>OX243954.1:13415000-13872500 GCA_945859745.1 Synanthedon formicaeformis | reverse complement strand
TCAAGCATGGCTACGACCATGCTTGACAGCGAGACGTCACCACCGCCCAACGCCGCTCTCAGCTCGCTGCGCTGGGGTATCCAGGCCGAGCACACTTGTAACGTATGCTCGGCCGTGTCGTCCTGTTCGCCGCAGTGGTGGCACTGCGGCGTTTCCTCTCTTTTTATCTTGTACAGATAATGGCCGAAGCAGCCGTGTCCGGTCATTATCTGTACCATTCGGAAGGTGAGTTCCCCTTTTCGGCGTTTCGCCCACTCTCTTAGCACCGGACGGATCGCACGGATCGTCCGGTGGCCGAAACTGGGCTCACGGAGAGCCTCTTCAGCCCGGACCCGTTGCACGTCCTCGGCAACGGGTCTCTCTCCAAGGGCCCTAGCGGCGGCCCTATGCCGATGCACCTGGGATAAGACCAGGGCATCGACATCCCACGGGAGCATGCCTGCAAGCACGCAGGCTGCCCCGTGGCTGACCGTGCGATAGGCTCGCACGGCCCGGGTCGCTATGGCCCTTTGAGGCCTCCACAGGAGGGGCCGGGTGCGCGAAGAGAGACTCTCCGCCCAGACCGGGGCTCCATAGAGTGCCATCGACCTTACCACCCCGTGGTAAAGCCGACGGCACGCTGAATTAGGTCCTCCCTGATTAGGGAGGAGCCGTCCGAGTGCGGCCGCGGCTGCAGTCAGCCGTGGAGCGAGGAGCCTGAAATGCTCCTCGAAACTCCATCGGGGGTCCAACGTAAGGCCGAGGTACTTTATGTGTCTCTCGACCTCAATCCGGACCCCCTCCACTCGGACGTGGAGCCCCGGGAGGATCCTGCGGCGTGGGGGGTGGAAACCCATGGCCCTGGTTTTTTCCAGGGCCACCTCCAACCCGAGCAGACGGATGCGCCGGACGACCATCGAGGTGCCGACCGACGCTAATCGTGCTGCCTTCTCCCACGTCTTTGCTTTCGCCGCGACTAGAGTGTCGTCGGCGAAGCAGACAATCTCCATTTTGGGACGGAGATTGCCTCGCAGGACCCAATTGTAGCCCAAATTCCAGAGGAGGGGACCGAGGACGGCCCCCTGGGGAACCCCTGCCGCCATTGGACGGCGATGAACTTTCCCGTCTGCGCCCTCGTACAGCACTACCCGCTCAGCGAGGTAGTCATCGACGAGGGCGCAGAGATAAGGCGGCACCCGGTGAAATCGCAGTGCCGCCTTTATGCATTCGTGAGGGAGGCTGTTGAAAGCGTTGCGGATGTCGAGCGACACCGCAACAACAGCCTCCCCCCTTCCGTTGGCCTCCTCACTCCACTTTTTGAGGAGGCCCACCGCGTCCATCGTGGACCGACCGGTGCGGAAGCCGAACTGGCGCTCGTCCAGGTTCGGCCCCTCCGTCTCGAGGTGCTCGACGATCCGCCAGGCCATGATCCTCTCCATGGCCTTGCCGGAATCGTCGAGCAGTACCACCGGTCGGTACCCCGACGGCGAGTCGGCAGGGCGGCCCTCCTTGCGTAGAAGGCAGAGACGCCCCACCTTCCACCTTGCCGGAAACTTGCCCCGGGCGATGCAAGAGTCGAGCACCGCCCGGAACCTCTCCTCCAGAGGCCCCAGCGCAATTGCCAGGGCCTTTGCCGGAACTCCGTCCGGTCCCGGGGCCGTCTTTTTTCTCCCCGTACGCTCCCTCACCGCCTCGAACTCGATGTCAGAGACGGGAGGGCCCCGTAATTCCACCTCTGGGAGTGGCTCCCGAGGAACCATCAAAGGGAACCTAACCTAACCTAACCTAACCTAACCTAACCTAACCTAACCTAACCTAACCTAACCTAACCTAACCTAACCTAACCTAACCTAACCTAACCTAACCTAACCTAACCTAACCTAACCTAACCTAACCTAACCTAACCTAACCTAACCTAACCTAACCTAACCTAACCTAACCTAACCTAACCTAACCTAACCTAACCTAACCTAACCTAACCTAACCTAACCTAACCTAACCTAACCTAACCTAACCTAACCTAACCTAACCTAACCTAACCTAACCTAACCTAACCTAACCTAACCTAACCTAACCTAACCTAACCTAACCTAACCTAACCTAACCTAACCTAACCTAACCTAACCTAACCTAACCTAACCTAACCTAACCTAACCTAACCTAACCTAACCTAACCTAACCTAACCTAACCTAACCTAACCTAACCTAACCTAACCTAACCTAACCTAACCTAACCTAACCTAACCTAACCTAACCTAACCTAACCTAACCTAACCTAACCTAACCTAACCTAACCTAACCTAACCTAACCTAACCTAACCTAACCTAACCTAACCTAACCTAACCTAACCTAACCTAACCTAACCTAACCTAACCTAACCTAACCTAACCTAACCTAACCTAACCTAACCTAACCTAACCTAACCTAACCTAACCTAACCTAACCTAACCTAACCTAACCTAACCTAACCTAACCTAACCTAACCTAACCTAACCTAACCTAACCTAACCTAACCTAACCTAACCTAACCTAACCTAACCTAACCTAACCTAACCTAACCTAACCTAACCTAACCTAACCTAACCTAACCTAACCTAACCTAACCTAACCTAACCTAACCTAACCTAACCTAACCTAACCTAACCTTTTTTTTTTTTTTTTTTTTTTTTTTTTTTTTTTTTTTGACGAGGAGAAATCGTTTTATTGATCCCCTACCGCTGGCTAGGCGGTAGGGGTATGTGGGACTCGACCAGCATACTCCGCCGCATGCAGGTTGCAGGCGGAACTGGCCCCTACCCACTAAAACTCCCCGGTGCCTCCTTGCCCATAATGTGAGGGGTGGACGGGTTCTGCCGAGGCACTTGCTCCGACCCACCCCCCTCGGGCGGCTTAGCCATTTCTGGCTAAGCTGTCGCCAACGGAGGATTGCTCGGAGGCACCCGAGCAATCCCCAGACGGTGAGGACCCGTGCAGGCACACACAGCTGGCCAGCTGTGTGCGCAGGTCCTCAGGGACATTTGAAGACGAGCTGAGCCCGCCTTCTCCTGCCCCGCCATCTGCTCTGTCGAGAGGGAGGACTCAATGGACACCATGAGTGTCCATTGGCTCCTCCCTTGCATCGCTGGCAGCTCTGGCGACTGCCGGTCGCGCCTCACTGAACCTAACCTAACCTAACCTAACCTAACCTAACCTAACCTAACCTAACCTAACCTAACCTAACCTAACCTAACCTAACCTAACCTAACCTAACCTAACCTAACCTAACCTAACCTAACCTAACCTAACCTAACCTAACCTAACCTAACCTAACCTAACCTAACCTAACCTAACCTAACCTAACCTAACCTAACCTAACCTAACCTAACCTAACCTAACCTAACCTAACCTAACCTAACCTAACCTAACCTAACCTAACCTAACCTAACCTAACCTAACCTAACCTAACCTAACCTAACCTAACCTAACCTAACCTAACCTAACCTAACCTAACCTAACCTAACCTAACCTAACCTAACCTAACCTAACCTAACCTAACCTAACCTAACCTAACCTAACCTAACCTAACCTAACCTAACCTAACCTAACCTAACCTAACCTAACCTAACCTAACCTAACCTAACCTAACCTAACCTAACCTAACCTAACCTAACCTAACCTAACCTAACCTAACCTAACCTAACCTAACCTAACCTAACCTAACCTAACCTAACCTAACCTAACCTAACCTAACCTAACCTAACCTAACCTAACCTAACCTAACCTAACCTAACCTAACCTAACCTAACCTAACCTAACCTAACCTAACCTAACCTAACCTAACCTAACCTAACCTAACCTAACCTAACCTAACCTAACCTAACCTAACCTAACCTAACCTAACCTAACCTAACCTAACCTAACCTAACCTAACCTAACCTAACCTAACCTAACCTAACCTAACCTAACCTAACCTAACCTAACCTAACCTAACCTAACCTAACCTAACCTAACCTAACCTAACCTAACCTAACCTAACCTAACCTAACCTAACCTAACCTAACCTAACCTAACCTAACCTAACCTAACCTAACCTAACCTAACCTAACCTAACCTAACCTAACCTAACCTAACCTAACCTAACCTAACCTAACCTAACCTAACCTAACCTAACCTTTTTTTTTTTTTTTTTTTTTTGACGAGGAGAAATCCTTTTATTGATCCCCTGCCGTTGGCTAGACGGCAGGGGTATGTGGGGGTCAACCAGCCTACTCCGCCGCATGCAGGTTGCAGGCGGAACTGGCCCCTACCCACTAAAACTCCCCGGTGCCTCCTTGTCCTTTGAGCAGGGTGGACCGGGTTCTGCCGAGGCAACCTAACCTAACCTAACCTAACCTAACCTAACCTAACCTAACCTAACCTAACCTAACCTAACCTAACCTAACCTAACCTAACCTAACCTAACCTAACCTAACCTAACCTAACCTAACCTAACCTAACCTAACCTAACCTAACCTAACCTAACCTAACCTAACCTAACCTAACCTAACCTAACCTAACCTAACCTAACCTAACCTAACCTAACCTAACCTAACCTAACCTAACCTAACCTAACCTAACCTAACCTAACCTAACCTAACCTAACCTAACCTAACCTAACCTAACCTAACCTAACCTAACCTAACCTAACCTAACCTAACCTAACCTAACCTAACCTAACCTAACCTAACCTAACCTAACCTAACCTAACCTAACCTAACCTAACCTAACCTAACCTAACCTAACCTAACCTAACCTAACCTAACCTAACCTAACCTAACCTAACCTAACCTAACCTAACCTAACCTAACCTAACCTAACCTAACCTAACCTAACCTAACCTAACCTAACCTAACCTAACCTAACCTAACCTAACCTAACCTAACCTAACCTAACCTAACCTAACCTAACCTAACCTAACCTAACCTAACCTAACCTAACCTAACCTAACCTAACCTAACCTAACCTAACCTAACCTAACCTAACCTAACCTAACCTAACCTAACCTAACCTAACCTAACCTAACCTAACCTAACCTAACCTAACCTAACCTAACCTAACCTAACCTAACCTAACCTAACCTAACCTAACCTAACCTAACCTAACCTAACCTAACCTAACCTAACCTAACCTAACCTAACCTAACCTAACCTAACCTAACCTAACCTAACCTAACCTAACCTAACCTAACCTAACCTAACCTAACCTAACCTAACCTAACCTAACCTAACCTAACCTAACCTAACCTAACCTAACCTAACCTAACCTAACCTAACCTAACCTAACCTAACCTAACCTAACCTAACCTAACCTAACCTAACCTAACCTAACCTAACCTAACCTAACCTAACCTAACCTAACCTAACCTAACCTAACCTAACCTAACCTAACCTAACCTAACCTAACCTAACCTAACCTAACCTAACCTAACCTAACCTAACCTAACCTAACCTAACCTAACCTAACCTAACCTAACCTAACCTAACCTAACCTAACCTAACCTAACCTAACCTAACCTAACCTAACCTAACCTAACCTAACCTAACCTAACCTAACCTAACCTAACCTAACCTAACCTAACCTAACCTAACCTAACCTAACCTAACCTAACCTAACCTAACCTAACCTAACCTAACCTAACCTAACCTAACCTAACCTAACCTAACCTAACCTAACCTAACCTAACCTAACCTAACCTAACCTAACCTAACCTAACCTAACCTAACCTAACCTAACCTAACCTAACCTAACCTAACCTAACCTAACCTAACCTAACCTAACCTAACCTAACCTAACCTAACCTAACCTAACCTAACCTAACCTAACCTAACCTAACCTAACCTAACCTAACCTAACCTAACCTAACCTAACCTAACCTAACCTAACCTAACCTAACCTAACCTAACCTAACCTAACCTAACCTAACCTAACCTAACCTAACCTAACCTAACCTAACCTAACCTAACCTAACCTAACCTAACCTAACCTAACCTAACCTAACCTAACCTAACCTAACCTAACCTAACCTAACCTAACCTAACCTAACCTAACCTAACCTAACCTAACCTAACCTAACCTAACCTAACCTAACCTAACCTAACCTAACCTAACCTAACCTAACCTAACCTAACCTAACCTAACCTAACCTAACCTAACCTAACCTAACCTAACCTAACCTAACCTAACCTAACCTAACCTAACCTAACCTAACCTAACCTAACCTAACCTAACCTAACCTAACCTAACCTAACCTAACCTAACCTAACCTAACCTAACCTAACCTAACCTAACCTAACCTAACCTAACCTAACCTAACCTAACCTAACCTAACCTAACCTAACCTAACCTAACCTAACCTAACCTAACCTAACCTAACCTAACCTAACCTAACCTAACCTAACCTAACCTAACCTAACCTAACCTAACCTAACCTAACCTAACCTAACCTAACCTAACCTAACCTAACCTAACCTAACCTAACCTAACCTAACCTAACCTAACCTAACCTAACCTAACCTAACCTAACCTAACCTAACCTAACCTAACCTAACCTAACCTAACCTAACCTAACCTAACCTAACCTAACCTAACCTAACCTAACCTAACCTAACCTAACCTAACCTAACCTAACCTAACCTAACCTAACCTAACCTAACCTAACCTAACCTAACCTAACCTAACCTAACCTAACCTAACCTAACCTAACCTAACCTAACCTAACCTAACCTAACCTAACCTAACCTAACCTAACCTAACCTAACCTAACCTAACCTAACCTAACCTAACCTAACCTAACCTAACCTAACCTAACCTAACCTAACCTAACCTAACCTAACCTAACCTAACCTAACCTAACCTAACCTAACCTAACCTAACCTAACCTAACCTAACCTAACCTAACCTAACCTAACCTAACCTAACCTAACCTAACCTAACCTAACCTAACCTAACCTAACCTAACCTAACCTAACCTAACCTAACCTAACCTAACCTAACCTAACCTAACCTAACCTAACCTAACCTAACCTAACCTAACCTAACCTAACCTAACCTAACCTAACCTAACCTAACCTAACCTAACCTAACCTAACCTAACCTAACCTAACCTAACCTAACCTAACCTAACCTAACCTAACCTAACCTAACCTAACCTAACCTAACCTAACCTAACCTAACCTAACCTAACCTAACCTAACCTAACCTAACCTAACCTAACCTAACCTAACCTAACCTAACCTAACCTAACCTAACCTAACCTAACCTAACCTAACCTAACCTAACCTAACCTAACCTAACCTAACCTAACCTAACCTAACCTAACCTAACCTAACCTAACCTAACCTAACCTAACCTAACCTAACCTAACCTAACCTAACCTAACCTAACCTAACCTAACCTAACCTAACCTAACCTAACCTAACCTAACCTAACCTAACCTAACCTAACCTAACCTAACCTAACCTAACCTAACCTAACCTAACCTAACCTAACCTAACCTAACCTAACCTAACCTAACCTAACCTAACCTAACCTAACCTAACCTAACCTAACCTAACCTAACCTAACCTAACCTAACCTAACCTAACCTAACCTAACCTAACCTAACCTAACCTAACCTAACCTAACCTAACCTAACCTAACCTAACCTAACCTAACCTAACCTAACCTAACCTAACCTAACCTAACCTAACCTAACCTAACCTAACCTAACCTAACCTAACCTAACCTAACCTAACCTAACCTAACCTAACCTAACCTAACCTAACCTAACCTAACCTAACCTAACCTAACCTAACCTAACCTAACCTAACCTAACCTAACCTAACCTTTTTTTTTTTTTTTTTTTTTTTTTTTTTTTTTTTTTTTTTTTTTTGACGAGGAGAAATCCTTTTATTGATCCCCTGCCGCTGGCTAGACGGCAGGGGTATGTGGGGGTCGACCAGCCTACTCCGCCGCATGCAGGTTGCAGGCGGAACTGGCCCCTACCCACTAAAACTCCCCGGTGCCTCCTTGTCCTTTGAGCAGGGTGGACCGGGTTCTGCCGAGGCAACAACTCCGATCCACCCCAGGACAGCCTAGTCATTTCTGACTAGGCTAACGCCAAGGGGGGATTGCCCAGAGACACCCAGGCAATCCCCAGACGGGGAGACCTTGTGCAGGCACACATGGCTGGCCAGCCATGTGCGCAGGTCCCCCTTGGACATTTAAAGACGGGCTTGGTACGCCCGCCTTCTCCTGCCCAGCCGTCTACGTCTGAGGGAAGCGGGACCAGCCGCTTCCTCCCGCTCCCTCTCAGCATCCTCCTTCTGCGAAATTACGGTTTCGCAAAAGGAGGCCACTGCTTTCCAGGCAGTCTCGCTATCAAGCATGGCTACGACCATGCTTGACAGCGAGACGTCACCACCGCCCAACGCCGCTCTCAGCTCGCTGCGCTGGGGTATCCAGGCCGAGCACACTTGTAACGTATGCTCGGCCGTGTCGTCCTGTTCGCCGCAGTGGTGGCACTGCGGCGTTTCCTCTCTTTTTATCTTGTACAGATAATGGCCGAAACCTAACCTAACCTAACCTAACCTAACCTAACCTAACCTAACCTAACCTAACCTAACCTAACCTAACCTAACCTAACCTAACCTAACCTAACCTAACCTAACCTAACCTAACCTAACCTAACCTAACCTAACCTAACCTAACCTAACCTAACCTAACCTAACCTAACCTAACCTAACCTAACCTAACCTAACCTAACCTAACCTAACCTAACCTAACCTAACCTAACCTAACCTAACCTAACCTAACCTAACCTAACCTAACCTAACCTAACCTAACCTAACCTAACCTAACCTAACCTAACCTAACCTAACCTAACCTAACCTAACCTAACCTAACCTAACCTAACCTAACCTAACCTAACCTAACCTAACCTAACCTAACCTAACCTAACCTAACCTAACCTAACCTAACCTAACCTAACCTAACCTAACCTAACCTAACCTAACCTAACCTAACCTAACCTAACCTAACCTAACCTAACCTAACCTAACCTAACCTAACCTAACCTAACCTAACCTAACCTAACCTAACCTAACCTAACCTAACCTAACCTAACCTAACCTAACCTAACCTAACCTAACCTAACCTAACCTAACCTAACCTAACCTAACCTAACCTAACCTAACCTAACCTAACCTAACCTAACCTAACCTAACCTAACCTAACCTAACCTAACCTAACCTAACCTAACCTAACCTAACCTAACCTAACCTAACCTAACCTAACCTAACCTAACCTAACCTAACCTAACCTAACCTAACCTAACCTAACCTAACCTAACCTAACCTAACCTAACCTAACCTAACCTAACCTAACCTAACCTAACCTAACCTAACCTAACCTAACCTAACCTAACCTAACCTAACCTAACCTAACCTAACCTAACCTAACCTAACCTAACCTAACCTAACCTAACCTAACCTAACCTAACCTAACCTAACCTAACCTAACCTAACCTAACCTAACCTAACCTAACCTAACCTAACCTAACCTAACCTAACCTAACCTAACCTAACCTAACCTAACCTAACCTAACCTAACCTAACCTAACCTAACCTAACCTAACCTAACCTAACCTAACCTAACCTAACCTAACCTAACCTAACCTAACCTAACCTAACCTAACCTAACCTAACCTAACCTAACCTAACCTAACCTAACCTAACCTAACCTAACCTAACCTAACCTAACCTAACCTAACCTAACCTAACCTAACCTAACCTAACCTAACCTAACCTAACCTAACCTAACCTAACCTAACCTAACCTAACCTAACCTAACCTAACCTAACCTAACCTAACCTAACCTAACCTAACCTAACCTAACCTAACCTAACCTAACCTAACCTAACCTAACCTAACCTAACCTAACCTAACCTAACCTAACCTAACCTAACCTAACCTAACCTAACCTAACCTAACCTAACCTAACCTAACCTAACCTAACCTAACCTAACCTAACCTAACCTAACCTAACCTAACCTAACCTAACCTAACCTAACCTAACCTAACCTAACCTAACCTAACCTAACCTAACCTAACCTAACCTAACCTAACCTAACCTAACCTAACCTAACCTAACCTAACCTAACCTAACCTAACCTAACCTAACCTAACCTAACCTAACCTAACCTAACCTAACCTAACCTAACCTAACCTAACCTAACCTAACCTAACCTAACCTAACCTAACCTAACCTAACCTAACCTAACCTAACCTAACCTAACCTAACCTAACCTAACCTAACCTAACCTAACCTAACCTAACCTAACCTAACCTAACCTAACCTAACCTAACCTAACCTAACCTAACCTAACCTAACCTAACCTAACCTAACCTAACCTAACCTTTTTTTTTTTTTTTTTTTTTGTCGAGGAGAAATCGTCTTATTGATCCCCCACCGCTGGCTAGGCGGTGGGGGTATGTGGGACTCGACCAGTCTACTCCGCCGCATGCAGGTTGCAGGCGGAACTGGCCCCTACCCACTAAAACTCCCCGGTGCCTCCTTGCCCATAATGTGGAGGGTGGACGGGTTCTGCCGAGGCACTTGCTCCGACCCACCCCCCTCGAGCGGCTTAGCCATTTCTGGCTAAGCTGTCGCCAACGGAGGATTGCTCGGAGGCACCCGAGCAATCCCCAGACGGTGAGGACCCGTGCAGGCACACACAGCTGGCCAGCTGTGTGCGCAGGTCCCCAGGGACATTTGAAGACGGGCTGAGCCCGCCTTCTCCTGCCCCACCATCTGCTCTGTCGAGAGGAAGGACTCAATGGACACCATGAGTGTCCATTGGCTCCTCCCTTGCAGCGCTGGCAGCTCTAGTGGCTGCCGGTCGCGCCTCACCGAGGCGGCCCCTTACTACTGGGGGGGAGCAATTGCTGCCCCCCATACGGTGACTGGCCTTAAGCCCAGCGTCGGCACAGACACCACATCTATACTCCGCCTCGCACTCGAAGGCAGAGTGGCCCTCCAATCCACAGCGGAAACACTGTCCGCTGCGGTCCTTCCTTGATGGGCATCTGACCATCGGGTGGCCGAGCCCCATGCAGCGATAGCATCGCATGGGCTTCTGTTCCAGGACTTGGATAGAGGCTGAACACCAACCTACAGTGATGCGGCCATCAGTAGCCAGCTTTCTAGCGGCTGCAACTGGGCACGACACAAAGGCCGAACCCAGTCCTCCAGCACCAGGATGCACCTTACCCACCCTGAAGTGTTCAGGGGGGCAGGCAGTGCTTGACGCCAGGGCTGTCCTCAGCTCGTCGACCGTCACCGAGTCATCCAGACCGATGACCCGGATGTCGGCCGATTTGATGGGGCGCGTCACCTTCGCCTCCGCACCTAATGCTGCACCGATTTGCGCCGCTAGGGTGTCCGCCTGGGTTATAGTTGTCTCCTTTGGTAGCTCTAAGATACGAGCTCCCGTGAAGCTCTCACGGAATCGAGCTGGACCGATTCCGAGGGCCTCAAGGGAAACAGCAGCCTTTGTCTTTTCAATTGCCTTCTTGTAGGTGACACCTTTCGCCACCGCCTCTGGCGTCAGGGCCACCACTACGGCCAACTTCTTGATCTCCCTTGGGAGTTTTCCAACAGCAGATTTGGTCACGGTCGGGGCCGGAGCGACAGGGGCGCGTTTCTTACGCTTAACAACCTCTGTCCAGGAGGAGGCGGCTCCACCCGGTTGGGTAGATGGCCCGGACAGGGGCTCAGCCGCGCAAGCAGGGGCAGACTTGGCTGCCTTGACAGCCCTAGCTTTTTTCGGCAAGTTGGCAGGGGGAGTAAGCGTGGTCACCGCATCCGCGGTCGCCACGCTATCCGGTGCTCTACTGTCCGCACTAAGGGGCGGCCGAGTCTTCTGAGCAGACAGAAGCCTCCCATCAATCTCTAGGCCCTCGAGTCGGGCACTGATCATTCCACCCAGGTACTCCACGAGCTCCGTCTGCAGCGAGTCAAAGGCCTCCAAGAACTCGCCTCTTGACAAGACTTGGCCATCAGCCGCTATTCTGGGCCTCTCCATTTGGGGTTGAGGCTCCGTCGCCGGCTCAGGGCGGATCCCCTCAGCGATCGACTTTCTCAACTCCTCCACCTCTGACCGGAGAGTCTGCAACTTTGCACAGACACGCCTGTTGTCTCCTTCCAGCCGGCGAATCTCCTTGGACGACTTGAGCGCAATCGCCTTCACCGCTTCGACGATCGCGTTGGTCTCGCTCTTGATCTGCTTTTGCGTAGTGCCTTTCAGATTGGTAGACTTCCGAACCGCATCTAGTATAATAGCAGCGCTATCTTCCACCTTTCTGGTTAACCCACTGAGCGGGTCAGTGGGAGATGCCGAGCGCGACGAGTAGTACTCGTCAGCCGTGGAGCGAAACTCGTCCAGGTCTGAGTCGTCCTCGTAGTCCCGTAGCTCTCGACGAGCTTGGGACAGGCCAACATCATGACTATATCGCAGTCTGCCGCGATTGCCCTTTACACCCTTCAATACCTTGGGAGGGATCGCTGGCTCCAGCGATCCATGCTCTTCCAGATCAATGACCTCCTCCGAAGATCGAGCAAGTGATTTGCTCGGCTTCTCAGCTCTTGATGAGAGAGACACCCGGGATGATCCCAAGGATCCCTCATCCAGCAAGGCAGTACGCTTGCGCGTCTGCGACCGAGTTTTGCCCGAAGGGCGTTGGGTCTCCTTAGAGTCCGACATGGACCAGTTAATGGCCCTGTCGACCTCTGACACGTTGGGAGAGTCCACCCCTGCAGGGAACCCCTACAAGGGGGGACAGGGAACAGTATCTATCGACCAAGAATGAAGAGATTAGCACTCATCCGAAAACAACAAAATTCTCTAAAAACAAGAATTTTAAACAGCGATAACTTCTGAACCAGAAGAGATAGCGAATAGCAGTTTAGACTAGCTGCAAGAGCCTCACGAGAGGCGTCTCACAAACCAGACCGCACCGCAATCCGTTAAAAACCAACAAAAATATTCAAGAAAAATCGACCAAATTGGAATTTTTCTAAAAACAGAAAAACTTAAACAACTCTAAAAACTAAACAAAGAAAGCCAGCGACGAGGGGTTTGGACTAGCTGGAAGCGCTTCCGAAGAGGCTGCTTCCAAGCCAGTCCACAACGAAATCGGCCTGACAACAAAAAAGTTTTTTAAGAAAAACCACGATCACCTTAAAAAACTGACAACAAAAACCGCTACAAAAACTAAACAACAACAAGGAGCTAAGAATGGATTAGGCAGGCCGAAAGCGCCCCCAGAGGAGCCTCTTTCGTCCTCAATCGGCGACAAGATTCGTTCACGGGAACGAAAGTTATCGCCGATTTTCACCTTTTCCAAACTTAGCTGAAAAACACAAAAACAACAAAAACAACAAAAATAACAACAACTTTAACAATCCGCTTCGGCAGTCTGAAGGAGCCTTGAAAAAGGCTTCTAAAGAGCTACGTTGCACGAAAATCCTCCGAAAAACCACAAAGATATGGACCCTCAAAAATTACAATTTTCGACGAAAATCGGGCACCAACCAACCTAACCTAACCTAACCTAACCTAACCTAACCTAACCTAACCTAACCTAACCTTTTTTTTTTTTTTTTTTTTTTTTTTTTTTTTTGGTACCGCGGGGGAAATGACAATTACGCATACCGCACCGTTATGGGGGAAAACGGTGCGGTTATGTGGGACTCCCCCAGGGAAGGTGGCCCTGGGTATACCCACTAAAACCCCCGCGGTGGCAGTCCTCAGCGAGGTGTGAGGACCCCGGGCTCGCATCAGCGCACCGGGGCCCTCCACATCCGCTATGCCTCCCTCGAAAGTCGGGGAGGCTCCTCCCGGGGGAAGCAACGTGCCTCCCCCCGGGTTTGTGTTGGGGGATTCCGCGAGGAATCCCCCACACCTGGCCGCACCCCCCCGCCACATAGGGGTGTTGGCCATTCCCGGGCCGCGTCTGACGGCGCATCGTCCCCGATGAGCGCCGTCCGCGGCCCGTGTTGGCGGCGACAGAGTTACCTGCGCCGCCTCCTCCGAGCGGGATCGGCCCTCTCCCGATCCCGCTCGGCGGCCTCCTTCTGGAGCATTACATGCTCGCAGAAGGAGACCACAGCCCTCCAATTGTCGGCGTCCGCCAGCATTGCCGAAACCAATGCTGGCGGGGACAGATTCCGCCCGATCTTATCTACCAGGACTCTACGCTCGTCCGCCCAGGCAGGGCAGACCTCCAACGTATGTTGGGCGGAGTCCTGGTCGGAGGCGCAGTGATGGCATTGAGCCGTCCTTTCTCGTCCGATTCGACTCAGATACTCACCGAAGCACCCGTGCCCGGTGAGTATCTGAGTCAATCTGTAAGTAACGCAGACTCCCTTCTTTCGAAGCCAAGCTTCGAGGTTCGGCAAAACGGCACCGACGGCGCGTTGGCGCGCACCACGAGGCTCCTCGAGCCTCGCGCGCCAAATCTCCATGGCCCGCCGGTGGGCGTCCCGCCGCAGCACTCCGAGCGCAGGCCCCGGCTCGTCCCCTCCCTGGCCGCCGGCCCGCGACTGCTCGTAAACAGTCGCGTCCATTTCGGCCAGGATGTCAAAAGGAGGGGAACGTGCCAGGACTGTCGCCGCCTCAAAAGATACCGTACGGTATGCGCGTACGATCCTGATGGCCATCAACCGCTGCAGGCTGTTGAGTAGAGCTCTGCAGCGGGAGGAGCCCGCCAGGTCGTTAGACCAGACGGGCGCCCCGTAGAGGGCCATGGATCGCACGACGCCCATGTAGAGGCGGCGAACTTCCTCCCTTGGTCCCCCGAGATTGGGCAGCAGCCGGTGCAACGCACCAGCTGTCCCTCTGATTCGGGGGACTAGGCGCTCGAAGTGTCCCTCGAAGCTCCACTTCCCGTCCAGGATGAGGCCCAGGTACCTCATGTACCGCCCCACCTGGACTTCTGCGTTACCTACCCTAATCACCGGGATGGGAGGCTCCACTCCTCTGCGTAGGGAGTGGAACCACAGCGCCTCAGTTTTTTGAGGCGCTACCCTAAGACCGATCCCGGTGATTTTACGGACGACCAATGCCACCCCCAGTTCGGCGAGCCCGGCTACCTCTCGGAAGCCGACCCCCCTGGCCAATACTAGAGTGTCGTCTGCATAGCAGACGACGTCCAGTCCAGGGGGGAGGCTGGTGCGAAGGACCGCATCGTAGGCGATGTTCCACAGCAGTGGTCCTAAGACGGACCCCTGGGGAACACCGCACCTGACCTCCCTCTCAAATCTTTCTCCGTCCCGGCCAGCATAATGAATGCTCCTGTCGCGCAGGTAGGCCCCGATGATCTTCTGAAGATACGGAGGCACCTCATGAAAAACGAGTGCCTCCCGTATCGCCTTCCAGGGGAGGGTGCCGAATGCGTTGACGATGTCTAGGCTAACCGCCAACGCCACCCCCCCCGCTCGGACTGCCGACTCCGACAGGGCGCGGACGCGTTTTAACGCATCCAGCGTCGAACGCCCCTGTCGGAAACCAAATTGGCAGTCCGAGAGATCGGGGCCCGTGCACGACAGGTGTCTGCTGAGACGAGCGGCGATCACTCTCTCAAAGAGCTTCGCCACCTCGTCCAGCAGACATATTGGCCGGAACGCAGAGGGAGAGTCTGCGGCCCTTCCTTCCTTTTTCAGGAGCACCAGCCTGGCTTTTTTCCAGCCGAGGGGGAACACTCCCAGGCGCAGGCAGCTGGTGAACAGCCGCCTGAGTCTGTCCCCCAGAACGCCCAGAGCCAGCACCAACACGCGGCCCGGAACCCCGTCGGGGCCTGGCGCGGCGCTGCGAGAGGCGAGCCGCCTCACGGCTCGGTCCAGCTCACCCTCCGTCACCTCGTATTCTTCCAACCAGGTGGAGGACGGAGGGTCAGAGGGACTGTCCTGGACCACCGGGAAGAGCGTGTCGACCACTCTTCCCAGGAACTCGGGGTCCAGGGTTTCCGTCATCGGAGGGACCCATGGGCGGAGCTTGCCCAAGACCATCTTGTATGGGCGCCCCCATGGGTCCCTATCCAGTCCCTCTATGAGCTCTCTCCAGGACCGAGCCTTGGCCTCCGCGATAGCGACGCAGAGGGCCTTCGTGGCGGCTCCGTATACCTCTCGTGCTCTGGCCGTTTCCTCGGCTGTGGCTCGCCGTCTTCTTCGGGCGCGTAAGTACTGGCGGCGCGCCCTCCCGACTGCGACACGCAATCGGGAGATCTCAACCGACCACCAGTACGCAGCGCCCTTTCTGGGGGGCCTGACCCGGGGCATCGAGGCGTCGCAGATCGACGCCATGATGTCCCCGAACCTGGCCGCTTGCGCCTCCGGATCGGGCGGAATCTGCCCTTCCGACCAGTCGGCGACGTGGGCAGCGGCGACGACCATGTCTCGGTCGAGCCGCTTGAGGGACCAACGTCGCGGACGGAGACCGTCCTGTCGTGGGCGACAGTGGTTGCCGAGCGAGACATCGATGAAAATGTATCGGTGGTCAGACAAGGTGACCACCGCCTCGGCAACCCTCCATCCCGTCACCATGCGTGCCGCAGGGGGAGACGCCCATGACAAGTCAATGATGGACTCCCCCTGCCAACGCACGCAGGTGCTGGTTGACCCCCGGTTTAGAAGCCGGAGGTCCAGCTGTGCCGCCCACTCGAGGAGGGTCTCTCCTCTCTGATCGTCCCGGGCGTCGCCCCACTCTTTCGAGTGGGCGTTAAAATCGCCCAGGACGATCACTGGACGGGCCGCATATCCGCGGATCCGGACAGCCAGCCCGTCCAGGTAGGCCTCAAACGCCGCGAGGCTGCAGTTAGGGGACACGTAGCAGCTCACGACTGCGATGTGACCCCATTCCACTGCTACGTATCCCCTTCCCCTGTTGGAGAGGGAGCAATGGAGGCTTCCGCCCGCCCAGTATATGGCTGCGGAGCCGTCAGAGGAACCGAACCACCGCGGGTGGTCCGGGACGGAGTACGGCTCCGACACTGCCGCCAGGGCAACCGACCGCTCCGCTATGGACTGCGCTAGCAAGTCCTGTGCTGCGCGGCAGCGGTTCAGGTTACCCTGAAGGATCTGATGTGGGGGCGGGAATTTTAAGCCTCCATTACCTCTCCCGCCGGTTCGGTGGCCGGTTGGTTTCCGGCCTCTGGCGCTGTGGCCGGTGTGGGGGGCGCGCGATCTCCCCTACGCCTCTTGGGCGGTGTGCATTTTTTCGACCCCAGCCGGTGGTCTGCTGACCGGCCGAGGCCCGCACACACGGGGCACTTCGGGGCTCGCGCAGCACAGTCGCGAGCTCTGTGCCCCTCCTCCCCGCACTTGTAACAGGCCGAGCTCCGGTCCACCGTGCTGGGACACATGGTACGCACGTGTCCCATCTCGAGGCACCGGAAACACTGTAACGGACGTGTTCCCAGCGCCACTACACGGGCCGAGACCCAGCCTATTTTAACGCGCTTTGCGCTAGCTAGGGTACGCGCCGCCCCGAGGGGACATTTCACCCAGGCCGTTGCCAGCCTGGATGGGTCCCACTTTATCTCGCCGACCTTTATATCGGCCGGCGAGCACCTCCCGGCATTCGCCACCGCGGCTGCCACCTCGGCGGGGGTGATGGACTCGTCTAAGTCCATCACCCTAATCTCGCCCATCTTACACGGACGCGCAAACCTGGCGTCCGTGTCGGCGAGAGCCGCCCTGAGCAGCGAGACGAAGGCGTCCGCCTTCTCTTCGCTGCCAGGCCCAGGAACTTCGAGGAGAAGTCCCCCCGTCACCGCCCGTTTTTGTCGGACCCCCTCCGGTATGCCCGCATCTTCGGGCTTCACCCTGGCCCTGGCGACCTCCATAACTTTCGCTAGGGAGGTCGCAGAGCCCGGGGGTACCGACACCAGTATGGCGGCGGTAGTCGGCGGACGCGGCAGCTGCGGCCTTTCCGCACGGGGCGGCTTGACGGGCCCCCGCTTGGGCGCGGTCGGGGCCGGTGCCCCCTTCTTTTTGGCGCCAGCCTTGGCCTTGCGGCCGACAACCTGCGACCAACCCGAAGTTTGCGCGGGTCTCGGGGGTTGGGCGGGTGCGGGGACCGGCTGCACTACCGCATTCGCCGGCCGCTTCTTCTTCTTTCCCTTCTTCTTCCCTTTCCCCTTCCCTTTCCCTGGCCCTTTGGCAGGCGCCACGTTGTTGGAGGTGGCCGCCTGGTTCTTATCGTGCCTTAACGGCGGCCTTCTTCTCATTTCTGGGAAGAATTTTTCCATCAGTCCCCTCTGGAACCTGGCAAACTCGGACTCCATCGCTGCTGCGATATCCTGCCAAGTCCCAGAGGGACTCTGTGCCTCCTCGGCTGCCGGCACGGGGGCAGGCGGCGGGCCGGTCGGTTTCCCGCCAGCGGGTGGCGGGGACTTCTTCGCCAATCCTTGGGCCGTAGGCGGCTCCGGCGTCGGCGTCGGCGTCGGCGTCCTCCTCGTTTGCGCCGTGAAACCCCCACGGCGGGCGGTCTCCAGCTCAGCGGCCATCGCTGCGGAGCTTTGCTCCAGCCGCTCGATCCGGGCTAGGAGCTCTTTATTTTCCTGAGCCAGCCCGTCCCAGCGGCTGGCCCTCTGGTTTAGGACCAGGGTCCCGGCCTGTATCTCGAGGCAGGCCAAGCGGAGGATTCTGACGAATTCCCCCTTAAGGTTGCCAGACCTGTCGGCAACCTTCTCGACCTCCCCGAGTTTCTCCAGTATCCTGGCCCCCACGTCCACCGTGGGTTGCGCCTCCCAATCTGACTGGACATCCTCGACGCGGGGCAACCCGCTCTTGCTCCGCGTTTTCGCAGGAGCAACACTCGCGTCGAGAATGTCCCGAATGTCCGTCTCGAGGTCAGACTCCTCCCTTGCCTGAGAGCGTTTTGCCTTCACCGCCCTTTGATTCGCAAGGGGCTTCGTCCTCTTGCGGGTCCCCGCCGTTGGGTTCGAGCTGGTCGAGGCGAAGGACATTTGAGAGCTGTCGCTCTCGTCTGCCTCGTCCCGACCCGCACTCTGCGAGCGCACGTCCCTCGGACGTGTGAAGCTGCGACGTGTGAAGCTGCGCGTCCTAATCCTATTTTCGTTATCGGAATCCGTGTAACAAGAGCCAAGGTCGGTTGCAGGGTTGACCCCTGCGAGCGGTGCTTTGCCCCCCCCAGAATACGAGGGGCAGCCTGAACCGGTCGGTTCAGGGAGGGATTCTCCCCCTACGGGGGTACCCTCCTGGGGTAGTACGTTCTTGTTAGCCTCGCTCATGATGTTTATTTTTACCCAGGTTTGTTTCCTGGGGCCGGATACTGCCGGCCGCAGGTGAGCCCTCGGGACTGGGTTCCCCCCAGCCATTCATCCCATCGGCGGGCTCGGGACCTTAGGATTGGGGTAATTTTTTATAGTGGTTTTCTTCCACGCGGCCCGACGCTCAGTGCGCTGGACCCCCGGCCCCGCGATTGCGGGGTTACGGTTTGCCCGGCGGTGGCCTAGACCACACGCCGCGCCCACGGACACTAGTCCGCCGCCACGAGTAAAAACTCCGCTGCCCCCCAAGGGCCTCCGCCCAGCGCTGAGGCGCTAAAGCCAGCAGGACCGCCGGGTAGTACCCGGCCATCCCACGACCATTGCTGGTCACCAGGCGACAGCCTATGGCTTCTTAACCAAGAAGCCATAGCTGCGCCCCCCAGGTGCACTTAGCTTCACGCCCGGCCGGATTGCCGGACGCTACTAAGCCCCTCCGCCACGACAAGGCGTGCACTCATGGAGGGGAACCTAACCTAACCTAACCTAACCTAACCTAACCTAACCTAACCTAACCTAACCTAACCTAACCTAACCTAACCTAACCTAACCTAACCTAACCTAACCTAACCTAACCTAACCTAACCTAACCTGGCTGGGTAAGGGTTGAAAGGGTAAGAAAAGCTAAGGATAGGAAAATAATAATGAGCTGTGGGACAGAGGAAGATAGGAAGAAAATTAAGGAAAGGATCGAAAAGTCAGGGAAACGACTTCTTTGCGGCGAGGTCGAGAACAGGGACCCTCTGCTGATCCTTTGGGACGTCCTACTAGTACATAGCGACGAGGACGTCCTAAAGGCAATCAGAAATCAGAATAAGTCCCTGTTCGACGGCCTCGACGAAAAGAAGTCGAGTATGAAAGTGAAATATAGAAGGAAAGCAAGGAATCCGCTCACTGGGCACATCGTCCTGAGCACCTCCCCGGAGGTATGGAGGAGGGCGACTGAGCTCGGGGTCCTGCACATTGATCTGCAACGTGTCAGGGTCGCGGATCAGTCGCCCTTGGTCCAGTGCTCGAGATGCCTGGGCTATGGACACAGCAAAAAGTTCTGCACGATGGGGGAGGACCTGTGCAGCCACTGCGGGGGGCAACATCTGAAGATGGAGTGCCCCGAGTGGAGAGCGGGTACTCCCCCAGCGTGCCACAACTGTGCTGTGGCCAAGCTCGGGAATCGCGGGCACAACGCGTTCAGCTCGGCGTGCCCAGTGAGATTGAAATGGGATGCCATCGCGCGCTCTGCCACTCAGTACTGCTAAGGGCGCCCCTGGCGAAGGCCGCACCTACGGGCTCTTGCAAGTCAATTTGCAACGAAGCCGACTAGCCACCTCCGAGCTCCTAGTGGAGGCAGAGAAGAGGGGAACAGCCGTAGCGCTCCTTCAGGAACCCTATGTGGGGGCGGCTGGCACGGTTCGGGGTCGGAGGGGGATGCGGGTCTTCCAGAACTCCATGCCTGAAGAGGGTACTGTTAAGGCTGCTATCGTAGTCTTCGATAGCAGTCTTAAAATCATACAGTACCCAGAACTCACCACCAATAACATCGTGGTGGTGGGGATAAGGATGGGGCGCTGGACGATCACGCTTACCTCCTTCTACTTTGAGCCGGACCAGCCAATTGAACCCTACATTGGGTGCCTGAAGAGGGTGGAGGCTGTGCTGGGGGCTGGGAGATGGTTGGTCGGTGGAGACGCAAATGCAAAGAGTCCGTGGTGGGGCAGCGATAGGATCGATTCGAGGGGGGAAGAGCTTTCAGGTAGTCTGGAGGAGCTTGGCCTCGAAATTCTGAACGTCGGAGATGCTCCGACATTCGACACAGTCCGAGGGGGGCGGCGTTTCTGTAGTCATGTGGACATCACTGCATGCTCACATGACCTATTGGACCTGGTGGAAGACTGGAAAGTCCTCAATGACTTGACGGGTTCCGATCACAACGGTATCGCACTCAAGCTGAACCTCGGGCCCTCCCGAGGAATGGAAGTGGTCAGAACGACCAGAAAGTACAACACTCGTAAAGCAGATTGGGAAAAATTTAGGTCCAAAATTTTAGAACTCATTGAAAAATATGAAATTAAAGAGGGTGTTGTACCGGATAGGGAACAGACAATTTCGGCCGTACAAAATTATACAAAATTAGTAATTGAGGCGTCTGACCATGCCATTCCGAGGAAGGGGACGAGGGAAAAGCTGGCGTTGCCGTGGTGGTCGCAGGACCTGGAAGTCTTGAAGAAGGAGGTCGCCACCAGGAAAAATAGAATCAGGAACGCCGCACCCGTCCGACGGTCGTTTGTCGTTGAGCAATACGTTCAGAAGAAGGCGGAGTACGAGCAGGCCGTGAGGCAAGCTCAAACAGACTCCTGGAAGTCCTTCTGCGAGCGACAGAGTGGCGAGAGCGTGTGGGATGGTATCTACAGAGTGATCGGTAGAACGGCAGTCAGAGAGGAGGACCCGCCGCTGGTTCGAGACGGAAGGGTTCTCGACGCGAGGGAATCGGCGGAGTGGCTTGCGGAGGTGTTCTACCCGAAAGACCACGCGACTTCGGATGAAGGAATTCACCGCCAGATCAGAGCGGAGGCGGACGGGGTGAACGTGGGGGAGCAAGACTCGCCCTGCGACCCCCCGTTCACGCTGACCGAGCTGGAGATGGCGGTGAAGTCCTTCAATCCGAAGAAGGCCCCCGGTTCCGATGGGCTCACTGCCGACATCTGCGCCAGGGCCATCGGCTGTAACCCCAAAGCTTTTTTGGGGTTACTGAACAGCTGTATGGCCCACCATATCTTTCCAAAGATATGGAAGGAAGCGGCAGTGATTGTTCTTCGGAAACCGGGGAGGGATAGCTACACCGTCCCCAAGTCGTTCCGACCAATTGGACTGCTGCCCGTGCTTGGAAAAGTATATGAGAAAATGCTGGTGGCTCGCCTCAAATACCATCTTTTGCCGGGGATCAGTGACCGCCAGTATGGCTTTGTGCCCCAGAAGAGCACCGAAGGCGCCCTCTATGACCTAATGTCGCGAATCTATAGTAAACTTGATAACAAGAAAATTGTAGCATTGGTGTCATTGGACATAGAGGGGGCCTTCGACAGCGTCTGGTGGCCTATGGTCAGAGTCAGACTGGCGGAGGCTGGATGCCCGGTGAATCTGAGGCGAGTCTTTGACAGCTACCTCGCCGACAGGACGGTCAGCGTCAGATACTGCGGCGAGGTTCATAGTGCTGAGCCAAGCAGGGGCTGCATCCAAGGGTCAATAGCCGGACCCTTGCTCTGGAACCTGACGCTCGACCCGTTGCTGCGGAGCCTGGACGGTAGAGGCGTCTACTGCCAGGCTTTCGCGGACGACGTGGTCCTCGTCTTTGATGGAGACAGAGCACTCCAGATAGAGCAAAATGCCAATGCCACTCTCGCGCATGTTCTGGAGTGGGGTGTCAAAAATAAGCTGAGGTTCGCACCAGGCAAGACTAATGCCATGGTGCTGACCAGAAAGCTTAAGTTTGACACGCCACGACTTACCATGGGCGGGATTGACATTGCCATGACGGACAGAATCAAATTGCTGGGACTTACCATAGACAGGGGTCTCACCTTCAAGGACCACGTGAAAAATGTGACCAAGAAGGCCCTCGGGGTCTATAAGCAGCTCGGGAGGGCAGCTAAAGTCAGCTGGGGTCTCCATCCCGAGGTTGTTCGCTCCATTTACATCGCCGCGGTGGAGCCAATAATCACCTACTCTGCGAGTGCGTGGGCACCCGCCACTCGCAGAGTGGGGATTATGCGGATCTTGAACGCTGTGCAACGGGGTTTTGCGCAGAAAATCTGCAGAGCCTACCGAACGGTGTCCCTGAACTCAGCTTTACTACTGGCTGGGATACTCCCCCTTGACTTGCGAGTTCGCGAGGCTGCCTCACTGTACGAGGCCAAGAGGGGAGTACCGCAGCCTGGGCTCGGGGACAGGGTCATCGAGCGGGGGGTTCTTGCGATCGAGGCTCCCCACCCCGCCGAACTGGCTAACCTTGAGTTCGGAAGCCTGGTGGACGAGGACGAGCTAAATGCAAATAGCGACTACCATCTTCGCATCTTTACGGACGGCAGCAAGATTGAGGGTCGGGTTGGCGCCGCTCTATCCTTATGGAAGGGCGACGCCGAAACCAGGGCCGTCAAGCTTGGTCTGCCGCCGTACTGCACCGTCTACCAGGCAGAGCTCTTGGCGCTATGTGAGGCGTCGAGGGTAGCTCTGGGTCGCAGCGAAACCTCCGTAGCAATTTACAGCGATTCAAGGTCCGCATTGCAGTCCGTCGCGGCGAGTAAATGTCTGCACCCTCTAGCAGCTGAGACTAGAGCAAACTTGGCAAAGATCTACAAGAAAGACAGAATCATAAAACTATTCTGGATCAAAGCGCACGCTGGTCTAGAGGGGAATGAAAGGGCGGACTGCCTCGCGAGGGAGGCCGCACTGAAATGTAAGCGTAGGCCGGCGTACGACCTGTGTCCGGTCTCATTTGTCAAGCGGTGCATCCGAATGCGCTCGCTTGACGAATGGGACCAAAGATACAGGGACGGCGCTACGGCCAGCATTACAAAGCTGTTCTTCCCTCGAGCCATAGACGCCTATAAGACCCTGAGGAAGGTGAGACTTGAAGGTGTTATGACCCAGGTCTTAACGGGGCACGGTGGGTTCTCCGAGTACTTGCATCGTTTCAAGCGCAAGGAGAGCCCATCGTGCATTTGTTCCAGCAATGATGAGGATGTCCCGCATGTTCTACTGGAGTGCCCGGTCTTCGCCAAGGAAAGGATGGAGCTGGAGTACGAGATGGATATGGAAGTGTGCCCAGCCAACCTAAACGCGATGATCAGCAGTAGCCAGCGAGAGAAATTCATGGAATATTGCAAGAAATTAGCAAGTAGGGTCATAGAAAGAAATAAAACATAGAATGTGGTTCCATAAATGTAATATATTATACACGAATTTATATTATCTGAATTTAATTTATTTTATGTAAATCTTTAAATTGTATAATGATATTTTAATACCCGCAATGTTTTAAATTATTCTAATTATTGTTATTTAATTATTTATCTGTATTTCAATGTTTTTAACCGTTTTATCTTTTTATTCCTAATGTTTTAAATTATTTATTATTGTTAATGTTAATTATGTCTTTTATGTGTATAATAGAATTTTGTGTACAATCATTGAACTACATACCCTAAATGCTAATAAAGAGAAATAGAAATAAGATTATCAGAATAGCAATTAGGCGGGAATCCCACCCGCTACAGTGTGAAAGAGATGTATGCTAGAAAGAACAAGTATGAGGAATGAAAGTGCGAGAAGAATATAAGCGAGAACTAGTATGAAAGAGTAAAGTTAATATAGGCTACGACCTAGCGTCGGAGGGGTTAGATATAAAAAAAAAAAAAAAAAAAAAAAAAAAAAAAAAAAAAAAAAAAAAAAAAAAACCTAACCTAACCTAACCTAACCTAACCTAACCTAACCTAACCTAACCTAACCTAACCTAACCTAACCTAACCTAACCTAACCTAACCTAACCTAACCTAACCTAACCTAACCTAACCTAACCTAACCTAACCTAACCTAACCTAACCTAACCTAACCTAACCTAACCTAACCTAACCTAACCTAACCTAACCTAACCTAACCTAACCTAACCTAACCTAACCTAACCTAACCTAACCTAACCTAACCTAACCTAACCTAACCTAACCTAACCTAACCTAACCTAACCTAACCTAACCTAACCTAACCTAACCTAACCTAACCTAACCTAACCTAACCTAACCTAACCTAACCTAACCTAACCAGTCTCTGTTGCGCGCTAGCAGTGAGCAGACGCAAGCAAAAGCCCTAAAAAGTGCTCCGCGAGGCGAAAAACCTTTAAAAATCGACCGTACGTGCTATTTAAGAGCAAAAAACGATTGCGATACACCAATCGACGCAGCTCGTTGCGGGCAACCTGGGGGTGTTTTTATTTTCAAAATTGGACGAAGTTTGAGCCCAATATTGATTTTTAAAGTGGTGAAAAAGTGTGGAAAAAACTTTGCGCGAAAACGCTGCAAGATTTTCAGTGGTGAACTGTGTAACGAGAAGTACCACTGGATAGCCGGTACCTTACTCTCATTTGACGTGAAGGAATTGGATTTTTCCGGTGTCTGGATCCGGAGATACGAACACTTTTTCGGGGTCCCAAAATTTGGGTCCCCTTAAAAGGCCCCGAAAAAATCAACGAAGGTGACCGGAGGCAGCGGATGGACCAGGCGGTCACACCAGTGAAAGAATTTTGAATTTTGGCCCACGGAGTCCGGAGAAATCACGAGTTTGGTTTCTCCGGAAAAAGCAGTGTTTTTGGGAATTTGTTTTCCGACAACCGTAAAGTGCGCGAGGAAACGGAATACATAGCGGTGTGCAGTGTTTCACGGTCTATTTTTTGGTCCAAAAACCAGATTTTTAGGCCCATAAACAACGGAGAAATAAATAAAAACAGACAGGGCCTAAAAGTGTTAAATTCAGTTTCGTAATTTCAAAATTAAATTCGAAATTCTCAAACTTAAATCCTTATCGTTCAAAGTGACATCAATCGATAGAGAATCTCGAAAAAGTGCCAAAAGTGAAAGAATTATCAAGATCGGGCCTACGGCTGTGACGACATAAGCAATCAAAGTTTTGCCAAATCCGCACTATTGCGGTGCTTATCGCGTCATACAGAAGCATCGGATCAAGAAGACAAGCACACCGCTGGATTCCTTGCAGAAAATAGGTCTAGACAGCACAAGCAACCCCAGGTTCGGGCCCAACGGGAGCAGGGAAAACCCGAAAAACAGTTATTGTTGTCATTCAAAGTCGATCTAGCGGCATACTATCGCCTGCACCAGGGTGTGTCCGTCGGATTAAACTTGAACGCCTTTAAACGCTAATAACTTTTTAACTAATAGCGCTAAAATCCGACGCGACATATCATTAGATTTGGAAAATTACCACCTTTTTTCCCGACTTGAGTGATAGCACTATTTGTGCATTCGGCTTCACCTGTAAAAAATTAAAAAACCTACCAATTCCTTTGTCCTTGGTGGTACACAGACGTGCGATACGTCGTTGGATAGGCCTCGACGAGACCTATTCAGGGACCTACCGCACTTGACTGGTTTCACACCCGGCTTCGTCTGAGAATTTTCACAAAACTATTTCGGCTGTTAATTATACGAAATTCAAAATTTTTCTTCTAAATTTTCCTTAGGCCGGTTCCCTATCCTTAAGACCCTTCCTTCCCCCATATTTGGCTACCCCCTTTCCCCCCAAATTTGCTGGGTGTCTCTGCGACCGTTGGTCCGATTAAGGATTCTGACCAAATCCAAAACGGAGACTTAGGTTAAGTTAGATAAGTTAGTTATTAAGTTTATTGCTTATTAGACTAGTTGTGCAACTAGTACTAATTAAGTAATATTTTAATATTTTGACCGAGCCTCTTTACAGCTCGAAATTATTTTAATTTTAAATTTTATATGTATATAATTGACAATTTAAAAAATTTGTATTTTAACTGGCTTTTAATCTGTACATAATATTGATTATTATTTAAACTGACATTGACGGTGAATTATTTATTAAAAATTTTTTATTTGTATATTGTGGTTTGACATTGTATATTATTCAGAAAGGTTTTTAATTGTGTGTGACTTGGTATATAGATATAGATTTAACTGAATAATATCGACCATTATTATTCACCTTATATTTTGAATTGTCATCATTATTGTTTTAATTTGGAACATTGAATTTTAATTATTAGGCTAAGTTTTAATTGTTATTTTATTTATTGACTTGTAGTTATTTTAAAATTTACCTTATTGCTATTGATATTGATTTAATTGTATATAATATTGAGTATTATTTTAACTGACCTATTGTCATTCTATTCATATGAAAATTTTTTATTGTTTATTGTAGCTGTGACATTGTACATTATTTTAAAAAAGGTTTTACTGTGTGATTGTATATATTAATTTTGAAAATATTTAAATTTTAATTGAGGGTTAAGATTTTAAATTGACAATTGGTATTGACTCATACATATTATTGTGTTTATTATTTTTATTGATTATCATTTTACTCTTATTAGTCATAACTACATAAACTGAGCCCAAATACAGCTCATACTAAGAAACTCAATATTATTACTTGACTATTTTAAATATTTTATTTTATTATTGACTTGTAGGTTAGTTATTGTTTGTATTGTTAGATTAAGATTTTAAATTGATATTGACTATTATTATTTGACTCGTCGACCATAATTAAAACTATTTAGACTGAGCCCATGTACAGCTCATATTAGACCACGGTAAATTACTTATATCACTGAACCATTGTAACAGGTATTTTAATTACCTACTATTGTGCTTACCGTGTTACCAATCTTATTGACTTGTATATTGTTTAATCTTGACATTACTTAACTACTTAATTGTTATGGTACAGACTTGTTATTTTAAAACTTTTATTCAATTTCAATTAATCTTAAATTCAATTTTAAATTTTAAAAATTAACATTTGATATTTTATTTAATAATTGTATTTATTTAATGTATTTTACCTATAGCTTAAATCTTAGTTCTAAGTTTTAAATTTTGACAAGCCCCTTTACAGCTGTTTAGTATTAAGATAGACGCTCTCAGTCAACTTGGCCCGAGTTGGTAATTGCGGTAGGTACCTAGCTTGACTTGACAGTCGGCGAGTCACCTCTGACCTTTAGAAGACATAAAATTGCCGCGAGCCATTTGGACGTAAGTCCATTTGGACTTAAGCTTCTTAGGTTATATTTTAACTAATATTTTAACTATTATATACCTTATATTTTAACTAATATCTTAACTGTGAATAATATCTGAGACCATTATCCACCTTATAATTGAATTGTTATTACTACTATTTAATTTGAAAATTGAATCTTATTGTTGGGCTAAGTTTTAAATTGATATTATTTCATTTTATTATTGACTCGTAGGCTAAGTACTGATTGTATTGTTAGATTAAGATTTTAAATTGAAAACTAATATTGACTATTACTATTTGACTTGTCGACCATAACTATACCTATATAGACTGAGCCTATATACAGCTCATATTATTCTATTGATTTTATGTACATTATTTTACTCTTGGCACTATTGACTATCTAGTTTATGGTATCGACCTGTTACCTTAAAGTTTTTAATTTAGTTCAATAAATCTTAATTTTAACTTTAATTTTGAAAAATTTTAAATTAATATTTAATATTTGACTAGTAATTAATTATTTATTGTAGTTTACCCATAGTTTAAGTTTTTGTTTTAGTTGTAAGTGTTACTGACAAGCCCCTTTACAGCTTTGTTCAGTATTAAGACTGACGCTATACATAATTTTATTAAGTTTTAGGTTTATTGACGAGCCCATCTACAGCTTAGTTTAGTGTAAGTTAAAAACGAGGCCACTATACAGCCGACTTCACTTTTAATCATTGACAAAAACCCCTCCACAATGATACGGTCTCCAGCGGCGGATCGAGCAGGTCCGGCTAAGACCGTTAAGACCCAGGAGACTCCGCCTCCGCTGCCGAGTGTCAGGAAGAGCATAGGGGAATGGGAGACAGGTAGGATCTCCATCTCTCCCCTGGCCCCGGCAGCGAGCACGGCGAGGGCCACCCAAAAAATTGAGTATCCAGATAGGGTCACTGAGGCGAGGGCTTGCCTGAATAAGGCAAAGCTCAGCCTCAGTGCCTCTAGGAATATAAAGACCGACTTGAAAAATAACATACTTCAGGCCGTCGACCGACTCTTCGCTTTAGTGAAGGAGGCGGAGGCTCCTGGGAAAAATAGTAAAAAAGCCGGGCCGGGAAGGGAGGAGGTTAAACTTCCTTCCTCCCCGGCTCGCGCAGCACAGGCAGACACATTATTGGCTGCATTAGAAAAACACTCGGACCTCTTGAGAGCAAATGAGGCCGCAATAAAAGACCACACGGAATTAATCAAAAAGTTTAAAGATGAAGTGAATGTGGTAAAGACTGTCGGTCCTGCGCGATCTTATGCGGAGGCCGTAGGGCGGCCCATATCAGAAAAACCGACACTGCACTCGGTGGTCGTGACGTCGGAAGACGCCACGGACACCGGGGAGCAGGTGTTGGGAAAAATTAGGGAGGCCGTAAACGCTAAGGACGGCTGGGTTAGGGTTGAAAGGGTGCGGAAAGCCAAAGACAGAAAAATAATTATGAGCTGTAGCACGGAGGAAGACAGAAGGAAAATAAAGGAGAAGATTGAAAAATCAGGCAAACGACTTCTTTGCGGCGAGGTCGAGAACAGGGACCCTCTGCTGATCCTTTGGGACGTCCTACTAGTACATAGCGACGAGGACGTCCTAAAGGCAATCAGAAATCAGAATAAGTCCCTGTTCGACGGCCTCGACGAAAAGAAGTCGAGTATGAAAGTGAAATATAGAAGGAAAGCAAGGAATCCGCTCACTGGGCACATCGTCCTGAGCACCTCCCCGGAGGTATGGAGGAGGGCGACTGAGCTCGGGGTCCTGCACATTGATCTGCAACGTGTCAGGGTCGCGGATCAGTCGCCCTTGGTCCAGTGCTCGAGATGCCTGGGCTATGGACACAGCAAAAAGTTCTGCACGATGGGGGAGGACCTGTGCAGCCACTGCGGGGGGCAACATCTGAAGATGGAGTGCCCCGAGTGGAGAGCGGGTACTCCCCCAGCGTGCCACAACTGTGCTGTGGCCAAGCTCGGGAATCGCGGGCACAACGCGTTCAGCTCGGCGTGCCCAGTGAGATTGAAATGGGATGCCATCGCGCGCTCTGCCACTCAGTATTGCTAAGGGCGCTCCTGGCGAAGGCCGCACCTACGGGCTCTTGCAAGTCAATTTGCAACGAAGCCGACTAGCCACCTCCGAGCTCCTAGTGGAGGCAGAGAAGAGGGGAACAACCGTAGCGCTCCTTCAGGAACCCTATGTGGGGGCGGCTGGCACGGTTCGGGGTCGGAGGGGGATGCGGGTCTTCCAGAACTCCACGCCTGAAGAGGGTACTGTTAAGGCTGCTATCGTAGTCTTCGATAGCAGTCTTAAAATCATACAGTACCCAGTACTCACCACCAATAACATCGTGGTGGTGGGGATAAGGATGGGGCGCTGGACGATCACGCTTACCTCCTTCTACTTTGAGCCGGACCAGCCAATTGAACCCTACATTGGGTGCCTGAAGAGAGTGGAGGCTGTACTGGGGGCTGGGAGATGGTTGGTCGGTGGAGACGCAAATGCAAAGAGTCCGTGGTGGGGCAGCGATAGGATCGATTCGAGGGGGGAAGAGCTTTCAGGTAGTCTGGAGGAGCTTGGCCTCGAAATTCTGAACGTCGGAGATGCTCCGACATTCGACACAGTCCGAGGGGGGCGGCGTTTCTGTAGTCATGTGGACATCACTGCATGCTCACATGACCTATTGGACCTGGTGGAAGACTGGAAAGTCCTCAATGACTTGACGGGTTCCGATCACAACGGTATCGCACTCAAGCTGAACCTCGGGCCCTCCCGAGGAATGGAAGTGGTCAGAACGACCAGAAAGTACAACACCCGTAAAGCAGATTGGGAAAAATTTAGGTCCAAAATTTTAGAACTCATTGAAAAATATGAAATTAAAGAGGGTGTTGTACCGGATAGGGAACAGACAATTTCGGCCGTACAAAATTATACAAAATTAGTAATTGAGGCGTCTGACCATGCCATTCCGAGGAAGGGGACGAGGGAAAAGCTGGCGTTGCCGTGGTGGTCGCAGGACCTGGAAGTCTTGAAGAAGGAGGTCGCCACCAGGAAAAATAGAATCAGGAACGCCGCACCCGTCCGACGGTCGTTTGTCGTTGAGCAATACGTTCAGAAGAAGGCGGAGTACGAGCAGGCCGTGAGGCAAGCTCAAACAGACTCCTGGAAGTCCTTCTGCGAGCGACAGAGTGGCGAGAGCGTGTGGGATGGCATCTACAGAGTGATCGGTAGAACGGCAATCAGAGAGGAGGACCCGCCGCTGGTTCGAGACGGAAGGGTTCTGGACGCGAGGGAATCGGCGGAGTGGCTTGCGGAGGTGTTCTACCCGAAAGACCACGCAACTTCGGATGAAGGAATTCACCGCCAGATCAGAGCGGAGGCGGACGGGGTGAACGTGGGGGAGCAAGACTCGCCCTGCGACCCCCCGTTCACGCTGACCGAGCTGGAGATGGCGGTGAAGTCCTTCAATCCGAAGAAGGCCCCCGGTTCCGATGGGCTCACTGCCGACATCTGCGCCAGGGCCATCGGCTGTAACCCCAAAGCTTTTTTGGGGTTACTGAACAGCTGCATGGCCCACCATATCTTTCCAAAGATATGGAAGGAAGCGGCAGTGATCGTTCTTCGGAAACCGGGGAGGGATAGCTACACCGTCCCCAAGTCGTTCCGACCTATTGGACTGCTGCCCGTGCTTGGAAAAGTATATGAGAAAATGCTAGTGGCTCGCCTCAAACACCATCTTTTGCCGGGGATCAGCGGCCGCCAGTATGGCTTTGTGCCCCAGAAGAGCACCGAAGGCGCCCTCTATGACCTAATGTCGCGGATCTATAATAAACTTGATAACAAGAAAATCGTAGTATTGGTGTCATTGGACATAGAGGGGGCCTTCGACAGCGTCTGGTGGCCTATGGTCAGTCAGACTGGCGGAGGCTGGATGCCCGGTGAATCTGAGGCGAGTCTTTGACAGCTACCTCGCCGACAGGACGGTCAGCGTCAGATACTGCGGCGAGGTTCATAATGCTGAGCCAAGCAGGGGCTGCATCCAAGGGTCAATAGCCGGACCCTTGCTCTGGAACCTGACGCTCGACCCGTTGCTGCGGAGCCTGGACGGTAGAGGCGTCTACTGCCAGGCTTTCGCGGACGACGTGGTCCTCGTCTTTGATGGAGACAGAGCACTCCAGATAGAGCAGAATGCCAATGCCACTCTCGCGCATGTTCTGGAGTGGGGTGTCAAAAATAAGCTGAGGTTCGCACCAGGCAAGACTAATGCCATGGTGCTGACCAGAAAGCTTAAGTTTGACACGCCACGACTTACCATGGGCGGGATTGACATTGCCATGGCGGACAAAATCAAATTGCTGGGACTTACCATAGACAGGGGTCTCACCTTCAAGGATCACGTGAAAAATGTGACCAAGAAGGCCCTCGGGGTCTATAAGCAGCTCGGGAAGGCAGCTAAAGTCAGCTGGGGTCTCCATCCCGAGGTCGTTCGCTCCATTTACATCGCCGCGGTGGAGCCAATAATCACCTACTCTGCGAGTGCGTGGGCACCCGCCACTCGCAGAGTGGGGATTATGCGGATCTTGAACGCTGTGCAACGGGGTTTTGCGCAGAAAATCTGCAGAGCCTACCGAACGGTGTCCCTGAACTCAGCTTTACTACTGGCTGGGATACTCCCCCTTGACTTGCGAGTTCGCGAGGCTGCCTCACTGTACGAGGCCAAGAGGGGAGTACCGCAGCCTGGGCTCGGGGACAGGGTCATCGAGCGGGGGGTTCTTGCGATCGAGGCTCCCCACCCCGCCGAACTGGCTAACCTTGAGTTCGGAAGCCTGGCGGACGAGGACGAGCTAAATGCAAACAGCGACTACCACCTTCGCATCTTTACGGACGGCAGCAAGATTGAGGGTCGGGTTGGCGCCGCTCTATCCTTATGGAAGGGCGACGCCGAAACCAGGGCCGTCAAGCTTGGTCTGCCGCCGTACTGCACCGTCTACCAGGCAGAGCTCTTGGCGCTATGTGAGGCGTCGAGGGTAGCTCTGGGTCGCAGCGAAACCTCCGTAGCAATTTACAGCGATTCAAGGTCCGCATTGCAGTCTGTCGCGGCGAGTAAATGTCTGCACCCTCTAGCAGCTGAGACTAGAACAAACTTGAACAACATCAACAAGCAAGGCAGAATAATGAGACTATTCTGGATCAAAGCACACGCTGGTCTAGAGGGGAATGAGAGAGCGGACTGCCTCGCGAGGGAGGCCGCACTGAAATGTAAGCGGAAGCCGGCGTACGACCTGTGTCCGGTCTCATTTGTCAAGCGGTGCATCCGAATGCGCTCGCTTGACGAATGGGACCAAAGATACAGGGACGGCGCTACGGCCAGCATTACAAAGCTGTTCTTCCCTCGAGCCATAGACGCCTATAAGACCCTGAGGAAGGTGAGCCTTGAAGGTGTTATGACCCAGGTCTTAACGGGGCACGGTGGGTTCTCCGAGTACTTGCATCGGTTCAAGCGCAAGGAGAGCCCATCGTGCATTTGTTCCAGCGATGATGAGGATGTCCCGCATGTTCTGCTGGAGTGCCCGGTCTTCGCCAAGGAAAGGATGGAGCTGGAGTACGAGATGGATATGCAAGTGTGCCCAGCCAACCTTAGCGTCATGATCGCAAGCAGCCAGAAGGAGAAATTCATAGAATACTGCAAAAAAGTAGCAACTAGGGTGATTAGTAGGAATAAAACATAAGATAGTAGTCTTCAAATTGAAATGTAAATACTTAATATATTATACACAAATATTTAACCAGTTTTAATTACCAAATGTTTTAATTGTTTAATAATTTTTTATTTTCTATAATGTCAAAATATTTTAAATTTTACCAATGTATTTAATGTTTTAATTTTTATAATTTCTATAATGTTTTAAATTATTTTAAAATTTTATCAATGTATTTTAATGTTTTAATTTCTATAATTCTTTTAAATTTATAACGTTTTAATTATTTTTAAAAATTTTTTATCAATGTATTAATGTTTTAACCTTTTATATTTTATTTGATATGTTGCAATTATTTATTATTATTATTGTCAGTGTTTAATGTTTTAATGTTTTATGTGTATAATATGAGCCTTGTGTACGATTATTTGACTACAAACCCTAAATGTTAATAATAAAGAAAAAAATAGATATAAGGATAGTTAGCAGATTAGCAAATAGGCGGGCATCCCACCCGCTATAGTGTGAATGAGAGATGAATGTTAGAAAGAACCGGTATGAAGAATGAAAGTGCGAGAAGAATACAAGCGAGAACTGGTATGAAAGAGTAAAGTTAATATAGGCTACGACCTTGCGTCGGAGGGGTTAGCTATAAAAAAAAAAAAAAAAAAAAAAAAAAAAAAAAAAAAAAAAAAAAAAAAAAAAAACCTAACCTAACCTAACCTAACCTAACCTAACCTAACCTAACCTAACCTAACCTAACCTAACCTAACCTAACCTAACCTAACCTAACCTAACCTAACCTAACCGCGAGGGAATCGGCGGAGTGGCTTGCGGAGGTGTTCTACCCGAAAGACCACGCAACTTCGGATGAAGGAATTCACCGCCAGATCAGAGCGGAGGCGGACGGGGTGAACGTGGGGGAGCAAGACTCGCCCTGCGACCCCCCGTTCACGCTGACCGAGCTGGAGATGGCGGTGAAGTCCTTCAATCCGAAGAAGGCCCCCGGTTCCGATGGGCTCACTGCCGACATCTGCGCCAGGGCCATCGGCTGTAACCCCAAAGCTTTTTTGGGGTTACTGAACAGCTGCATGGCCCACCATATCTTTCCAAAGATATGGAAGGAAGCGGCAGTGATCGTTCTTCGGAAACCGGGGAGGGATAGTTACACCGTCCCCAAGTCGTTCCGACCAATTGGACTGCTGCCCGTGCTTGGAAAAGTATATGAGAAAATGCTGGTGGCTCGCCTCAAACACCATCTTTTGCCGGGGATCAGCGGCCGCCAGTATGGCTTTGTGCCCCAGAAGAGCACCGAAGGCGCCCTCTATGACTTAATGTCGCTGATATACAAGAAACTTGATGAGAAGAAGATTGTGGTATTAGTGTCATTGGACATAGAGGGGGCCTTCGACAGCGTCTGGTGGCCTATGGTCAGAGTCAGACTGGCGGAGGCTGGATGCCCGGTGAATCTGAGGCGAGTCTTCGACAGCTACCTCGCCGACAGGACGGTCAGCGTCAGATACTGCGGCGAGGTTCATAATGCTGAGCCAAGCAGGGGCTGCATCCAAGGGTCAATAGCCGGACCCTTGCTCTGGAACCTGACGCTCGACCCGTTGCTGCGGAGCCTGGACGGTAGAGGCGTCTACTGCCAGGCTTTCGCGGACGACGTGGTCCTCGTCTTTGATGGAGACAGAGCACTCCAGATAGAGCAGAATGCCAATGCCACTCTCGCGCATGTTCTGGAGTGGGGTGTCAAAAATAAGCTGAGGTTCGCACCAGGCAAGACTAATGCCATGGTGCTGACCAGAAAGCTTAAGTTTGACACGCCACGACTTACCATGGGCGGGATTGACATTGCCATGGCGGACAAAATCAAATTGCTGGGACTTACCATAGACAGGGGTCTCACCTTCAAGGATCACGTGAAAAATGTGACCAAGAAGGCCCTCGGGGTCTATAAGCAGCTCGGGAAGGCAGCTAAAGTCAGCTGGGGTCTCCATCCCGAGGTCGTTCGCTCCATTTACATCGCCGCGGTGGAGCCAATAATCACCTACTCTGCGAGTGCGTGGGCACCCGCCACTCGCAGAGTGGGGATTATGCGGATCTTGAACGCTGTGCAACGGGGTTTTGCGCAGAAAATCTGCAGAGCCTACCGAACGGTGTCCCTGAACTCAGCTTTACTACTGGCTGGGATACTCCCCCTTGACTTGCGAGTTCGCGAGGCTGCCTCACTGTACGAGGCCAAGAGGGGAGTACCGCAGCCTGGGCTCGGGGACAGGGTCATCGAGCGGGGGGTTCTTGCGATCGAGGCTCCCCACCCCGCCGAACTGGCTAACCTTGAGTTCGGAAGCCTGGTGGACGAGGACGAGCTAAATGCAAATAGCGACTACCATCTTCGCATCTTTACGGACGGCAGCAAGATTGAGGGTCGGGTTGGCGCCGCTCTATCCTTATGGAAGGGCGACGCCGAAACCAGGGCCGTCAAGCTTGGTCTGCCGCCGTACTGCACCGTCTACCAGGCAGAGCTCTTGGCGCTATGTGAGGCGTCGAGGGTAGCTCTGGGTCGCAGCGAAACCTCCGTAGCAATTTACAGCGATTCAAGGTCCGCATTGCAGTCCGTCGCGGCGAGTAAATGTCTGCACCCTCTAGCAGCTGAGACTAGAGCAAACTTGGCAAAGATCTACAAGAAAGACAGAATCATAAAACTATTCTGGATCAAAGCGCACGCTGGTCTAGAGGGGAATGAAAGGGCGGACTGCCTCGCGAGGGAGGCCGCACTGAAATGTAAGCGTAAGCCGGCGTACGACCTGTGTCCGGTCTCATTTGTCAAGCGGTGCATCCGAATGCGCTCGCTTGACGAATGGGACCAAAGATACAGGGACGGCGCTACGGCCAGCATTACTAAGCTGTTCTTCCCTCGAGCCATAGACGCCTATAAGACCCTGAGGAAGGTGAGACTTGAAGGTGTTATGACCCAGGTCTTAACGGGGCACGGTGGGTTCTCCGAGTACTTGCATCGGTTCAAGTGCAAGGAGAGCCCATCGTGCATTTGTTCCAGCGATGATGAGGATGTCCCGCACGTTCTGCTGGAGTGCCCTGTCTTCGCCAAGGAGAGGATGGAGCTGGAATACGTGATGGATATGGAAGTGTGCCCAGCCAACCTAAATGCGATGATCACCGGAGAGCAAAGACAGAAGTTTATAGAATATTGCAAAAGTGTAGCGATTAGGGTAATTAGCAGAAATAAACAATGAATAAAAATTTTCAAAAAATTTTTAACTTATTATACACAGATGTTTTAATTACTTTATCTAAATTTTAAACTGTTTAATTGTTTAATTGTATAATGATATTTTAATACTCGCAAAGTTTTAAATTATTCTAATTATTGTTATTTAATTATTTATCTGTATTTTAATGTTTTTAACCGTTTTATCTTTTTATTCTTAATGTTTTTTAAATTATTTATTATTGTTAATGTTTTTAAATGATTTTAATGTGTATAATATGAATTTCGTGTACAATCATTGAACTACATACCCTAAATGCTAATAAAGAGAAATAGAAATAAGATTATCAGAATAGCAATTAGGCGGGAATCCCACCCGCTATAGTGTGAAAGAGATGTATGCTAGAAAGATCAAGTATGAGGAATGAAAGTGCGAGAAGAATACAAGCGAGAACTAGTATGAAAGAGTACAGTTAATATAGGCTACGACTTTGCGTCGGAGGGGTTAGATTTAAATAAAAAAAAAAAAAAAAAAAAAAAAAAAAAAACCTAACCTAACCTAACCTAACCTAACCTAACCTAACCTAACCTAACCTAACCTAACCTAACCTAACCTAACCTAACCTAACCTAACCTAACCTAACCTAACCTAACCTAACCTAACCTAACCTAACCTAACCTAACCTAACCTAACCTAACCTAACCTTTTTTTTTTTTTTTTTTTTTTTTTTTTTTTTTGACGAGGAGAAATCCATTTACAGATTCCCTACCGCTGGCTAGACGGTAGGGGTATGTGGGGGTCGGCCGGCGCAACCCGCTATGCTAGTCATAGCGGTCCCGGCCACTACCCACTAAAACTCCCCGGTGCCTCCTTGCCCTTTGTGCGGGGTGGACCGGGCTCTGCCGTGGCAACAACTCCGATCCACCCCTGGGCAGCCTAGCCGGTGTCGGCTAGGCTAACGCCGAAGGAGGATTGCCCGGAGACACCGGAGCAATCCCCAGACGGGGGGACCTTTGCAGGCGCACACAGCTGGCCAGCTGTGTGCGCAGGTCCCCTAGGGCATTTGAAGACGGGCTTGGTATGCCCGCCTTCTCCTGCCCTGTCGTCTACGTCTGAGGGAAGCGAGATCTGCCTCTTCCTCTCGCTCCCTCTCGGCTGCCTCCTTCTGCGACATTACAAATTCGCAGAAGGCGACAGCCGCTTTCCAGATGGCCGCACTGCCAAGCATGGCCTCGACCATTCTTGGCAGTGTGACTTCACCACCACCCAGCGCCGCGCTTAGCTCGCGGCGCTGGGGATTCCAGGCCGAGCAAACCTGGAGGGTATGCTCGGCCGTGTCGTCTGGGTCGCCGCAGTGGTGGCACTGCGGCGACTCCTCTCGCTTGATAAGGTGCAGATAATGACCGAAGCACCCATGCCCGGTCATTATCTGCACCATATGGTAGGTGAGGCCCCCTTTACGGCGCCTCACCCACTCCTCTAGCACCGGACGAATTGCAGAAATCGTCCGGTGACCGGCGGTTGGCTCGCGGAGTGCCTCACTCCAGTCGAGCAGGGCCCTCTCCTGTGCCTCAGCCCTGACCCGCTGCACGTCCTCGGCAGCGGGTCTTTCTCCAAGGGCCCTAGCGGCGACCCGATGTCGATGCACCTGGGCCAGAACCAGGGCATCGACATGCCACGGGGTAGTGCCTGCTAAGACACAGGCAGCCCCGTGGCTGACCGTGCGATAAGCCCGCACGGCCCGGATCGCCATGGCCCTTTGCGGCCTACGCAAGAGGGCCCGGGAGAGGGGAGTGAGACACTCCGCCCAGAGCGGGGCTCCGTAGAGTGCCATCGACCTTACCACCCCGTGGTAAAGCCGACGACACGCCGAACTTGGTCCTCCCTGGTTAGGGAGGAGCCGTCCGAGTGCGGCTGCAGCTGCGGTCAGCCGTGGAGTGAGGAGCTTAAAGTGCTCCTCAAAACTCCAGCGGGGGTCCAGGGTCAGGCCGAGATACTTGAAATGATTCTCGACCGGAGTCCGGACCCCCTCCACTCGGACGCGGAGCCCCGACTGGATTCTGCGGCGTGGGGGGTGGAAGCCCATGGCCCTAGTCTTGTCTAGGGCCACCTCCAACCCAAGCAGTCGGATGCGCCGGACGACCAACGAGGTGCCGACCGACGCTAACCAAGTTGCCTGCTCCCACGTCTGCGCTCTTGCCGCGACTAAAGTGTCGTCGGCAAAGCAGGCAATCTCCATTTTGGGAAGGAGATTGCCTCGCAGAACCCAGTTGTACCCCAGGTTCCAGAGTAGGGGGCCGAGAACGGCCCCCTGGGGTACGCCAACCGCCATTGGACGAGCCATAATCGTCCCGTCCGCGCCCTCGTAGAGAACTACCCGCCCATCGAGGTAGTCGTCAACGAGAGCGCAGAGGTAGGGCGGCACTCGATGGAACCGGAGTGCCGCCCTGATGCATTCGTGGGGGAGGCTGTTGAAGGCGTTGCGGATGTCAAGTGACACCGCAACAACAACCTCCCCTCTGGCGAAGGCCTCCTCCGTCCAAGACTTGAGGAGGCCCACCGCATCCATTGTGGACCGACCGGTTCGGAAGCCGAACTGGCGATCATGCAAGTTCGGCCCCTCGGTCTCCAGGTGCTCGACGATCCGACGAGCCATGACCCTCTCCATGGCTTTGCCGGAGTCGTCGAGCAAGACCACCGGTCGGTACCCCGCCGGCGAGTCGGCAGGGCGGCCCTCCTTGCGTAGAAGGCAGAGGCGCCCCACCTTCCACCTCGCCGGGAACTTGCCCCGGGCGATACATGCATCCAGTACCGCCCGGAACCTTGCCTCCAACGGCCCCAGCGCAATTGCTAGGGCCTTGGCCGGAACTCCATCCGGCCCCGGGGCCGTCCTCTTCCTCCCGATGCGCTCCCTCACCGCCTCGAACTCTGCGTCGGAGACGGGAGGGCCCTGCAGTATGGCCTCCGGCTGAGGTTCCGGAGGCTCCATACGTGGGGGCTCGAAGGGGCCAGGGTTCGGGAATAGAGATCCCACGACCCTATCGAGCAGCGCCGGGTCTAGGTCGGCTGTGGAGGGTAAGCTCGAAGCGAACTTCCCCCTCACAGCCCTGTACGGACGACCCCACGGGTCGGCGTCCAGGAGGGCCAGGAACCGCTCATGGGCTTCTTCTTTGGCCCTGCAGATGCCTTTCTGCAGGGCGTTGTGAGCGTCCCTGTATGCCTGACGAAGGAGGACCTCTTCGTCAGGCGTCCTCCTGGAGCGTCTCCTCCGGCAACGGAGGAGGGCGCGCCTGGCAGCCAGGCAGGTGGAGCGCAGGGAGGCGATCTCCTGTGACCACCAATACACCCTCCTCCAGCGAGGGGGAGGACGCCACAGCGGCATGGAGGCATTGCAGACTTCCCGCAGGTCGTCTGCAAAATGCTCAGCCATGCCGTCGGGATCCCCTGCGAGATGAGGGGGCGGAGACGACCACTCCCTCACCATCGCAGCCTCCTCCGCCACATCCGGACGGAGCTTGGCGAGTGCCCACCTGGGGAAGGCGGCACCCGCCGTAGGATCCCGGCGCTGTGACGCGCTGGGGGCCAAAGTGGAGACCTCATATCGGACATAGAGGTGGTCCGACATGGTCTCCACATCCTCCTCGACCCACCAGCTTCGGGTTCGGGCAGCAAGAGCGGCGGTGGCAAATGATACGTCCACTATGGACGTACCTTGCCGCCGTACGCACGTGGGGGAGGAACCCCGATTGAGTACCTGGAGCCCCAGGCTGAGCGCCCAGGTCTCCAGAATCCTCCCCCTCACGTCAGTACAGGGGGACCCCCACGCCGTGGATTTGGCGTTTAGGTCCCCCGCCACTAAGACTGGGAGTGGGGCCGCGCGCCTCACCACACCCTCGACCGCAGCCAGGAAGAACTCGAAGTCCGCCCGACTGCGGTTAGGGGAGAAGTAGGTCGACACGACCACCATTCTCCCCCAGTTCGCTGCCACGAAACCCGAACCTCTCTCCCGCAAGGAAAGGGGGGGCACCGCGCCACCAGCTCTCACCACCACCGCAGCAGAGTCGTCCAGGTCCCCCAGCCAATTGGGGCTTTGAGGGACCATGTAAGGCTCCGCCACTACCGCCAGGTGAATCTCCCACCCCGCCATGGACTGGCACAGGAGATCCTGTGCCCCGGCGGAGTGGTTTATGTTCGCCTGTAGGAACCTAGTGACGGACTTACTGGGCATTGGAGATGTCCATGGTCTCCTCCACTGCGGCGGGGGTTGCCCTCGCACTGGCTACGGGTTTGGTCACCGTGAGGCGACCCTTGGTGGCAGGGGGGGAGCAACTCATCCCCCCCATGCGGTGCCCAGAAGGTAGGCCAGCGTCTGCACACACGGCGCAGCGATACGCCGCCTCACACGCAACGGCGGAATGCCCTTCCAGTCCGCATCGGAAGCACAGTCCGCTGCGGTCCTTTTTGGACGGGCATCTGACCACCGGGTGGCCGAGCCCCATGCACCTGAAGCAGCGCATGGGGCGCTGCTCGATCAGTTGGATAGAGGCAGAACTCCATCCAACTGTTAGACGGCCCCCGGTGACCAGCTTCCTGACGGCGTCAATAGGGCACGAGACGAAAGCCGAGCCTACTCCCCTGATCCCGGAGTGGATTTTCCCCACCCTGATGTGTTCAGGGGGGCATTTCGCACTCAGGGCCAGGGCAGTCCTGAGTTCATCAGCCGACACCGAGTCATCGAGTCCGTTGACCCGGATGTCGGCCGTCTTCACTGGGCGCGTGACTTTCGCCTCGTCACCCAGTGCCTCACTCATTTGAGCCGCCAGTCGGTCCGCCTGTGCGGTTGTCGTCCCTTTAGGGAGCTCCAATATACGTGCCCCCGTGACGCCCGTACGGAATTGCGCGGGACCAATTCCTAGGGCGTCCAGGGACACTGTCGCCTTTGTTTTTGCGATGGCCGCACTGTAGGTGGCGCCCTTTTTAACCGCTTCCGGCTTAAGGGCCACCACCACGGCCAGCTTCCTCGGCTCCTTGGGGAGCTTTGGTTCTCCTTGTGTTTTGGTTGCTGCAGGTTTAGCCGGGGTGGCGGAAGCGCGCTTTTTGCGCCGCACCACCTCCGACCATGACCCAGCAGCACCGCCGAGCGCATCTGGCGCAGTCGACGGTCCAGCCAGAGGCTCAGGAGCCTTAGGGGCCTTAGGGGCCTTAGCCGTCTTGACGGGTCTCGCCTTTTTGGGCAGGATGGCCGGAGGGGCCAGGGTCGTCACCAATTCCGGATGCGAGGCCGCAGCGCGTGCCGCAGCTCGGCGGTCCGGCATTATTGACGGTCGGGTCTGTTGAGATGGGAGCAACCTCCCGTCCACCTCCAGGCCATCCAGGCGAGCACTCACAAGGCCGCCCACATGGCTTAGTATTTCCCCTTGGAGAGAGGCCATGGCCTCCAAAAATTCCGCCCGCGACAGCGGCTGTGATTCAGCCGCCGTCATGGGCGTCTCCCTTCCCAGGTCCAGAGGCGCCAAGGCCTCGGGTTGGGGCCGGGGCCTCACTGAGAAATCCCGCCTGAGGGCCGCCAATTCGGATTCGATGGCGGCCAGCTTTCCTTTGAGGCGCTTGTTCTCCGCCTTTGTTTGGCGGAGCTCCTCGGAAGTCTTCTTATTGACTACCTTCTTGAGGATGTCAATGAGTCCGGTAGTACCCTTCTTTATATCTCGAACAGCCGTGCCCTTAAGGTTGCCCGACTTCCGGACAACCTCAAGGATCATAGTGGCCATTGCCTCGGCCTCAACCGTCAGATTCGAAACGGAGTTCGACGGAGATGACGAATCCATCGAGAGGAACTCGTCCCCCGATGAGTCGGACTCCATGTCGCGAAGTTCTCGGCGGGCCTGCGATAGACCAACGTCATGTCCGAGGGGGTTAGCTCGGCTCTTTCTTCCCTTCGGAATCTTGGGGGGGACCGACGGTCCCTCAGAAGACTCCGATGCATCGGAGTGACGGGAGGAATAAAATTTACTCCTTCCGCTCGTCACCGAAGAGTGCCGGGAGGACCCAGCGGCACTCTCCTCCCTCATTGCAGCGCGCTTTCGCGTCTGCGACCGCGTACTGATCACCGGAGTAGGAAAAAGTGACTCCTCTTCGTCTTGCGGGTTGGACCGATGGGCCCCCGTGGAGTCCGACATGGCCGAAATGGCCCTGCCGGCCTCCAAGGGGTAGTAAACGTCCACCCCTACAAGAGGGGGGACAGAAAAGCCCTAAGGCACCAAATCAACAACACGTAAGATGAGTTTTCCTAAAAATAGGAAAACAATAATCTTAATAAAAATTTAACCGAAAAAGCTAGGCACACCAAATTTGGACTGACTGAAAGAGCTCCCGAAGGCGCGTCTTCCGAGTCAGCCCGCAATGTGGTTGGCCCAACAACAACAATACAAATAACAAAAGTTAACAAAAACCTTAAAAAACTAACAACAAAAACAGCGATAACAACAAAACAACAAGAGTTACCCAAGAAAGAATTAGGCAGGACGAAAGCGGCCCCGAAGGAGCTTCTTTCGTCCTTAATCGGCGATAAAATCCGTTCACGGGAACGAAAGTTATCGCCGATTTTAACCTTTTTCAATCTTGGTAAAAAACAACAAAATCAACAATATCTTTAACAACAACAACAATCACGAACAACGGTTTCGGCAATCTGAAAGAGCCTTGAAAAAGGCTTCAAACAAGATGCGTTGCACCGCAGAGCGCAGAAAGGCACCGGAGATAAACGACTTCAAAATTTGTGAATTTCGAGCGAAATCGGTCACCAACCCGTAGCTAATAACCCTAGCTGTTAACCAAACATTGTTCTTGAACACAGTAGATTGAACATTTCCCGTCCACAGCGACACTGCTCAGCAATTTTCTTAACAAATCTTCACATCAACCTAACCTAACCTAACCTAACCTAACCTAACCTAACCTAACCTAACCTAACCTAACCTAACCTAACCTAACCTAACCTAACCTAACCTAACCTAACCTAACCTAACCTAACCTAACCTAACCTAACCTAACCTAACCTAACCGAACCGTCTCTGTTGCGCGCTAGCAGTGAGCGGACGCAAGCAAAAGCCCTAAAAAGTGCTCCGCGTGGCGAAAAACCTTTAAAAATCGACCGTACGTGCGATTTAAGTGCGAAAAACGATTGCGATACACCAATCGACGCAGCTCGTTGCGGGCAACCCGAGGGTGTTTTCAGTTTTGAAATCGGACGAAAATTGAGCCCAAAATCGATTTTTAAAGTCAGGAAAAAGTGTTGAAAAATCTTTGATCGAATACGCTGCAAGATTTTCAGTGGTGACTTATGTAACGGCTAGTACCACTGGATAGCCGGTACTTCGCTGCTATTTGTGGTGAAAGAATTGGATTTTTCCGGTGTCTGGATCCCGAGATATAAACACTTTTTTCGGGGTCCCAAAAGTTGGGTCCCCCTAAAGGGTCCCTTAAAAATCAAAGAAGGTAACCGGAGGCAGCGGATGGACCAGGCGGACAAAACAGTGAAAAATTTTTGAAAATCGGCCCAAGGATTCCGGAGAAATCTCAAGTTTAGTTTTCCGGAAAAATCAGTGTTTTTTGGGAATTTATTTTCCGTCAACGGTAAAGTGCGCGAAGAAACGGAATACATAGTGGTGTGCAGCGTTTCACGGTCTATTTTTTGGTCCAAAAATCAGATTTTTAGGCCCATAAACAACGGATATATAATTAAAAACAAACAGGGCCTAAAAGTGTTAAATTCAGTTTCGTAATTTCAAAATTAAATTCGAAATTCTCAAACTTAAATCCTTATCGCTCTAAGTGATATCAATCGATAGAGAATTTCGAAAAAGTGCCAAAAGTGAAAGAACCATCAAGATCGGGCCTACGGCTATGACGCCATAAGCAATCAAAGTTTTGCCAAATCCGCACTACTGCGGAGCTTATCGCGTCATACAGGAGCATCGGATCAAGAAGACAAGCACACCGTTGGATTCCTTGCAGAAAATAGGTCTAGACAGCACAAGCAACCTCAGGTTCGGGCCCAACGGGAGCAGGGAAAACCCGAAAAACAGGTATTGTTGTCATCCAAGTCGATCTTGCGGCATACTATCGCCTGCACCAGGGTGTGTCCGTCGGATTAAATCTGATCACCTTAGAACGCTTATATCTTTTTAACTAATAGCGCTAAAATCCGACGCGACATATCATTAGATTCGGAAAATTACCACCTTTTTTCCCGACTTGGATGATAGCACTATTTGTGCATTCGGCTTCACCTGTAAAAAATTAAAAAACCTACCAATTCCTTTGTCCTTGGTGGTACACAGACGTGCGATACGTCGTTGGATAGGCCTCGACGAGACCTATTCAGGGACCTACCGCACTTGACTGGTGCCACACCCGGCTTCGTCTGAAAATTTTTACAAAACTATTTTGGCTGTTAATTATACGAAATTAAAAATTTTTCTTCCAAATTTTCCTTAGGCCGGATCCCTTTCCTTAAGACCCTTCCTTCCCCTGTATTTGGCTACCCCCTTTCCCCCCAAAAGTTGCTGGGTGTCTCTGCGACCGTTGGTCCGATTAAGGATTCTGACCAAATCCAAAACGGAGACTTAGGTTAAGTTAGATAAGTTAGTTATAAGTTTTAATTAGACTTGTTAGACTAGTTGGGCAACTAGTGCTAACTAAGTACTATTTTAATATATTGACTGAGCCCCCTTACAGCTCGCAATTATTTTAAAAATTTTATTTTATTTCTAGTATTGATTTTAATTGTATATAATATCGAGTATTATTTTTAATTGACCTATTGTGATCTTATTATATGTAAATTTTATTGTTTATTGTAGTTGTGACATTGTACATTATTTTAAAAAAGGTTTTATTGTGTGATTTTATATATAAATTTTGAAAACATTTAAATCTTAACTGTAGGTTAAGATTTTAATTGACAATTGATACTGACTCACACATATCATTGTGCATATTATATTGTTTTTATTGACTATTACCTATTTCTATTAGTCATAACTACACAGACCGAGCCCATATACAGCTCATACTAAGAAACTTGACATCATTATTTGACTATTTAAATTATAATACTGACTGTTTTAAAACTTATTTAATTTCATCCAATCTTAATATTAATTAATATTCGATATTTTATTTTTTATTTGTAATTATTTATTGTATGTTATTTAGTCTAAGTCTTTAGTTCTAAGTTTTAATTTTGACAAGCCCCATTACAGCTACAATTTTATTTTATTTTATTGTAGTCTTGGCATTGTATATTATTTTAAAAAGGCTTTATTGTATGTGACTTAGTATATGAATATAGATTGACTACAATTTAAATTATAATTTAACTGATAATTTAACTGTGAATAATATAGACTATTATTATTCACCTTATGTTCTGAATTGTCACTATTATTGTTTTTAATTTGAAAATTGAATTATAGTGTTAGGAAAAATCTTAAATTGATATTTTATTTTACATTATTGACTAGTAAGTTGGCAATAAATTGTATTGTTAAGTTGAGATTTAAATTCATGGCAATTTATACTTGAAATTTACTAGTTTAAGTTTATTGGCGAGCCTTTATACAGCTCTCTGGTATTGAAGCTGGCGAGTCACCTTTGACCTTTTGACAACATAGAATCGCCGTGAGCCATTTGGACGTAAGTCCATTTGGACTTAAGCCGCTTAGGTTGTTATTTTAACTTTATTTATTGCTGACTTTAATTGCATACAATATTGAGTATCATTTAAACTGATATTGACAGTGTTTTATCTTACTAAAAATTTTTTATTTGTTTACTGTAGTTATGATATTTTATATTTTTATGTTTTATATTTTTTAAAGGAGATCTATTGTATGTGACTGTATAAATAAAGATTGACTAACACTATATATTTTAACCAATATTTCAACCGTGAATAATATTGAAAAACATTATTCATCTTATATTTGAATTGTCAATCATTATTTAATTTGGAAAATTGAAATTTATTGTTAGGCTGAAATTTTAATTGATATTATTTTATTTTATTATTGACTTGTAGGTTAAGTATTGATTGTAGTTGGATTAAGGTTTTAAATTGAAAATAGACTGAGCCCATATACAGCTCATATTATATTTTATTGATTTTATTGATTTGTACATTATTTTACTCTTGGCACTACTTGACTATTTAGTTTATGGTATCGACCTGTATTTTAAAAATTTTATCTAGTTCAATTAATCTTAATTTTAACTCCAATTTTAAAATTTTTTAAATTAATATTTAACTAGTAATTAATTATTTATTGTATTGTATTATACCCATAGTCTAAGTTTTTTATTTTTAGTTGTAAGTGTTATTGACAAGCCCCTTTACAGCTTTGTTCAGTATTAAGACTGACGCTATACATAATTTTATTAAGTTTTAGGTTTATTGACGAGCCCCTATACAGCTTAGTTAGTATAAGTTGAAACGAGGCCATTATACAGCCGATTTTAACTGACGACGATAACCCCTCCATAAACATGATACGGTCTCCAGCGGCGGATCGTGCAAAATCGGCTAAGGCCGGGAAGACCCAGGAGACTCCGCCTCCGCTGCCGAGTGTCAGGAAGAGCATAGGGGAATGGGAGACAGGTAGGATCTCCATCTCTCCCCTGGCCCCGGCAGCGAGCACGGCGAGGGCCACACAGAAAATTGAATATCCGGATAGGGTCACTGAGGCGAGGGCTTGCCTGAATAAGGCAAAGCTCAGCCTCAGTGCCTCTAGGAACTTAAAAACTGACTTAAAAACAAACATAATCCAGGCCATCGACCGGCTCTTCGCATTAGTGAAGGAGGCGGAGGATCCAGAGGGTCTAAAGAAATATAGTAAAAAAGCGGGGCCGGGAAAGGGAGAGGTTAAACCTCCCTCTTCCCCGACCCCCATCTCACAAACAAACATAATCTTAGCATTAGAGAAACATTCTGACTTATTAAGAGCTAATGAGGCTGCACTGAGAGAGCACGCAGAATTAATGGAAAAACTTAAAGATGATATAAAAGAGGTAAAATCCATTAGTCCTGCACGATCTTATGCGGAGGCCGTAGGGCGGACCACGATAGGTAAACCAACACTGCACTCGGTGGTCGTGACGTCGGAAGATGACACGGACACCGGGGAGCAGGTGTTGGGTAAAATTAGAGAGGCTGTCAACGCAAAGGATGGCTGGGTAAGGGTTGAAAGGGTAAGAAAAGCTAAGGATAGGAAAATAATAATGAGCTGTGGGACAGAGGAAGATAGGAAGAAAATTAAGGAAAGGATCGAAAAGTCAGGGAAACGACTTCTTTGCGGCGAGGTCGAGAACAGGGACCCGCTGCTGATCCTTTGGGACGTCCTACTAGTAAATAGCGACGAGGACGTCCTAAAGGCTATCAGAAATCAGAATAGGTCCTTGTTCGAAGGCCTCGACGAAAAGAAGTCGAGTATGAAAGTGAAATATAGAAGGAAAGCAAGGAATCCGCTCACTGGGCACATCGTGCTGAGCACCTCCCCGGAGGTGTGGAAGAGGGCGACTGAGCTCGGGGTCCTGCACATTGATCTGCAACGTGTCAGGGTCGCGGATCAGTCGCCCTTGGTCCAGTGCTCGAGATGCCTGGGCTATGGCCACAGCAAAAAGTTCTGCACGATGGGGGAGGACCTGTGCAGCCACTGCGGGGGGCAACATCTGAAGATGGAGTGCCCCGAGTGGAGAGCGGGTACTCCCCCAGCGTGCCACAACTGTGCTGTGGCCAAGCTCGGGAATCGCGGGCACAACGCGTTCAGCTCGGCGTGCCCAGTGAGATTGAAATGGGATGCCATCGCGCGCTCTGCCACTCAGTATTGCTAAGGGCGCCCCTGGCGAAGGCCGCACCTACGGGCTCTTGCAAGTCAATTTGCAACGAAGCCGACTAGCCACCTCCGAGCTCCTAGTGGAGGCAGAGAAGAGGGGAACAGCCGTAGCGCTCCTTCAGGAACCCTATGTGGGGGCGGCTGGCACGGTTCGGGGTCGGAGGGGGATGCGGGTCTTCCAGAACTCCACGCCTGAAGAGGGTACTGCTAAGGCTGCTATCGTAGTCTTCGATAGCAGTCTTAAAATCATACAGTACCCAGAACTCACCACCAATAACATCGTGGTGGTGGGGATAAGGATGGGGCGCTGGACGATCACGCTTACCTCCTTCTACTTTGAGCCGGACCAGCCAATTGAACCCTACATTGGGTGCCTGAAGAGGGTGGAGGCTGTACTGGGGGCTGGGAGATGGTTGGTCGGTGGAGATGCGAATGCAAAGAGTCCGTGGTGGGGCAGCGATAGGATCGATTCGAGGGGGGAAGAGCTTTCAGGTAGTCTGGAGGAGCTTGGCCTCGAAATTCTGAACGTCGGAGATGCTCCGACATTCGACACAGTCCGAGGGGGGCGGCGTTTCTGTAGTCATGTGGACATCACTGCATGCTCACATGACCTATTGGAAGCGCACCCTTCGAAGTTGAACCCACCCATTCGATGGGAAGCCGGGCGGCCAGCATCACTGCAGACTGCACAGTTTAGTGCAGCCTCACATTCATAGGCGGAGTGCCCGTCCAGTCCGCAGCGGAAGCAAAGGTTACTGCGATCCTTTTTGGACGGGCACCTGACCGAAGGATGGCCGAGCCCCATGCATCTGAAACAACGCATAGGGCGCTGTTCCAGAAGCTTGACGGAGGCCGAGCTCCAACCGACCGTGATACGGCCAACGATAGCCAGTTTCCTGGCAGCTGCGACTGGGCACGAGGCAAAGGCCGAGCCCAAACCCCCGGCACCGGGGTGTACCTTCCCCACCCTGAATTGGTCAGGGGGACATCCAGTAGTCGACGACAGGGCCGCCTTGATCTCTTCAGTCGACACCGAGTCATCCAAGCCGTTAACCCGAATGTCGACTGTTTTGACGGGGCGAGTCACCTTCACCTCGTCACCCACCGCCTCTCTAATCTTAGCTGCCAGTAAGTCCGCCTGAGCGGGCGTTGTCGTCGCCGGAAGCTGGAGGATGCGCGCACCCGTGAAGCTTGCTCGGAACTGGGCAGGACCAATGCCCAGTGCGTCGAGCGAAACAGCCGCCTTCATCTTAGCGATGGCTTTGTTGTAAGTGGCCCCAATCTCAATCGCCTCCTTATTGAGGGCCATCATCACCGCTGGCTTCTTAGGCTCCCTGGGGAGCTTTGGGGGAGACACCTTTGTCGCTGTCGGAGCAGAGGCTACAGGGGCGCGCTTTTTGCGCCTGACCACCTCAGTCCAGCTGTCAGCAGTTCCTCCAGGCTGAGTCGACGACTCGGCCTGTGGCTCCGGGGCCCTGTCGGCAGCAGTGGACTTTGCAGCCTTTTTCGCCTTTACGGCCCTAGCCTTCTTCGGGAGATTGCTCGGAGGGGCGAGCGTCGTCGGCGAGGGCTGTGAAGCTCCACCCAGATCTTCCCTATTGCGGTCCGCCGCTAAGGGGAGTCGTCTTTGTTGGGCCGGGAGGAGTCTCCCGTCCGCCTCCAGACCCTCTAAATGAGCGCTCACTATGCCACCTACATGGCACAATAGTTCGGCCTGAAGTGACCCAAGTGCGTCAATGAATTCAGCCCGTGACAGGGATTGGCTAGCAGCCGCTGTCAGGGGCGCCTCCGTGGTTGACTCTGTAGCAGCCAATTGCTCCGGGCGAGAATCCAGGGAATGTCTGAGAGACGTCACCTCTGATTGAGACAGAGAGAGTTTCTCAGACAGTTCCCTGATCTCGTGCCTCTGCTGTCGAAGCCCGTCGGAAATTATCTTTTGCCTCGTTCTCGAGGGAGTTGCCGCCTCCAATTGGCCCCGAAGAGATCTGTTCTCTTCTTGGAGCCGACACACCTCTTCGTATATCTTCTTGTCGGCATCCGCCTTGCGGGATCCCGCCTTGACGGATGCCTTCGCCGCCACCTCTTTGATCACATTGACCAGCGCGTTAGTCGCGTCCTTTATCTCCTTCACGCACGAGCCCTTGAGGTTGCTCGATTTCCGAACAACCCCAAGGATCGTGGAGGCGCACTCCTCCGCTCGCTTCGTCAGCTTCTCCAGTGAGCCGTCGGTGGGGGAAGCGGACCCCACCGAGAGATACTCAACATCAGCGTCCGATTCTGAGTCGGACGATATCCACTCCCTTAGCTCCCGGCGGGCCTGGGCTAGTCCAACATTGTGGCTGTAGGGCTTGATACGGCCCTTGGAGCCCTTCACCACTTTCACCACTTTCGGGGGAACCGGATCCTCCTCGGACCCCGACTCCCCCAAAGATCGGCCAGAGACAGAGGAGGCTCGAGAGGAAACGATCGCCTCTGCACCTTCCAAATTACGCTTACGCGTTTTCGAGCGCGTATTGCCCGAAGGCAGGGGATCCTTCTTGGAAGCCGACATGGGCCAGTTGACAGCCCTGTCGACCTCCGAAGCGGTAGGAGAGTCCACCCCTACCTGAGGGGGGACAGAAAAACCGTGAAGACAACAACAACAATTTTCCTAGAAATCTAGGGAAAGAACTGCGATAAAACCTGAACCCAGGAAGATAACGGAATGCGGTTTTGACTGACTGAAAGCGCTTCGGAAAAGGCGTCTTTCAAGCCAGGCAGCACCGAAATCCGTTGATAAACAACAAAGATATTCAAGAAATATCAGCGAAATTGTGAAATTCCCTAAAAATGAAAGAATTTGGACACCTATAAAATCTAAATGAAGAAAGCCAGCAACTACGGGTTTGGACTGGCTGGAAGCGCTTCCTAGGAGGCGTCTTCCATGCCAGTCCGCAACGAGGTCGACTTGACAACAAAAGAGATTTTAAGGAAAAACAACGAAACCCTTAAAAAACTAACAACGAAAATAGCGATAACAACTAAACAACAAAAGATTCCTAAGAATTGAATAGGCAGGCCGAAAGAGACCCCAAGGGAGCCCCTTTCGTCCTTAATCGGCGACAAAATTCGTTCAGAGGAACGAAAGTTATCGCCGATTTTCACCTTTTCAAAACTTAGTAAAAAACAACAAAAACAACAAAATCTTCAACAACAACAACAAAATCACAAAACGGCTTCGGCAGATCAAAAGAGCCTTGAAAAAGGCTTCAAATAAGCTACGTTGCACGGAAATGGACTGACTAGCACCAGAGATAATGACCTTCAAAAATTACGATTTTCGGGTAAAATCGGGCACCAACCCAACCTAACCTAACCTAACCTAACCTAACCTAACCTAACCTAACCTAACCTAACCTAACCTAACCTAACCTAACCTAACCTAACCTAACCTAACCTAACCTAACCTAACCTAACCTAACCTAACCTAACCTAACCTAACCTAACCTAACCTAACCTAACCTAACCTAACCTAACCTAACCTAACCTAACCTAACCTAACCTAACCTAACCTAACCTAACCTAACCTAACCTAACCTAACCTAACCTAACCTAACCTAACCTTTTTTTTTTTTTTTTTTTTTGACGAGGAGAAATCCATTTACAGATTCCCTACCGCTGGCTAGACGGTAGGGGTATGTGGGGGTCGGCCGGCGCAACCCGCTATGCTAGTCATAGCGGTCCCGGCCACTACCCACTAAAACTCCCCGGTGCCTCCTTGCCCTTTGTGCGGGGTGGACCGGGCTCTGCCGTGGCAACAACTCCGATCCACCCCTGGGCAGCCTAGCCGGTGTCGGCTAGGCTAACGCCGAAGGAGGATTGCCCGGAGACACCGGAGCAATCCCCAGACGGGGGGACCTTTGCAGGCGCACACAGCTGGCCAGCTGTGTGCGCAGGTCCCCTAGGGCATTTGAAGACGGGCTTGGTATGCCCGCCTTCTCCTGCCCTGTCGTCTACGTCTGAGGGAAGCGAGATCTGCCTCTTCCTCTCGCTCCCTCTCGGCTGCCTCCTTCTGCGACATTACAAATTCGCAGAAGGCGACAGCCGCTTTCCAGATGGCCGCACTGCCAAGCATGGCCTCGACCATTCTTGGCAGTGTGACTTCACCACCACCCAGCGCCGCGCTTAGCTCGCGGCGCTGGGGATTCCAGGCCGAGCAAACCTGGAGGGTATGCTCGGCCGTGTCGTCTGGGTCGCCGCAGTGGTGGCACTGCGGCGACTCCTCTCGCTTGATAAGGTGCAGATAATGACCGAAGCACCCATGCCCGGTCATTATCTGCACCATATGGTAGGTGAGGCCCCCTTTACGGCGCCTCACCCACTCCTCTAGCACCGGACGAATTGCAGAAATCGTCCGGTGACCGGCGGTTGGCTCGCGGAGTGCCTCACTCCAGTCGAGCAGGGCCCTCTCCTGTGCCTCAGCCCTGACCCGCTGCACGTCCTCGGCAGCGGGTCTTTCTCCAAGGGCCCTAGCGGCGACCCGATGTCGATGCACCTGGGCCAGAACCAGGGCATCGACATGCCACGGGGTAGTGCCTGCTAAGACACAGGCAGCCCCGTGGCTGACCGTGCGATAAGCCCGCACGGCCCGGATCGCCATGGCCCTTTGCGGCCTACGCAAGAGGGCCCGGGAGAGGGGAGTGAGACACTCCGCCCAAAGCGGGGCTCCGTAGAGTGCCATCGACCTTACCACCCCGTGGTAAAGCCGACGACACGCCGAACTTGGTCCTCCCCGGTTAGGGAGGAGCCGTCCGAGTGCGGCTGCAGCTGCGGTCAGCCGTGGAGTGAGGAGCTTAAAGTGCTCCTCAAAACTCCAGCGGGGGTCCAGGGTCAGGCCGAGATACTTGAAATGATTCTCGACCGGAGTCCGGACCCCCTCCACTCGGACGCGGAGCCCCGACTGGATTCTGCGGCGTGGGGGGTGGAAGCCCATGGCCCTAGTCTTGTCTAGGGCCACCTCCAACCCAAGCAGTCGGATGCGCCGGACGACCAACGAGGTGCCGACCGACGCTAACCAAGTTGCCTGCTCCCACGTCTGCGCTCTTGCCGCGACTAAAGTGTCGTCGGCAAAGCAGGCAATCTCCATTTTGGGAAGGAGATTGCCTCGCAGAACCCAGTTGTACCCCAGGTTCCAGAGTAGGGGGCCGAGAACGGCCCCCTGGGGTACGCCAACCGCCATTGGACGAGCCATAATCGTCCCGTCCGCGCCCTCGTAGAGAACTACCCGCCCATCGAGATAGTCGTCAACGAGAGCGCAGAGGTAGGGCGGCACTCGATGGAACCGGAGTGCCGCCCTGATGCATTCGTGGGGGAGGCTGTTGAAGGCGTTGCGGATGTCAAGTGACACCGCAACAACAACCTCCCCTCTGGCGAAGGCCTCCTCCGTCCAAGACTTGAGGAGGCCCACCGCATCCATTGTGGACCGACCGGTTCGGAAGCCGAACTGGCGATCATGCAAGTTCGGCCCCTCGGTCTCCAGGTGCTCGACGATCCGACGAGCCATGACCCTCTCCATGGCTTTGCCGGAGTCGTCGAGCAAGACCACCGGTCGGTACCCCGCCGGCGAGTCGGCAGGGCGGCCCTCCTTGCGTAGAAGGCAGAGGCGCCCCACCTTCCACCTCGCCGGGAACTTGCCCCGGGCGATACATGCATCCAGTACCGCCCGGAACCTTGCCTCCAACGGCCCCAGCGCAATTGCTAGGGCCTTGGCCGGAACTCCATCCGGCCCCGGGGCCGTCCTCTTCCTCCCGATGCGCTCCCTCACCGCCTCGAACTCTGCGTCGGAGACGGGAGGGCCCTGCAGTATGGCCTCCGGCTGAGGTTCCGGAGGCTCCATACGTGGGGGCTCGAAGGGGCCAGGGTTCGGGAATAGAGATCCCACGACCCTATCGAGCAGCGCCGGGTCTAGGTCGGCTGTGGAGGGTAAGCTCGAAGCGAACTTCCCCCTCACAGCCCTGTACGGACGACCCCACGGGTCGGCGTCCAGGAGGGCCAGGAACCGCTCATGGGCTTCTTCTTTGGCCCTGCAGATGCCTTTCTGCAGGGCGTTGTGAGCGTCCCTGTATGCCTGACGAAGGAGGACCTCTTCGTCAGGCGTCCTCCTGGAGCGTCTCCTCCGGCAACGGAGGAGGGCGCGCCTGGCAGCCAGGCAGGCCTGGCACCGCCTCTCTAATCTTAGCTGCCAGTAAGTCCGCCTGAGCGGGCGTTGTCGTCGCCGGAAGCTGGAGGATGCGCGCACCCGTGAAGCTTGCTCGGAACTGGGCAGGACCAATGCCCAGTGCGTCGAGCGAAACAGCCGCCTTCATCTTAGCGATGGCTTTGTTGTAAGTGGCCCCAATCTCAATCGCCTCCTTATTGAGGGCCATCATCACCGCTGGCTTCTTAGGCTCCCTGGGGAGCTTTGGGGGAGACACCTTTGTCGCTGTCGGAGCAGAGGCTACAGGGGCGCGCTTTTTGCGCCTGACCACCTCAGTCCAGCTGTCAGCAGTTCCTCCAGGCTGAGTCGACGACTCGGCCTGTGGCTCCGGGGCCCTGTCGGCAGCAGTGGACTTTGCAGCCTTTTTCGCCTTTACGGCCCTAGCCTTCTTCGGGAGATTGCTCGGAGGGGCGAGCGTCGTCGGCGAGGGCTGTGAAGCTCCACCCAGATCTTCCCTATTGCGGTCCGCCGCTAAGGGGAGTCGTCTTTGTTGGGCCGGGAGGAGTCTCCCGTCCGCCTCCAGACCCTCTAAATGAGCGCTCACTATGCCACCTACATGGCACAATAGTTCGGCCTGAAGTGACCCAAGTGCGTCAATGAATTCAGCCCGTGACAGGGATTGGCTAGCAGCCGCTGTCAGGGGCGCCTCCGTGGTTGACTCTGTAGCAGCCAATTGCTCCGGGCGAGAATCCAGGGAATGTCTGAGAGACGTCACCTCTGATTGAGACAGAGAGAGTTTCTCAGACAGTTCCCTGATCTCGTGCCTCTGCTGTCGAAGCCCGTCGGAAATTATCTTTTGCCTCGTTCTCGAGGGAGTTGCCGCCTCCAATTGGCCCCGAAGAGATCTGTTCTCTTCTTGGAGCCGACACACCTCTTCGTATATCTTCTTGTCGGCATCCGCCTTGCGGGATCCCGCCTTGACGGATGCCTTCGCCGCCACCTCTTTGATCACATTGACCAGCGCGTTAGTCGCGTCCTTTATCTCCTTCACGCACGAGCCCTTGAGGTTGCTCGATTTCCGAACAACCCCAAGGATCGTGGAGGCGCACTCCTCCGCTCGCTTCGTCAGCTTCTCCAGTGAGCCGTCGGTGGGGGAAGCGGACCCCACCGAGAGATACTCAACATCAGCGTCCGATTCTGAGTCGGACGATATCCACTCCCTTAGCTCCCGGCGGGCCTGGGCTAGTCCAACATTGTGGCTGTAGGGCTTGATACGGCCCTTGGAGCCCTTCACCACTTTCACCACTTTCGGGGGAACCGGATCCTCCTCGGACCCCGACTCCCCCAAAGATCGGCCAGAGACAGAGGAGGCTCGAGAGGAAACGATCGCCTCTGCACCTTCCAAATTACGCTTACGCGTTTTCGAGCGCGTATTGCCCGAAGGCAGGGGATCCTTCTTGGAAGCCGACATGGGCCAGTTGACAGCCCTGTCGACCTCCGAAGCGGTAGGAGAGTCCACCCCTACCTGAGGGGGGACAGAAAAACCGTGAAGACAACAACAACAATTTTCCTAGAAATCTAGGGAAAGAACTGCGATAAAACCTGAACCCAGGAAGATAACGGAATGCGGTTTTGACTGACTGAAAGCGCTTCGGAAAAGGCGTCTTTCAAGCCAGGCAGCACCGAAATCCGTTGATAAACAACAAAGATATTCAAGAAATATCAGCGAAATTGTGAAATTCCCTAAAAATGAAAGAATTTGGACACCTATAAAATCTAAATGAAGAAAGCCAGCAACTACGGGTTTGGACTGGCTGGAAGCGCTTCCTAGGAGGCGTCTTCCATGCCAGTCCGCAACGAGGTCGACTTGACAACAAAAGAGATTTTAAGGAAAAACAACGAAACCCTTAAAAAACTAACAACGAAAATAGCGATAACAACTAAACAACAAAAGATTCCTAAGAATTGAATAGGCAGGCCGAAAGAGACCCCAAGGGAGCCCCTTTCGTCCTTAATCGGCGACAAAATTCGTTCAGAGGAACGAAAGTTATCGCCGATTTTCACCTTTTCAAAACTTAGTAAAAAACAACAAAAACAACAAAATCTTCAACAACAACAACAAAATCACAAAACGGCTTCGGCAGATCAAAAGAGCCTTGAAAAAGGCTTCAAATAAGCTACGTTGCACGGAAATGGACTGACTAGCACCAGAGATAATGACCTTCAAAAATTACGATTTTCGGGTAAAATCGGGCACCAACCCAACCTAACCTAACCTAACCTAACCTAACCTAACCTAACCTAACCTAACCTAACCTAACCTAACCTAACCTAACCTAACCTAACCTAACCTAACCTAACCTAACCTAACCTAACCTAACCTAACCTAACCTAACCTAACCTAACCTAACCTAACCTAACCTAACCTAACCTAACCTAACCTAACCTAACCTAACCTAACCTAACCTAACCTAACCTAACCTAACCTAACCTTTTTTTTTTTTTTTTTTTTTGACGAGGAGAAATCCATTTACAGATTCCCTACCGCTGGCTAGACGGTAGGGGTATGTGGGGGTCGGCCGGCGCAACCCGCTATGCTAGTCATAGCGGTCCCGGCCACTACCCACTAAAACTCCCCGGTGCCTCCTTGCCCTTTGTGCGGGGTGGACCGGGCTCTGCCGTGGCAACAACTCCGATCCACCCCTGGGCAGCCTAGCCGGTGTCGGCTAGGCTAACGCCGAAGGAGGATTGCCCGGAGACACCGGAGCAATCCCCAGACGGGGGGACCTTTGCAGGCGCACACAGCTGGCCAGCTGTGTGCGCAGGTCCCCTAGGGCATTTGAAGACGGGCTTGGTATGCCCGCCTTCTCCTGCCCTGTCGTCTACGTCTGAGGGAAGCGAGATCTGCCTCTTCCTCTCGCTCCCTCTCGGCTGCCTCCTTCTGCGACATTACAAATTCGCAGAAGGCGACAGCCGCTTTCCAGATGGCCGCACTGCCAAGCATGGCCTCGACCATTCTTGGCAGTGTGACTTCACCACCACCCAGCGCCGCGCTTAGCTCGCGGCGCTGGGGATTCCAGGCCGAGCAAACCTGGAGGGTATGCTCGGCCGTGTCGTCTGGGTCGCCGCAGTGGTGGCACTGCGGCGACTCCTCTCGCTTGATAAGGTGCAGATAATGACCGAAGCACCCATGCCCGGTCATTATCTGCACCATATGGTAGGTGAGGCCCCCTTTACGGCGCCTCACCCACTCCTCTAGCACCGGACGAATTGCAGAAATCGTCCGGTGACCGGCGGTTGGCTCGCGGAGTGCCTCACTCCAGTCGAGCAGGGCCCTCTCCTGTGCCTCAGCCCTGACCCGCTGCACGTCCTCGGCAGCGGGTCTTTCTCCAAGGGCCCTAGCGGCGACCCGATGTCGATGCACCTGGGCCAGAACCAGGGCATCGACATGCCACGGGGTAGTGCCTGCTAAGACACAGGCAGCCCCGTGGCTGACCGTGCGATAAGCCCGCACGGCCCGGATCGCCATGGCCCTTTGCGGCCTACGCAAGAGGGCCCGGGAGAGGGGAGTGAGACACTCCGCCCAAAGCGGGGCTCCGTAGAGTGCCATCGACCTTACCACCCCGTGGTAAAGCCGACGACACGCCGAACTTGGTCCTCCCCGGTTAGGGAGGAGCCGTCCGAGTGCGGCTGCAGCTGCGGTCAGCCGTGGAGTGAGGAGCTTAAAGTGCTCCTCAAAACTCCAGCGGGGGTCCAGGGTCAGGCCGAGATACTTGAAATGATTCTCGACCGGAGTCCGGACCCCCTCCACTCGGACGCGGAGCCCCGACTGGATTCTGCGGCGTGGGGGGTGGAAGCCCATGGCCCTAGTCTTGTCTAGGGCCACCTCCAACCCAAGCAGTCGGATGCGCCGGACGACCAACGAGGTGCCGACCGACGCTAACCAAGTTGCCTGCTCCCACGTCTGCGCTCTTGCCGCGACTAAAGTGTCGTCGGCAAAGCAGGCAATCTCCATTTTGGGAAGGAGATTGCCTCGCAGAACCCAGTTGTACCCCAGGTTCCAGAGTAGGGGGCCGAGAACGGCCCCCTGGGGTACGCCAACCGCCATTGGACGAGCCATAATCGTCCCGTCCGCGCCCTCGTAGAGAACTACCCGCCCATCGAGATAGTCGTCAACGAGAGCGCAGAGGTAGGGCGGCACTCGATGGAACCGGAGTGCCGCCCTGATGCATTCGTGGGGGAGGCTGTTGAAGGCGTTGCGGATGTCAAGTGACACCGCAACAACAACCTCCCCTCTGGCGAAGGCCTCCTCCGTCCAAGACTTGAGGAGGCCCACCGCATCCATTGTGGACCGACCGGTTCGGAAGCCGAACTGGCGATCATGCAAGTTCGGCCCCTCGGTCTCCAGGTGCTCGACGATCCGACGAGCCATGACCCTCTCCATGGCTTTGCCGGAGTCGTCGAGCAAGACCACCGGTCGGTACCCCGCCGGCGAGTCGGCAGGGCGGCCCTCCTTGCGTAGAAGGCAGAGGCGCCCCACCTTCCACCTCGCCGGGAACTTGCCCCGGGCGATACATGCATCCAGTACCGCCCGGAACCTTGCCTCCAACGGCCCCAGCGCAATTGCTAGGGCCTTGGCCGGAACTCCATCCGGCCCCGGGGCCGTCCTCTTCCTCCCGATGCGCTCCCTCACCGCCTCGAACTCTGCGTCGGAGACGGGAGGGCCCTGCAGTATGGCCTCCGGCTGAGGTTCCGGAGGCTCCATACGTGGGGGCTCGAAGGGGCCAGGGTTCGGGAATAGAGATCCCACGACCCTATCGAGCAGCGCCGGGTCTAGGTCGGCTGTGGAGGGTAAGCTCGAAGCGAACTTCCCCCTCACAGCCCTGTACGGACGACCCCACGGGTCGGCGTCCAGGAGGGCCAGGAACCGCTCATGGGCTTCTTCTTTGGCCCTGCAGATGCCTTTCTGCAGGGCGTTGTGAGCGTCCCTGTATGCCTGACGAAGGAGGACCTCTTCGTCAGGCGTCCTCCTGGAGCGTCTCCTCCGGCAACGGAGGAGGGCGCGCCTGGCAGCCAGGCAGGTGGAGCGCAGGGAGGCGATCTCCTGTGACCACCAATACACCCTCCTCCAGCGAGGGGGAGGACGCCACAGCGGCATGGAGGCATTGCAGACTTCCCGCAGGTCGTCTGCAAAATGCTCAGCCATGCCGTCGGGATCCCCTGCGAGATGAGGGGGCGGAGACGACCACTCCCTCACCATCGCAGCCTCCTCCGCCACATCCGGACGGAGCTTGGCGAGTGCCCACCTGGGGAAGGCGGCACCCGCCGTAGGATCCCGGCGCTGTGACGCGCTGGGGGCCAAAGTGGAGACCTCATATCGGACATAGAGGTGGTCCGACATGGTCTCCACATCCTCCTCGACCCACCAGCTTCGGGTTCGGGCAGCAAGAGCGGCGGTGGCAAATGATACGTCCACTATGGACGTACCTTGCCGCCGTACGCACGTGGGGGAGGAACCCCGATTGAGTACCTGGAGCCCCAGGCTGAGCGCCCAGGTCTCCAGAATCCTCCCCCTCACGTCAGTACAGGGGGACCCCCACGCCGTGGATTTGGCGTTTAGGTCCCCCGCCACTAAGACTGGGAGTGGGGCCGCGCGCCTCACCACACCCTCGACCGCAGCCAGGAAGAACTCGAAGTCCGCCCGACTGCGGTTAGGGGAGAAGTAGGTCGACACGACCACCATTCTCCCCCAGTTCGCTGCCACGAAACCCGAACCTCTCTCCCTCAAGGAAAGGGGGGGCACCGCGCCACCAGCTCTCACCACCACCGCAGCAGAGTCGTCCAGGTCCCCCAGCCAATTGGGGCTTTGAGGGACCATGTAAGGCTCCGCCACTACCGCCAGGTGAATCTCCCACCCCGCCATGGACTGGCACAGGAGATCCTGTGCCCCGGCGGAGTGGTTTATGTTCGCCTGTAGGAACCTAGTGACGGACTTACTGGGCATTGGAGGTGTCCATGGTCTCCTCCACTGCGGTGGGGGTTGCCCTCGCACTGGCTACAGGTTGTGTCGCCGTGAGGCGACCCTTGGTGGCAGGGGGGGAGCAACTCATCCCCCCCATGCGGTGCCCAGAAGGTAGGCCAGCGTCAGCACACACGGCGCAGCGATACGCCGCCTCACACGCAACGGCGGAATGCCCTTCCAGACCGCAGCGGAAGCACAACCCGCTGCGGTCCTTTTTGGACGGACATCTGACCACCGGGTGGCCGAGCCCCATGCACCTGAAGCAGCGCATAGGGCGCTGCTCGATCAGTTGGATAGAGGCAGAACTCCATCCAACTGTTAGACGGCCCCCGGTGACCAGCTTTCTGACGGCGTCAATAGGGCACGAGGCGAAAGCCGAGCCTACTCCCCTGATCCCGGAGTGGATCTTCCCCACCCTGATGTGTTCAGGGGGGCACTTCGCACTCAGGGCCAGGGCAGTCCTGAGATCTTCAGCCGACACCGAGTCATCGAGGCCGTTGACCCGGATGTCGGCCGTCTTTACTGGGCGTGTGACTTTCGCCTCGTCACCCAGTGCCTCACTCATTTGTGCCGCCAGTCTGTCCGCCTGTGCGGGCGTCGTCCCTTTGGGGAGCTCCAATATACGTGCCCCCGTGACGCCCGTTCGGAATTGTGCGGGACCAATTCCTAGGGCGTCCAGGGACACTGTCGCCTTTGTCTTGGCAATAGCCGCGCTGTAGGTGGCGCCCTTTTTTACCGCTTCCGGTTTAAGGGCTACCACCACGGCCAGCTTCCTCGGCTCCTTGGGGAGCTTTGGCTCTCCATGGGCTTTTGCCGCAGGTTTTGCCGGGGTGGCGGGAGCGCGCTTCTTGCGCCGCACCACCTCCGACCATGATCCACCAGCACCGCCGATCGCATCTGGTGCAGTCGACGGCCCAGCCAGAGGCTCAGGAGCCTTAGTAGCCTTAGGGGCCTTAGCCGCCTTGACGGGTCTTGCCTTTTTAGGCAGGATGGCCGGAGGGGCAAGGGTCGTCACTAATTCCGGTTGCGAGGCGGCAGCACGTGCCGCAGCTCGGCGGTCCGGCATGATTGACGGCCGGGTCTGCTGGGATGGGAGCAACCTCCCGTCCACCTCCAGGCCATCCAGGCGAGCACTCACAAGGCCGCCCACATGGCTTAATATTTCGCCTTGGAGTGAGGCCATAGCCTCCAAAAATTCTGCCCGCGACAGCGACTGAGATTCAGCCGCTGTCATGGGCGTCTCCCTTCCCAGATCCAGAGGCGCCAAGACCTCGGGTTGGGGCCGGGGCCTCACTGAAAAATCCCGCCTGACGGCCACCAGTTCCGATTCTATGGCGGCCAGCCTTCCCTTGAGGCGCTTGTTCTCCGCCTTTGTTTGGCGGAGCTCCTCGGAGGTCTTCTTGTTCACTACCTTCTTGAGGATATCCCTCAGTCCGGTAGCACCTTTCTTTAGGTCTCGTACAGCCGTGCCCTTAAGGTTGCCCGACTTCCGGGCAACCTCAAGGATCATAGAGACCAATGCCTCAGCCTCAATCGTCAGATTAGTGACGGAGCTCGATGGAGATGACGACTTCGTTGAATGAAACTCGTCCCCCGAGGAGTCCGACTCCATTTCACGAAGCTCACGGCGAGCCCGCGACAAGCCAACGTCATGCCCGAGGGGATTGACCCGGCTTTTTCTTCCCTTCGGAATCTTGGGGGGGACCGAAGGTCCCTCAGAAGACTCCGATACTTCGGAGTGACGGGAGGAAAAAAATTTGCTCCCTCCGGACGTCACGGAAGAGTGCCGGGAGGACCCGGCGGCACTCTCCTCCCTCATAGCTGCACGCTTTCGCGTCTGCGACCGCGTGGTGATAATCGGAGTAGGGAATAGTGATTCCTCTTCGTCTTGCGGGTTGGACTGATGAGCCCCCGTGGAGTCCGACATGGCCGATATGGCCCTGTCGGCCTCCAAAGGGAAGAAAACGTCCACCCCTACAAGAGGGGGGACAGAAAAGCCCTAAGGCACCAAATTTACAAGAGAAAGTTGATATTTTCCCCAAAAAGGAAAATAAAAACTTCGATAAAAACTTAACCAGATAAGATAGGCACACCAAAGTTGGACTGACTGCAAGAGCTCCCGAAGGCGCGTCTTCCTAGTCAGCCCGTAATGAGGAATGCTCAACAATAACGGAGAAATCAACAAAAATTAACAAAAACCTTAAAAAACTAACAACAAAAACAGCGATAACAACAAAACAACAAAAGATACCCAAAAAAGAATTAGGCAGGACGAAAGCAACCCCGAAGGAGCTTCTTCCGTCCTTAATCGGCGATAAAATCCGTTCACGGGAACGAAAGTTATCGCCGATTTTAACCTTTTTCAATCTTGGCAAAAAACAACAAAATCAACAATAACTTTAACAACAACAACAATCACGAACAACGGTTCAGGCAATCTGAAAGAGCCTTGAAAAAGGCTTCAAACAAGATGCGTTGCACCGCAGAGCGCAGAAAGGCACCGGAGATAATCGACTGCAAAATTTGTGAATTTTGAGCAAAATGGGTCACCAACCAACCTAACCTAACCTAACCTAACCTAACCTAACCTAACCTAACCTAACCTAACCTAACCTAACCTAACCTAACCTAACCTAACCTAACCTAACCTAACCTAACCTAACCTAACCTAAATTTAAATTTCTTATGAATATGTTGTTTGCGACCTCATTGTCTAGTAGCGTTGTAGGTATAAGTTCAATTCAAGTTTGTGATAATTTATTATAAATTTATCAGGTATGTGGAAAAATGTTTAGAGGTAGATCAAAAAGTACAAAACATATGTATTGGCTGTTGGCTACGTTATGATATGGTATAGGGTCAATTCACGTTTTGACTTCCAGCTAACACATAAGGTCAGTTCACGTTTTGACTTCCAACTAGCACAATCTCTTTTTGCATTTTTTTTTACAGAAGAAGAGCTGCGTAAGATTCAGTCTTCGAATGGGCTGAGAAGTTCTGTATCTAACACAGTTTTCTTGTGAAAGTTATGTTTAGGATAACACTAAATATTTTATTTATTCAATGCATAATTAATAATCATTCCACAATAAATATAATAAGTTTCTGGCCTTATAAACTAAGTTACTGAGATTACTGGGAACTAAGGTATTTTGTGCCGGTTAGCCAGCCCTTCCCCTTTGAACTCTTGACTATGATATGAGATATTGTTTTACAATTTTAATAATTCTATAACAAAGTTTATAATTATTGATGTTTGGAAATGCATTGAGACAAGTAGCCAGAGCCTCGTTGGTTTAATAGCAGGGAGCACCACGACGTCTTAAGACGCCGCCCGCTGGACAGCGCTGGCAGGTGAGGTTGACTTGGGCCGGATTACCGTTTAACCGTTCTCGCCCCTTACTCCCCATTTAAGTGATCCCTTTTATTGAACTCTCTCTTCAAAAGTTATTTTAACTAAATGTCTTTAAAATTGAAAGACTAGTTGGAGCGGACTTATACCAATCTATTAGTCTTAATTCATTAACGTGATTCGTAAACGTCTCTGTGAAGACAACACAAACACGTTAACGATTTCTTTGTAGGTTCTCCACCGAAACCTTGTCACGAATTAAACTGCCTCTATGATCAAGCTCGGTCAACTCAACGACGCTGACGGCCGTGAAGCCGCCACCACGCGTCGGTCCGAAGACCTCGCTAAATCATCGGTAGTATGAGGACATTGGTCGTTATACACCACCACCACCACCACCATTTTGTGATCAATCAATATTCTACGAGTCACCCAAAAACAAGAATCATTGCCCTCCGAAAAAGCACACGCATTCGTAACACCGCTGTAACGACGTCTCGTCGTCGGGCCGGCAGGCGTTATAAACGCATTGCGCGATTCGTAATTTACTGTCCGACCGCTGGTCTTGGATCCAAAGGTCTCCCATCGAATCTGTTGCAGCGGCCATTTAGACAGACAGGCGGGCCATGCGATTCAATTACTAGGAGAAAAGAGCACGCCATCCGCGAGCGTCGACGCGGGCACAAGCGTGTCATCACCCGTTGATTAATCCAGCGGGCGCGACATCGCGAAACGCCCTCGTTCGTACACCGCGCAACAGCAACAAATCTCTCCGCTCATTCATTTAGGTTTCGTAGGTTTACCCCTGATCGGTTGCGACACACTCTGGCGACTCTCCCTCAAAGTTTTCTGATTTGAGGTCAACACGAGCCAAGTGATGCACACCGTCCAGGGTAATCTTTGTTTAAGACAATAACAAAAACAATAATTACAAAAAGTTCGGTCAACATCCCCCCCGACGGCCGTGAAGGCACCGCGTGTCGGTGTCCGAAGACCTCACTGAATCATTCAATCAGTTAATGCACACACAAGTGAAACTGAATCTTGAAACCCAACTTAGTTGGGCTTTGTTCGCGGTCTATTGTTTTTAAAGTAACAAAGACGCAAACATCGATAAACAATACCAGTGTTATCGAAAGATGTAAAAATTTCTTTGCACGGAGCGCAAGCCCACTGCAAAACACGAACATCGCCAACGACGCACGGAGCGAGCCGTCACTGTGTTCGTTTCGCTTTTGTCTTTCGATACATATACGGCTGCAGCGTACTGACAATATAGCTTTTTAGTTTCACGAGTAGTGCATAAAAATGTCAATATCAATATGGTAATTATAGGTATTATGTATCTATAATGTATAATTATGTGTTTATTTTTATTATTATTTTTTGTTCTTATAAATTTTAATATGCTTAACCTTGTAGTAGGCTATTTATTTATATATTTTTTATATATTTGTGAACTGTTACACACTGTAAGGTTAGTTGGTAAATAAATAAATATTGGATATGAATTTAATCATCATCCATCATCAATCAATACTCAATACTAATAATAAATCTGTAAGTGTAGGTATTGTATGTATGTATGTATGTATGAATGTTCCTCCATAACTCTTAAACGAATTAACTGATTTTCATGAAACTTGGTAAATAAACATTTCGACGTACAGGACACAGGGTAGGCTACTTTTTTCTTTTTCAACGCGGACGAAGTCGCGGGCGCCAGCTAGTAATTAAATAAATTGAGATTGGTCACCAGATGCATGTCACCGTGTTTTATTACTGACAGTCCCACCGGTGGTTTTATATAATTACTGCGAGTACACGCGCAATTGTATAGTCCGCCGTACGTGGTATACTTGGTTTCTGCTTATTTGAAAGTTTCGCAAAATATACCTTCTATCAGTATAGTTATGCTTATAATTGTAACACTTAGTTATTAGCAGCGTAAATTTTTAAATTCAAATATTTGAAATTGATCTTTCAATCTAAATTTCTTAACACTTCAATATAAAACCAGACGTTGCTTGTGTATATATATATATATATATATATATATATATATATATATATATACATCCCGCTACAAATTCGGCGTCCGATATGGACTGTAGTTGCATTTAATCTGGCATCCACCAACTTTTGGCGTCCATATACGGACGCCAGATCGACAAAATCCGTCACAATGACCTTCGAACCTATTGCATTGCCCTGAAGAAAAATCGATGGAAGCGATTTTTGTTGGAATTTGGCTGAAGTTGTATAATGATTAGTTCCGCGAGTTCCCGCTGGCGCTAGTAAGAACATAAATATACTTGGTACAGTATATTTTAAATGTAAAACTAAGATTACAGGACGTCCAGTGTGGTATCTATAAGAAATTATGCTTTATGTCGTTGTGTTAAAATGAGTTTTGGATAATTCTGTTGCTCAAGCTTGCAAGAGGCCCATTGGGGTTGGGGCACTGACTGATGTTGCCGCCGCCCGCGTTCATCGACATTTGATACTCGTATTATTTTGTTTTCTCAATTCTCTGCCTCGTTTCATTTTAGTGGCGAAATATTCTCTTTTGGTTAAACTAAACTTGTTGCTATCAGACGTCCGGATGCAATTTCATAAAGTGTATTAATTATTGTGCAACAAATATGAGTAAAATCAGTAAAAGAATATAGGATATTTTAATGACCCTGAATCTAGCAGACATCCGACAAAAAAAAAATCCCTAGGGATTTCTAGAGAAAAATAAAGTTACTGCAAATGTTAAAAATGGATGTTGTTCGTTGACTCGAAATCTTCATGTGGTTAATTAAATATTCGATAAATATTTTTTTATAATCAAAAACAACTTTGTAATAGCTCTCTAAGATTATTGAATTATAAAAATTAATTTCGACTTACTTATTATAGTACTTATAAATCGACTTTTCAAATGTGGTTATTTTTATTTTTTGATATTTATTTTAGATTTTTTGATAAGAGATCTACATGAAAAATTACTTAAAAATAAATTTTAAAAAGAATTTTTTTTATTTTTTTCAAATATTCAAAAAACAAAATATTTAAATTTTTTTAGTTACGGATATTAACTAGAAAAAAAAATATTTTCAAAAAATTCAAAATTCCTCTTTAGTTATACTTAAAACTACATGTGGTAATTTTATATTTTTATTCTTTTTGCAATAGTTTTTTTTATTTTTCGCAATAGATTTTATTTATTAATTTATTTTATTGTAGGGAAATTTACAGGTATAATTACATAGTAACAGTCGTGAGTAAATAGCTTAAACCTAATAAAAAAATTCCACTTATAAATAGCAAATTATAGTCCAATAACAACGATAATAAGAATAAAAGTAAAAATAAAATAAAAGTCACGGTAGGACACTGAAAAATTTATCAGCTATAATATTTTTTGTTTTAACCATGAAACTGCGGAACAGGTCAACATCTGTATCCTCTAATAACACTTCATTAAAAAGTCTACATGAACGCGACATGAATGTATTTTTTTCCATAATTTGTCTTACTGGGAGCTACATGCAGCTAAGAGCGATTTCTCAAATTAGTATGAGGGACATTTAAATATAATTAGGATAATAATTCAGATGAATCAATTAGATCCTTTGCAATTTTCATTAAATAGCAAATGTCACTAATGTTACGTCTATACTGAAGAGGTAGGAAATGATAGCACCTGCATCTGTGAATGTAATCCTGCAACTTTTGATGACATTTGTAGTCGAGCTACCGAAGAAATTTTTAAGTATAAGTAAAAAGAGGAATTTTGATTTTTTTGAATATTTGTTTTCTAGTCGTAAATAAAAATTTGAAATTTTTTGTTTTTTGAATATCTTTGAAAAAATCAAAGATTAATAAAATAAAAATAACCACATGTAGATTTTGAAAAAATCTTCAAATTTATTTTTTAAAATTTATTTTTTAGTGATTATTCATGTAGATCTCTCATCAAAAAATCTAAAATAAATTTCAAAAAATTAAAAGTAACCACATTTAAAAAGTCAATTTATAAGTAAGTCAAAATTAATTTTTATAATTCAATAATCTTAGCGCCTGTTTCACAAACGTCAAGTAGGCCAAACTGTCATTTAAAGTCACCGGTAACCGGGGATAATGGAGCTGATATACCTTTATTTGTACGGTAAACGTCCCAAACGTTAAATAGAAAATAATAAAAAAAAATCGGCTATCGAATGATGCAGTAAACTGAGTGCATAATTCAATATAACAGAAAATGATTTCTAAAAGTAACTAATCAACACTTTACTTGAAGTTTGTGAAATAGGCCCTTAGAGAGCTAATAAAAAGTTATTTTTGATTATAAAAAATTATTTATCCAAAAATAATTTTTTTTTGAAATTTTTTTTGATTTTTTCAACTCTTACCATTTTTGTATAATTTGAAGGATTTTTTTTTAAATTATTTTTCTCCACCCCTTCTACAAATTGGATTCAAAAATTTCTTTCATCCATCTGATATTACATTATTCTACAAACTTATATATCAAAAGTTACCCTAAGGATCTCAAATTATTATTTGGTATTAAATTGTCCTGGACTATTAGTGTTTTACTTAATTAGAAAAATATCAGCCGCGTTGTAATGTCAATACAACATATAGTACAGGTAATAGAGAAGCCGTTACTCTTGTCCATATGCACAAAATTACTACTCTTATTTTTTTTTTAAATAGGTTCAGTATCACGCACTGACCCTAAATGCACCAAATCCTCACAAATTAGGCGGGCGGAAGTGCCGCCATTTTGACAAAAACCGTTTTGGCCTATCTCTCCCTAACCTTGCACTTGAGGCCAAAAATGTTAATAATCTTTATTGTAGATAAATAAATTTCCTATTTCCAAAAAAAATAAGAGTAGTAATTTAGCGCAAAATCTTAAATCGATAAAATATAAATTAGAGCTGTTTTATATGAAATCTTGTACTTATAATTGTTTATCATTAGAAATGAATGAAAGAAAGTTGTAATAAATGGACGTCAAAAGTTATATGATTTGTAATATGGAAAACTTGTAACATATTATGTATCATACCTACATACCTAATTATATTATTAGGTAAGAGACGTTATAAAGCCTGTTTTATGAAAAGATGCCACTTGAATTCTGATTTAAACTAAGTTATACGTGTCATATACGCGGAAGCCTAATATATCTCATAATAAAACAGGGTTCAGATTTCCTCCAGTTAGAATGAAAATTCCAAAAAAACGTATAATCAGAAAAAACAGAAATTCCACTATTTCTTAATTCCTACTTTGTTTATCGTCAAAAAATACCCCAGTATTCATTTAGTATTTGAAATTCAGTGCTGCAGAAGTAGGAGATGCCATAACAGTGCATCTCGAAAAGACGCCAAATTTATTGCGGGATATATATATATATATATATATATATGAATATTATAATGATGTATAATGATTATTATATATTAGAATGAGATATATTATAATGAATAGTCATTGTATGCGTAACACAAAATAATTGTACGATGGGCTCGTACGATCGTGGCCAATTAGGACAGGGGCTAAAAAAAAATTTCTACACCTAATCTAACTTAACTGAAGCTAAGGCGGACAATTTCCGCCTTGTACTGTCGTAAAGAAAAAAGAAGTAGCCTATCCTGTGTCGTGTACGTCTAAATGTTTATCTAGACAAGATCAAGCTTCACCAAAATCAGGTAATTCGTTTAGTTATGGAGGAACATACATACGAGTACACACAGATTTATTATTACTATTGATATGAAGATCCGTGAAAAATTACCAATACATCTGATTGTTTTTCACAGATTTTTTTATAGAAAATCGGGATTTTTTTATTCCTAAACTTTTTATTTTAGGCCCTTAGAAAAATCATTCAATTCCATTCATTATAACCGGATTTTGTCATTTTGTCTTTTAAACGTCTAATTGCACTGGACTAAAAAGGTACATAATTATCTATTTACATATTTTAACTGGGTAAGTTAGAAGTGCGTGTTTTCTTCCACATCCAGTGTATTTTTGTAAATACTTATTATCTCAAAAATAAATTTAATTATTATGATTGTTAAAGTATTGAAATAATTTGTTGAGCGCCATCTGTAGCTGATTTTGAGCAATACAGTTGTAACGCCTAAGTTGAAGGATATTATTTTCGGAAACTACATAATTTTATTAGATGTTGAAGTTTGTTTACGCACGAATTGTCCAGATGGCGTCGTGAGTAGTTTTAGTGCAGTTCATATTTATACAGAATTACCACCAACGTTAGTATGTAATTATAATTTCGGGGTGTAAGTATAGAAATATGTATGAAATTATTGCAATAAATGGTCACTGTAAGACTAAGATAATGTAGTGTTTGTTTTTATATTTGTCACTTTTTTTAATTTTAATAAGTTACTAATGTGTCTGTAATGATCGCATCATAACAAACTTTCCAGGATTTTACAATATTTAATCCACACAAGAAATACTTTGTCTAGCGCCATCTGTAGCCAATTTTCTCTAAAACGTACCAACTTCTACTTGTAAGCCAGTGGCCGCTTTGTGTGGTTGATCATTTTAATCAACAGAGAGTGCAAGAACGTCAAGTTTGTAGCTATTTCAACTCAAAACAACTCATTTCAATACTTACTACTTACTTGATGGAAAGTTTGTTTACGTACGGAAGTATATTGTGTTTTCATATTACGGGGTTCTCACTTCTCATTCTGTAACGGGCTGTAATTTTAGAAACTTCCTTCGTAAATTCTTAGCGCTTTAGTGAAATTTATACCAAAATAGACATAATATTAGGTATATTATAATAAAAAAATATATAATACAATAACCAATGGTAGTTCAAACATGTATTACTTACCTTCTAAACGTACAAATATTGAGAGGGGCAACTCAAGAAGAGAATTTTTAAACCTAGGTACTATACAAATTGCAAGAAAAGTATTAAGTACCTATAAGTTCAAAAGCATATTATAACTTATAGGCTCAACTAATACAATACATATTATAAGTGATACCAAAATCATTGTGAAAGAGACGGAACAATTATCATTTTTTTTAAAATATATTTCTGATAATAGTGTTTTTTAAAATAAATAAAAGCTTTTTATTCGACTTTTTGAAGTTATTTATTAAGATATTGTTAAAATTAAAACATTTCGAATTAAATTATATAAAGTTTTCATGCTTAATTTAAAATTGCAAAGTAATGTGCTAAAATCTAATAAAAGTTTTCAAAATTAGTAAATGTTTGTAATTAAGAAAAATTATAAGACAAGCAGATTTACCCTTTATTTGTTTTTTATTGATAAATGATGAAATAAAACAAACTTAATATTGCGAGTAGAAGATGGATTTAATAAATTTAGTTAAACAGAAAAATGTTATATGTGAACATTACAAAGGGATTTTACTAGAGTGACAATGACGGCTGTTGGTGGCTGTCAGTCATCAGTCCAGACCCCAGAGTTAGTGAGCCTTCTTAGTAACATTTATTTTGGGTGAAACATAAATTTGGGTGAACTTTGTCATGTTTTCTTCAGAGTGTAAGTGTATTTTGGGGCATGTTGTGTATAGAAAAGATAAAGATTAAGATGAAGCCCACGCGAAGTCACGGGCACTACTTATATACAGTAAAAATATTTTCATTTACGTTAACCCAAAATAAAAGGGTTGGATTAATAAATATTCTTAACAGTAAATTAGTGAAACCCTTTGATTTAGTGGTGGGCGGTGCTAATTAGCTGCTACGACGTAACGTGCTTATTAAGCCCATTTGAACTATAATTAACTCATTACGGCGTCACATCGCCGGCTCATACATTCTTAACGATTCACTTCTTGAGGCGAAAGGGTTGAACATTCGTAGAGTGAGAGATGTACAGGTCACAACCGTTAGCGAGCCAAAGTGTGGCACCGCACTTGCGCTGCCTGCGCTGGTGCGGCTTCTGCCAGCTGGGTGGCGACTCACCCGCCTTCGCCCGACTCGCCCACAAAGCTTACTGCGCTCTTGTTCTGTCGGCCACTTCCGCTTATCTGCTACAGGAAATCGCCTACGCCTATCAGGTTGTCCGATCATTACTCACAGTTCTTCGAATAAATTTCGATTTGGCTTTTTCGTTTATTTGCATGTTCGCGTAAAATTCGATTTATCACGATTTTATTTAATATCTAATATATAAAATTATCGTGTCACAGTGTTAGTTGCCATACTCCTCCGAAACGGCTTAACTGATTTTGATGAAATTTTATATGTACACTTGGTAGGTCTGAGAATAGGTTTTTATTAATTTTTAATACCCCTAAGTGAGGGTGGCCCACCCCAAAAGTTTTTTATTTTTCAACAAAACAACGTTTGCTGGGTCAGTTAGTTTTTGTATAAGTTCCTACAATATATTTTTCGTTCTTATTTTATGCCATTTTAGCATTCCCATTTTCAAAAATAAAGTTAACCTTATTAGATTTACAAAAACCTTTATGCCTTAAATAGTATGATAAATAAACAACCTTCATTTATATTGGATCTGTTTTTATTGGTCAAGAAGTAATAAATAGACAAGTAGATAGGAGGAGTTACTATAAATGAAGATATTTCACTATTATTTCTATATAATTTTAAGTAATACTTAAAAAGTGGTGAACGTTTCAGGCGCGCGACGATATGGAGAAGCTGGCTCGCGTGATGTTCCTGCTGCTGTGCCATGTGACGTCGTTGCTCAAGCAGGTCGTCTTCTACGCGCGAGCGGAGCGAGTCGATGCCATCATCACGGGACTGGCCGGTGAGAACTCTTACCCACGGCGTAGTCTCGGCGTAGTCTCTGTCTCGGCGTAGTCTGATCCCCGGGAAAGCATGCCATGGGACCGAGGCATTATGTGGGTAAATGAGAAAGTGAAGCACATAAATGACAATAGCGTATCTACTCAGACCCGGCGTACAATTTTTCGGGATGGGAGCAGTCCACGGCGCTTCGAGAGACGGCGAGGAGGTCGGCTTTGCTGCACCGGCTGTACTCCGGCACCGCGGTCGTCACTTGCACCCTCTGGATCTCCTTCCCCATCTTGTATCGCCTGCAGGGAGTGCCAGTGGAGTTCCCCTTCTGGATACACTTCGACGTCAACCGCTCTCTGCCAGGGCGAGTACATCGACTAACGATAATTTTCGACAGCGTCGCGTGATAAATGACTATAATAAAAATCCGTTACAGCTTCGTCGCGATGCTGGCGTATTCGTACTACAGCACCACGCTCGTGGGAATCGCAAATACGACCATGGATGCATTCATGGGGACTATATTGTTCCAATGCAAAACTCAGATGAAAATATTGAGGTGAGTACTCTACTGAGACAAAAACATGATGTAAATGCTACCTTTCATCAGCAGTCTCAGTTACGTATTGCGATTCGCAGAATGAACTTGGAGTCGCTGCCCGAGAGAGCTTACGAAGAAGCTGCGAAAAGCGGCCGCAAATACGAAACCACTTTAATGAAGCTGTTTATCGAATCCTTGGAGCATTATTCGAAGATTAATCAGTAATTAACATTTTCATTTTTTCTTTTCCCTTCATCTATAATTGATTGGCCTGGTAACGCCGAGATTTAACCTTTTTACGGAGAAGTTAGCTAAGGGAAGCTAAAAAATATAAAGTTTTTTTTTTCTGTGCGTATTGTATTACAAAAAATTATAAGTTTTAAGTTAGAATAATATAATAAGTAAATATATGCTTTTGTTATGGAAATCAAAACTTACAATAAAATACCAGCGGCTTAGATCAATAGGATATGAGTGGAGGTAAAACACAAATAATAGTGTTATTTTTAAAAAATATTTATAAAAATATGATTCAAAAGGTTTCAATATTTTTTTTTAAATTAATGAGAAAATGATTTCGAAGCATAAAGACGTGGTAGCTAAATTGTGATGTGGTGTGCAGCACGGCTCGCCTGCTGCAACACACGTTCGGAAGTGCGATCCTGGTGCAGTTTGCGATCGGCGGGTGGATTCTGTGCATGGCAGCTTACAAGCTCGTCAGCGTGAGTACCCACTTGCTCCCTACAAGAGAGCTATTAAATGTTAAAAATATATTTTTATCTATGAAGCAAAGAAATAACGAATTCATAAAATTTTGATAATAAACTCTTTTTTAATTTCTAATAAGAACCATATTATTCTTGTAATAGACCATGTATTTTACATGAGTAGAAAAATCTAAATAAATTGCTATTAGTATATTAACATAGTGACACACTATGTTAATAGCGAAATGCCGAAATAGCCAGTGATGTTATTGCATCGTGTAAAAGAGTTTGTTACAATTCATTTGATCGATAAAATATCGAGGAATATTTAATTTGTCACTTATGTATCGATCGCTCGGCCCAGTTGGAGATATTGAGCGCGGAGTTCGCGTCCATGGTGCTGTTCATGATGTGCATCCTGACGGAGCTGTTCCTGTACTGCTACTACGGCAACGAAGTGACGGTGGAGAGCCAACGACTGACGCAGTCGGTGTACGGCATGCGGTGGCTGGCCACGCCGGTGCGCTTCCGCCGGGCGCTGGTGCTCACAATGGAGCGAGCCAAGCGGCCGCTGCGCCCTGTCGCCGGACGCATCGTGCCTCTCTCACTCGACACCTTCGTCACCGTACGATACACCATCTTTGATCCATCTGCCCTCCTCTCTCTCACTGCTCGCCGCTAATACTATACTCAAACCTTTCGAAACCCTAGTTAACGAAAGGATTTCACTAACTTCCACATGTTCAATTGATGTGAAACTTGGTATATTGTTACTTCGGTGGTATTTCCATGCAGCATCGTGTAACCTAGCGACATAGTGTGTTTGGGCTTAATAGAAAGTCGGAGGTTAGTTAATAATTTTAATTATAGCTTGTATACTTTACATTTCAGATTATCAAATCATCGTACACATTTTACGCTGTATTGCGACAAACTAAATGAATCATTTTCTACAGAGTCTACTATTTTTTTCCTTTGTGTATCATCTAATGACAAGAATATAATCTAATCCTTACATCTGCACTGTATTGTATTATTGCATCCTTTCTGTATAAACTATGACGTTGTGCGAATTTAATATTTGATAGAATGAAATATTAAAGGTAATTTAGTTGGAGTGACACAAAGAGCGGTCGGCGGCGTTCCGGGAAATTTCACTGTCGGAGGTAATGAAAAGAATTTATGAAGGTTGGCTGTAAAATGAAGCGTCTCATAAATCGAGAACAAGAAGTGGGGTGAGACTGAGAGAGATCTCCATACATTTGCACACCGCGAAGATCTGTTCGAGTATTTTATTTTTAGAAAGACGACCCTTTATTAAGCGTGATCAAAGCGTATAAATTTCATTTATGTTCAACGAATTTTTATATTGCAAATAACGTACTCGTAGATAGCAACAAAGATCGAATGAAATTGTAGTGGTTAAAATAAATGATATTAATCGTGATATGACAGGAGATTGCCGAGTGGGTCGAATCTCTGAGTTTTGTTTATCGATTTCATATGGTTTAGAAATTAGAATCACTATTGATCTAATCTATCTACATACTTAGAATTAATAACAACGCCTAGAAACCGAGTACACGGACGAAAAGTGAGGCAACTTTTACCAAGCCATATAAGCTTGGTAAGCGAACAGCTCGCGTCACTCGCGTCATAGTGCTCATAGTATTCAACATTTTTTGTATACTTGTGTGCGTGTCGCCGAGCGTACTCATTACGTGTGGCTTACGCATACATCTATTAAATTTGTGCCTCAAACTCGTTAGTCTTTTTATATGAAACTATCGTTCTAGGCGTTGTTATTCTAAGTCTACATAAATAAAAATGAATCCCTAAGGGAACACCTCTCGAGTTTTGCGCTTAGCTGTTGTTAACTGGACTGATTTGGCTGATTTCTTTTTTGTTGTGTTTAATGAAGTCTGAGGAAGGTTCTTATGGAGAGAAAAACGAAAAAAAATACGAGGAAAAATTAAAAACAACAATTTTCTTTTCCCATACAAATCACTCTGTCCCCAGCTGACACAGATTTGACGTCCATCCAAACAAAACGTACGCGTCACCTAGTAACCGTTGTTGATAACTTTTTTCACTGTCATTAGAAACTGTCAAATCGATTGGTCTCATGTTGTTGTGATGTACGGGTGTTATAGAGCAAAGAGCTAAGCAAAAAGCAAAGTTTATCTAAAAAGGTAACACGACATTTATTGACTGTTAGGCGGTACGAAGTTCGCTAGTGACAAATAAAAATATCGTCGTCACGACACTTGACACAATTTGCAAATTATGCAATCCGTAGTGAAAAGAGACCGTACGTGGTCCTGATGCGACCAAATAATATGACCGATTATTCCGTCCACGTTGACAAGCGCACAAGTGTGTTATTATAAATAGGTAATTGTAAGTATGGGATTGGATCGCCTGGCCCTTCGTCAAAATGCTTTTACGCGTTTTAATATGTATGACGCGTCGCCGCCACTTCACTTCGTTTTGCCAGAAAATGGGTACAGCCCGCTAACGAACACCCATTCAAATGTCCACTCTCATCAACCCTCATCCACTATCTACACCAAAAACACGTTTGTACATGTACGATCTTTCGTACATTTTATTAACAAGAAAGGCCAAGATGAGATGTATGTCAAGGAAATCAGCTTATTAATCAGCTTATTAAGCATATGGAACCATCCCATTAGGAAGTAATAAAAGGACACGTATCGGTGTTTCTCTTATTTGTACCAAATAAATAAGGAAATTATACTTAAATGAGAGCACGTATCGATACATTTTCTACGTGCTAACAAATAAATTAAGCATAGTAAACTAAATCTCATGGTCGAAACGTGGAAACGTGACAATAAGAAAAACAAAACATATGTATATAATGTAATTAATTTACAAAATATTTTAGTGTTCACATTGCAGTCAAGTTGACTATAGCTACCGATGGTTGTAGTCTTCTTAGGCAAGTATCAAGACAAACCTTGATACTCGAGATCACTCACTTTACTATGTAAGGGATTTACAACCCCTAACAGTACATATATATTATACTTAATCCTTATCCTTAATCCTTCTATGGTCGGCAGCGCATTTGCAACACCTATAGCGTTGCTTGTGTTATAGGCGACGGCAGCCACCTACCATCAAGTGGACCATCAGCCTGTCTGTAAAACTTAACATAAAAAAAAAAACTATTATATACCTAGATACATTGTTTGGCTGAAAATTAATAAAATTCGTAGGCAAAATATGGAAATTATGCAGCATTCGCGTTAGAGGAGTCTTGCCATGTAAATCTGTCCTTGCTTGTGGTTTGGCCAAAAGCTGGTTTCCTTTTCCTCTAAATAAATCTGTCAGGAACACACAGTCCAACCCAATAATTCGTTATTATGTACCTTCTCAACAATTTAAAAATTTATATTATTTTTCTTTATATTTAGGAAACAGACAAACTCATATTTATTATTATTTTCATCAAGTATTGCATAAGTAATCGAAATCGGTATAGTTACGCGGATAAGTTATTTGGGGGAACTTTATTTCAAATTATTTTAAACTGGAGTTGATTTTGAGACAAATATTAAGATAGAAGTGTTTAATGCCACATTTACTTGCTTTAAGATACATATCAATAAAAGGCTTAATCTCATTACAAGTTGAGAGTACAATGAGTATTCTCGCTGGCTGTCGGCATGAATGAGAGCTGTCGGAATATCGTTGTGGGCAAATATTGACTCGAGCCGCTCCACGGAGCTTCGCTTGCTCTTCGCGACTTAATTAAATTCCTAATCATTTCCGCTCTCCTCTGTCTACTCGGGCTCACTAATAACTGTTTACGAAACATAAGTAGGATAACGCAATGTACGCAGGCTCATCCCATCTCGTCAGAGACCGGATGCGGTTGTATAGACCTTTATCTACATGTCAATTTGTCGAAAGATGAAATTACCGCTTACACTCGGTTCTTTTGCGTATACAATGTAATTGTTAGCTGTGTCATCTTGTACTTTTCTATACAATAAAATTTATGTTTACAAATTTTATTTCTACTTGCTATTGAACACAATATTCGTTAGTGAGTAACTCAACATCGGCCTCCCCCATAATTTTCCAATAGGATCGGTCACGAGTAGTCCAGATCCACCTTCCTTAATACTATTAGCGCACTTTGGCAGCACACTTACAGCACCCGTGAGTTATAGGCGACGGTGGCTACCTATTACCATCGTCGAAAAAGATATCTAGATTTTGTGACAATTATTCGTACATAATTTCACTTTATTAAACAATATCACCTTTGTCAGGACACCGAGTGCCGAGAGACATAATACAGATAATTCAAGAAAGTCGTTTGAGTGAAAAATAAAAGAGGTAACATTAAAAAGTCAATAATTTAATAAACAAATTGAGTTCAGTAAAAGTGGACACGGCGATCATTTATTGTACTAGCTATTGAAATATTTATGTACAGGCTACAACGCCTCCTGCCGCTCAAACGCCGACACACCGAGCGCGGTCCCCGCAGCCTTGTATCTGCAACACGAACGCGCCGTGAGAACGGACGTCTGCGACGCTATGCCTCATGCAATCTATGATATGCACTATGCGGGTAACATCGCACGCATGCGGGGAATATCTCGAGGAAGCCAAGCTCGGGGAAGGGGTCTCTATTTAGTTCCGGGCCTGATCGCTAACACGTTACCCAAATTGTCCTTTGTGATCCCTTGTATTATATCATCTCCATTAGAATCGATGGCTTTATTGGAAAAGAAAAATAAATTTATACTAGTTGGCAAGTTTCATTTAAAAGTAGTTTGAATAAATGTTGACAAATACCTAACGGTAGGTCCCGAAGAGTGCCTGGTGTCGCGCCGGCGACGCTGCGGTGCTCTGTTGGGGTTCCTGGCTGCTCCAGTTCGTCCCACCGGTGGGATGTTTGTGGGGCCCACTGGTGGGACTCCACACGCGCTGTACGAGGAGGTGTCCTCCGCGCTGCACTCCACCGCCGGCATCGTGTCTGCGATCAATAGTCACCTCGGATGCTCATTTTGTCATCTTTTTTTCCAGAGAAAGCAGGCACTTTTGCATGGAGATATTGTGTTTGTAGGCCGCCATATGCGTAATGCTAGGGCCACACACATCGCGATAACGCGAACATTCGCTTTATCGCGATGTGTGTAGCCAAATATTCGCGAATACTTCGGCACTTCGGATGAAGCCGCAGACACTTCGCTCCACTGTCGGTAAACTCGCGCACATCAAAGGGTTTTATCGCGATGAACTTCGCTTGCGTGGCTACACTTCAGCCGGCCGACAGGCGTCGTGCGTAGCGGACATATTGCTTTATTTGTTTGCGAGTTAATCTGCTGTTGAAGATTAAATATGGATTGGAGTAATGACAGAATTTTAGAGTTTATAACTAATTACGAGGATGAGCCAATATTATGGAACCCGAAAGAACCTGGCCACAAGCAAAAGGATCTTATTTACGATGCATGGGTGATTTTTGAGTAAATAATTACCTAGTTCTTGCTTTATGAATAGTAATCAACCACTGTTGCCTTTTCTTTACTTTTTTCTTATTTTTTTGCAGAAAGTAATTGTTTAGGGCCATAAAATACAGAGCGACAGCTTCGTCCATTTTTCCGCGATAAACTATTGCGACATTTCGCTGTTTGCAATGTGGCCATGCACATTCGCCGTAGGCCGAAGACGAAGTTTTTTCGCAATAATTCTATCGCGATGTGTGTGGCCCTAGCTTTAGGGTAAGTGTAACGCTAAAGGCGAATGAAGGTGGTATTTGTCCGTTACCCGAGAGATGGGCGGCCGGCAGCCGGTAGAGCTCAGCGGCACACGCGGCGCAGGGAGAGCCGCTCGACTCGGAGTCGCTGTCGCGGAGTCCGCCCGCGCGACCGTACTCTGCATCACTCATTAATTACAATCGGGGTTGCGAGCGACCTTCGTCCTTCGTCACTCATTCCGAGCACAATTAACGAGGGTACCCGCTCGTAAACTCAAAAATATACTGGCGCAGCGGTTACCCTGGCAAGGATAATATAATTCAATTTGTATACAACTATTGTGGATAATTTACTCTTACAATTAGAACTATTGGGCGGAACATAAAAGTAGGAGGTATTAGAGGGTATTAAGGATCCGCAGTGACAAGGGTCAATATAAAGGAACACTGTTCCTACTTTTACGAAAAAATGTATAAAACAATTTGCAAACGCCAATAATTTCATGGAGTAATAACTTCTTCTTTTGAATTTTATGATGATTTGTGTTCCAGCATAATGCCATTTAAATGACCTCGAATTGAATGCGCCCACTCGGCACAAGATTGGATGGGGGCGTCGGGGGGTTGCAGACATGACAATGGCGAACAGCGCAGGAAATTGCGAACTCGTCCAATAAAACCAGAGCTAATGTCGTAACAGTGAGCTATTAAAGCACTACAACGAGTGCGCATTATTGCATCCTATTCCTATACGTCTATCAATGTCACTGTCGAGGAATAAGATACGAGTATGTATGGAATCGACTGAGGTACGTCGCCTTATTCCCAACAATCGAATATACATATTATTTATATTATATCCTGTAACATTTACAGTATTTGAAAACAATTCTTGCTGTATAGTACATATAAAATACGGAAAAGCAATACAAATTGCAGCTTACGAGTATTATTATAATAAGTTAATGAATATTATGATTATTAAATAAAATAAATAAATACATCGATGCAAAAAATATATAATTTAAGTAAGTTGACTTTAATGAAATTACTTTTCTACAAAAGTTTTAACTGTTATATTGTATTCTATTATAATAATTATTTAACCTCTTTGCTTTTTAAAGTATATTTTTAAAAATTTAGAAGTTTTTTTTTTTAAGTTGCAATCGCTACTTAAATGTCGGTAGTCCTGTAATTGCGTTAATTAATAATAACTCTTCAATATATCATAGTACAGCATTTATTCTAGTCCCCGTCAAATGGCAATGAAAGATAATGACAGGTAGAGGTTGCAGCGAACAGGTAGAGCCAGAGCACGAAAGCGCTTCCAAATATATATTATATTATGACTACTTCGCTCAATTAACAAAAAATAAAACCGCCGAAAAAACTGAAAAGCATAAAATAATCTTATTATTTTACCTAAGTTATTTTGAGTCGCCTCCGCGCATCATTCTTTACGTAATTTTTGCTTGTTTGGCGCCGACTCAAGATTACTTAGGTAAATTAATAAGATTATTTTATGCTTTTCAGTTTTTTCGACGGTTTTATTTTTTGTTAAAAAGTTTTATTTTATATTTTTTTGTGGCTATAATCTAATATTTACTACATGCTTAATTTTTAATTTTCTCACCTCCATTTTCCCACCCTTAGGGTAGGAATTTTTTTTCCAAAATTATACGAGACCAACTTCGAGGTATACCCTATCCATTAAAAAAAGAATTATCAAAATCGGACTACTTTGTAAAAAGTTATGCGTGGTTATACGCTACAATCGGTGAGTGAACAATCAATCATCCCCTGTTTTCCTACCCTTAGGGTTGGAATTTTTTTTCCAAATTAAAATGGGACCCTCCTTTCATGGGTGCACCCTTTCAAATAAAAACTGTTTTTTTGTCCTGTAAAACCATTGTAAAATTAAAGTTTTTGTTTAACAGTTCACATAAAGCAAAAATTCCGTAACACAACATCAATTATTTTAACAAACGTCTATTTTAATGTTTTATTATTTTATTTATATATTTTAACTGTAACAATCAATCTAAAATCACTCTAAAACAATCACGATAGAAATCGAAATATCAGTCTTTAAAACAATGCTGAGAAAAAACTTTAGATCCCTATTAGTTAGGATAAAATGAATTGTGCAAAATCCTACCTGAGGAATGCCTTAGGAGATTCGGTCTATTTGGGGGCGCTCCCAAGTCAAGGTGCTCGGCGCGACCGAAGGTCCTCAGGTGCAGCGCACAGGCGGACTCCGCTCGCGGGACACTCTCCTCCACAGCGCCTCCGCCGGCCATACTGAACGTAGCGTACGGACTGATCTCGTGAAGATCGCCTGCGCAACGACCGATCATGGGTAATTCGGCTCAGCGGTATTACACAGAGCGCGGAAGGCGAACGTCGTGCGTACCATCGTGCGGAGAGAGAGTCTTGGCGTTTCTCTTGCTGGGCTCGGTGGAATAGAGCTGCGGGTGCGGACGGCGCAGCTGCGGCAGCGAGCAGTCACGGCGCAGGCACAGGGCCGCCCCTCGCCGGCGCACTAGCGCGAAGGCGGCCAGCGCGGCCAGCAACGCAGCTAGCCCGCCGCCCGCCAGCGCCGGCGCCAGTCCCGCGCGCCACTGCGACACCTCCACGGCCCCGTCCGCCGCCCTCAGCCGCGGCTCGGCCGGCAGCTCCATCGGCTCGCCCACTCTCTCTCCGTTGTGTGTGTGCGTGGCCGCCTTGTACTGGGCGACGGTCTCTCCGGCGGGCGAATGAGCCACCACTCGGATCTCGTACCAAGTGCCCGATTGCAAATCATTGGCCTTTTGAAAATGACGAATCACAACTTAAAAAAAGCTCTTTACTTTGTTGAAATACAATGAGCTAACAGAATTAATATTTAAATAAAAAACAATAACAACAAGAAATATATAGTCCAAGAAAATAGGCCTCTAAATACGAATTTTGTGGTAAATACCTACTTGAATTTTTGATATAAGTTTCTTTGAAATATTAAAATATTAAAAACGCGTATACGCGCGTTAGTATCGCGTTTTAAGCTAATTTGAATCGACACAAACGCAATAATCGGCATCTATGGCGCCGAATACGCGCGTTCCTGAAACCTCCGACATCCTATTGAGACCATTGTAGTGGGCCCGAATTCGCTATATCTGCTATAAGTTGTTGATAATTCGATCTACTTGATGTTGCAGCATAAAATTAAAGTAAACATGTCATGGAAATACCACCGAAGTATCAGTACAACCAATTTCAAATCACTCGAATCTGTGAAAGTTAGTGAGATCCCTTCGTTAACTAAGAAATAAGCTGATTACCTTCAAACGCCCGAACAGATCATAAATTATAGCCTACGAACAATCTCGATTTCGTTAGCTCTATAAACATTAAATTAAACTTAACTTAAATCGCTCTTTTTGCATCGGGGCCAATAAATGTAAAATGGTAGACTCACTTCGGCCGTTTCCCCGTTATTGACGAGGTCTCTCCAAACTCCACCCGCGCTGAGCCGCAGCGCGACCGTCCAAGAGTTAACGGGACACCGACCGCTCCAAGCCAACAGATTCAGTCGCAACGTAGTACTGTTGGCCCACACGAAGTCCTTTCCCGGGGCCGCCTTCGCCTCTACGCACAGGACACACTTCCTAAAGAAAGCGTTCTACAAAAACGTCACCAGCGTATTATACCGGAAGACGACTCACTGTCTCCTCTAGTGCGCACGAGCAGAGGACGCGAGTGCGTCGAAGCACCGACTGCGTTGTGCGCCCGGACGGTGACGCGGTACAGCGAGCCGCAGGCCAGGCCCGACAGCGAGTAAGCGTTGTCGCCAGGGGCGATGCGCGCCGAGCGCGGCTCGCCCGACCCGCCCTCCGCGCCTGCGCTCTCGCGCGACCACCACACGCTGTAGCCGAGCAGCGGTGAGCCTCCGTCCGGCGGCGCGTCCCACGCCAAGTGCAGCGCGTACATTTCGGCGCGCACGAGCCTCGGCGTCGGCGCCAGCGGCGGCAGCCACACCACCAGCGCGTACGACGTCGAGTCCGTTCCGGCGCCGTTGCGGACGCTGCACGTGTAGTTACCGGCGGACTGCTTTTCGGCATCTGATTGTGGATTTAACGCGACTTTAATTAATAATTCAAATTTATACCTAATTTCAATTCAACGAGTGAATAAACGTAGTGACTGTGTATGATGAGATCTCCGTCGTCGGTGACCGTGTGAGAGTTAGGCAGAGGAACCCAGCGACGTCGTAGCGGCGGAGCGCCGACCGCCGCACACCTGAACCGTACGCGCGCGCCTCGCCGAGCGCGCACCACACGCCCGAAGGACGCGATTCGTGCCGACACTGCGAAACGCACACCCTTCATACATACTCAAATATTGGGACCCTTGCGCGGATGTGGTCGAGTACACGTAAGTACGTACAGAGATACGTCGGAGCCGCGGTGACCGGTCGACTGGGTGCGCCCGCGCCGGCAGCCGTCGCGGCTCGCACCCAAAACTCGTAGACCGTTCGCTCTCGTAAGCCGCGCACCTCGCGAAACACCTCGTCTTCCTCGCCTTCCATGCTCCCGTCCTTCAACGAGCCGACGTCTACGCGTTGAGACCACTCGCCGCCGACTCTGCGTATTTATGCACCATGTTTTCATCGGTATTTAAACGAACGCAAGTCGTCATCATCTACGGATCGTACTTGCCAAGCTCTCTGGTATAGAGCGTGTAGTGTGTCAAGACGCCGCCTCGTTGCGTCGGCGCAAGCCACGAAACTCGGACCGCGTCCGGTCCGGCTGCCAACGCGCGCACGAATTCCGTTGCGCCGGGAACTGAACATAATTTAAGTGACAGTATGGCTTCGACGGGAGGAAGGCTCATTAGAAAATTAGTATTTTACCGTCTTCGAGCGTCGCGCAATAGACAGCCGAAGAAGGCGGACCCACTCCTGCGTCGGTTCGCACCCGCACGAATACGGAGTAATTGGTCGCAGTATGCAGCCCCTGAAGAGTTGCGTCGCCGCCGGGCCCGGCGCGCGCTATTTCCGACTGCGTCGGACCGGTCCAAGCTGCTTCAGCGATTGACTTTATGTTTGCGTACTGTCTACACACTACATAATGTCAAGATCAAGTGTGTCACTCACAGTGAGAATAGTGCAGCGGTGCATAATGCAAGTCGTAACCCCGCAAGGCGTGAGCGTGGGCGCCGCGCGGGGACGCCCAGCGCACTCGGACGGAGCGCGCCGACACCGGCTCGCATCGCACTTCTGTCGGCGACTCTTCCGGCGCTGTATAACAGGTCTATCTTTATCTTTTATCATTTCCAAACTGACTATTATTGTAGATTATAAGGTAATTTTTCCATACTCTGGTGTTCTGGATTTTTTAAGTATGTATGACCTACCTCAGAAAAAAATAAGTACACGTCACGTGTAAAGCGTCAATTTTCAGTTTATTTTTTATATACTTTAATTGGACATATTTTGTGATTTAAAAACAATTACAGCATTGACAGCTGAGATTGGAGCCATGCGACTTTTTACTAGTTCCGATAGATAAAGAAAACTGTGAAGGGGAGTACTTTTCATTTGTTTTAGGTTGTACAGATGCGCATGCGATCAAACGGATCGGCGAAACGTATCGGTTCCTGTGTATAAGCCTACAGACGGGATAAAAAGTTATTTATTGGATGAAAAGTAATACCTCTACATACTTAGAAGTTTGGAAATCACGTTGGCTTGGGAACTATTATATCCATTCAATTCCAGAAGCACTTTATCTTTTATTTTAAATTTGTTAATAATAGACTATGAATATAACACGTGACTTACCTCCATCGGCAGTGGTCGCGAAGACGGCGGGCGAGGGTGGACCGGCACCAGCCCTGTTGTACGCCCGAAGGGTGATGGCGTATCGCGAGAACGCTCGCAGGCCACCCAGCGTCGCTTCGGCGCTGCTCCAACCCGGTGACGTCATCGTGCCGCTTTTCCTCCCCTCCGTTTCTTCGGCGTCGTCGAAGCGACTCAGCTCTCGCCAACTCACTGCGTACCCCAACAGTTCCCCATTCCAAGTGTCTCGAACCGGTGCCTGTTAAATACAACCTTAGCAAAGCAGTGTCCAAATTGATTTCAATGCCCTCGATGATCTTTTACTTACCGACCACGTAACGTGAAGTTCTCCGGGACTAGCCGGTCGCACGTGAACGTTTAGTGGTGATCCGGTAGGAGCTTTATTATGTGAATGAAAAATGTATCCAATTAGTTATTATTATTATATTTAGACTAGTATTTTTTGATCGTAGATTACCTTCTTCCAGAGTAGTAAAAATTAAAGGATCCGATTGCGGCGACCGTCCGACGTGGTTGCCGGCCGCCAATCGCAACGAGTAAGCGACGGCCGGACGTAAGCTGTCTAATCGGGCACTGAACGTTTGGTAACCATCTCTGCGAACATTGAGGGAGTGAATAAAGGAATAATATTAGAAAACAGAAATTTTCTAAGAGCAGCAGTGTGTTCTTACCTTTCCTCTCCCGAAGATTCGAGCGTCAGGTTTACAGTGTTGTGTTTGGTGTCAGCTCCCGGTAATGAATGCAGTGCGGTGTAGAGAGCCGCAAAGTGGACATCTTGTACAGGAGCGATCTGCCACACCAGTCTCACCCACCTCGACCCCACGCCGCCTAACCTAACGCGTCGAGGAGCTTCGGGAGGTTCTATTCACAGAAAAAGTTTAGACTTTTGATGATGTTTTTGAATAACAAGCAATAGTTAATTGTTGAATCTGTCGACAACCTTCAACCCGTAGGTACATGATGAGTTCGCTGGTGCCATGCTGATTGCGGGCATGGCAGCGATACTCGCCGGCGTCGACGCGCTCCGCGGCTCGGAGCTGTAACACCGACCGCAGCCCGTCCGCTGTTCGCACCTCGGACACCGTCGATCTGCACAGTCACTCTCATGTTTATGCTCTCGCATTCCATTCTGACCAAACTTACATAACAACGAGCGTACGCAAAGCACCTGTACGAATTGAGGTCGATCCTGTTTCCTCGGTGAGTCCAGTGGACAGTGAGCGGCATGTCTCCCAGAGCAGAGCACGCAAGAGAAGCGCTGCGGCCGCGCACGCAAGACACGTTCCGTTCGCCACCATTCGAAGTGTCGAAATGAGCCGGCTCTGTTTGAGTTTGATCCAAATCAAATTTTGTAATGTTGTTTCGAATCGGTGTCATTTCAGTTTACATTGAGCTATTTACCATGAACGGTCACATTGATGACTTTGAAAAGCGGCGGCCCCACTAGATTGTCGGCCTTGCAGCGATACACGCCTTGGTGGTGTCTGCTGGCCGCGGATGACGCAAGAGAGTCATTATGAGCTTTCAAAGTGGTGCCGCTGCCCCATTCGCTGCCGCCTATTTCTTCCCAGTGTTCTCCACCTTCTTGCGCATTGGCCGCACCCTCGCCTATGGATGCACTGTATTAAGTGGCTATATCTAACTAATTACGGTTTTTACTTTCAAGAGTATTGTTAACTCACCTATTCTTTTGTACCACTTTATTGTCGGTACAGGATAACCTTTAGCTGCACACTCCAACAGCAAAGGCGCTCCGAGCAATACTGCAGTATCCGACGGCTCGATCGTCCACGCGGGCGCCACTGTTGTAAGTATAAACAAAGTGATAAAAAGCGATCAAGGAGACCGGTGACCGTCTCCGTTCTTCGAACCGACCTTTGACGGAGAGTGGCGCGGTGTAGTTGACGGTGGCCGCGTGGTTGGAGACGCGACAAGTGTATTCGCCGCTGTGTCGCGCCGTCAGCTCAGAAAACATCAACAGGGAAAACTCGTTTAGACTCTTTTCCTCTATCTAAAATTATGGGCATTCAATAAATAGAAATAATTGTTTACCACCCAGGGCTCAGGTTGTAACTGACTGACAAACTTAAACATTCAAGATATGTAACTAATTTTTTTATTCATAATTACTCGTAATATGTTGAGTTTTGAACCTATTCCACAAGTTACCATTGGAGATGACGGTGAGAATAATTGAATTAACACAAAGCAGTACGAAACAGTGATCACCGTAATAAAATTAAATGCTTCCGAATTGAATTTGTGAATGAATAAATTTCACATTACCTGTAAATTGGCAGGCAACGGAGCGCCATCTTTGAGCCACGAAAAGTACATGGGCTTGTCACCCGAGGAGACACCACAGAGCACTTGAACAGAGCTACCCTCTGTCAGTTCCGTCGAGAATATGAACGGAGATATCTTTGGCGGATCTACGCAAGGAAATTTTATCCCAATAATAATTATGGTTGCTACACCACCTATCTTTTTCATGCCGCATAATAAATTCGCTAAACATCATAATTTTCCATAATATCACACAAACGATAGTAGATACAAATAATGGCGACTGTTCTCCCTGCAACGGGTAAAAGCATCAAGCAATACCAATTTAACCGCTCGTTGGATTTCATGTAAAGAAATATTTAACATAAAACATTAGCCAAGTATATTTTTGCTTTTATTAGGTTTAAGAAATTTTGAAATAAATTCAGATAGTCAAAATATAACAAAGCTAATTTTCAAATTAGATTGTGAAACCTTTTAAAAATATTCAAATACAAGAAATTAATTTATATTCTTTCGCTTTAAACATTTAAACTCAATAAATTTTATTACACATATAAGTAAATTTTATTTTATATATTTAAGTATGTTTTAGTGTGTCCTTATTTATATGGACGAGTATTACAATTATTACTTGAACTTTAAAATGGACAGAGCGGCACGGTTTTTCTTCCACTTCGACATAAAATCAATATTAGTTTAGATTATAGGAGAAATAAATAAGCAAAGCAAGGAACTAACTTCGCACTTGAATTTCAATATCCCGCTTAGCGAGGGTGTTGTCGGGCGCGGTGACGGCGCAGGCGTAGAGGCCGGCGTCGGCCGCTAGCGCCGGCGCCAGACGCAACTCGGCGCCGCGAGCCGAGACGCGCCCTCCAGCGCCCACCGCGCCCACGCGCTCCGACCCGCGCCACCACCACGATATTGCACTGCATCATCACTACATTAGCGATACCTCGACCTCGACGGACAAACGCAATTTCAATGAAGTGAGAATGCCTATTCTGTAGTAGCGTGTGTGATGATGGTGAGGATGGGGTGCAGTGTGTGCGTGTTAAGGAATTATCCTATCAAAGCACCTCTATGGACCTGATCGGATATCCGGCGTAGGGGCAGTGGACGGTGGCGTTGGTCCCGGCCACCACTCGGACCGGCCCCGGCGCGCGGATGGACGGTGCTCCTGCAGGTTAAAGGTTATGTTAAATGGAAAATGGAGCAATAGAAAGGAGCAATAGGAAGTAGGAAGCTTGAAGCCTACCGTAAATGTTGAGTCGTGCGGAGTGCGACGCGTGTCCTCGGGCGTTTTGTGCTTGACACGAGTATCTGCCGCCATCCGCCGCGGTGGTCGGCGCACTGATGTTCAGCACAGAGACCACGTCCCCGCTCAGCGACGTCTCCTCATGTATCGAGTACCTGTGGAGTACTACATGTGGTATACGCTTGTAGGTGGAGTGTCGCTCGTACGAAGTTCATTATGAAGTGGCACCTGTGTGGCGGCAGATAGTGGTCAAGGGGCTGTCCGTCCAGCAGCCAAGAGAAGGTGGGCGCAGGCGAGCCGGAGGCGGCGCAACGCAGTGAAACGGGTCCGCCCGGTCGTAACGCTTGTTCGATGAATGTGTAATGAAGTTCCGCCCCAGAATCTACAAATATCAACAACTGTAAAAAGCATTATCAGGGTACAAGTGCGTTGCGTACCCTGCAGGAAATTGTTTACGGTATACGCTAGAAGAATCGTATAGAGTAGCTGCATGGAAACCCTTAGAAAGGAAATTGTTCAAAAGTTCACGAGTCCGCGGGATGAAATAGATAGTCACGAAATCATGAATTAGATCGTGAAACATTATTATGTGCACTTCATAGGAAATGGGAATTATTTTCCAAATGACTTCGAAGTCTCTGCAAACTCTCAAGTTGACTTAATCCACAAAGAGACGGATACGCAAATTTAAAACTGAACTATTCACAGTAAGATCAATTTTCAAAAGCCACAATTATTATTTTTTAATTTATTGCCATTGCACAATTCCACTGATTGATCAGTGTTAAGTAGGTACCTCACGCAAAATAATCCGGTGATGGTCCACCTATTTTAGTTGTTTGGAATAATTATTTTGAAAACTCAGATCCTTTAATGCTTGGTGGTATTAGAGGTTTATAAAAAATAAATAAAAAAAGGAAGTAATAAATGGTGAGATATTTCAGTAGATAAGCTTGGTGGCAAAAAGGTAAGAAGCAAGCGGACCGTAGCCGATCGAATTATATATGGTGGTGGCCTATCGGAGAGGAGTTGAGACGATATGTGGCCACACCGTCCATATATCACTAGTTCTGTCACCCTCCGCCTAACCCCGTGATGCATGGAACATCCGCAGACGGAATTACGACGATTGCAATCGAGAAGGCGGACGTACTACACAGGAAAGGTAGTCTATTTTGTTCTTTCTTGTTCAATCGTTAAAGCAGTATTTACACTGAACTACTTATAATAAAATGTTGGAAAATAATTATATTCTACTTAGCAATTAATATTATTATTATTATGACACAGACGTAGCCTTCTATAAGAGAGTGGTTTTCATTAGGTATTGCTTATTTTGAGTTTAATATATAGTAGTAAGTTTTTTTTCTATGACTCACTTCCGTTCGTCACAGTTTAATTTACTTATTTCCATAACTGAACATTGAGCGTACAGATTACGCTAGGCCTGTTTTGCCTGGAGAGTAGGGGATGAATAACAGAAATATTTTATAGGGGATGATTTTAACAAAATGAAAAGAAGCGCGAACTACGAGTAAGTCAAAATGTACACTAGAGATGTACAATGTTAGTGGTCAATGTTATTGTAAGTGTAGATTAATTTTTAAATTGTAATTCCATTTGTATATATTATACGTATTAAAGAGATGTTAATCATTACTTATTGGATTAAATTATATTAAGTATAACAATAGCGGTACACTCGAAATCTAACAATAGGTAAGAATGATACAAGTTCTTTATAAGTCCTTACATATGATAAACTCCCTCCGACGCGTTTGTCTGTGTCTGACTGTTCGCGTTAAACTCAAAAACTACTGCGCCGATTTTCATGCTGTTTTCACTAATGGATAGAGTAGTTCTCAAGGACGGTTTGAGTATATAATTTTCAAGTCGCGGGCACCAGCTATCTACTAAAAATAAAGATACAACCCCTGAAAATTATATAACAGCAAAGATGTCAGGAGCGTTATTTTGCTTTACACATTTAGTCAGGCGCTACATCCCTTAATTTAACGCGGGCGAAAATTTAAAATAACATACTGTAACTTGTTTAGTTTCACAAATTGAACATGATTGGATTCGAATATTGTTGAATTCGAATAATGTAGAGTTCCAACGGGAAGTAGGTAGTTGATGCTCGGAGTCTGATTAATTGGAGGACGAGCGCTGGAAGCGGACGAGCACACAACTCTCGACACAAGAGGCGATCGGGATCGATACGTCCCGAAACACGACGCTGGCTTTTGTGAGCGATCTCAACAGGAGGCCTTTGTGGCGCCCATCCTTATCAACGGATAATATCACCGCTGTTTGTCTTCCGACTCCGAGAGCTTGATTAAACATGTGCCTCCTTTAATAGGATCATGCTTCACTCAAACCATCAACCGTTTTGCAATAGTGCGCTTTTACAAACACACTTCTTAGTACATCATCCCACTTACTAATAATTACAAACAGTCGAGTTTAGTACCGATCGCTTAAAGACTCAACGAGCTTCAACCTCTGATGGATCTCTGATGTCAAGTTACACTCGATCGAGATTGATTGCGTTTCTACTCATCTCTCCGCCCCAACATCCGAATTTCCCGTATGACTTTTTCTGAGAAATAAAGCGATCAAATACAAGTTTGCAATTCCTCAGCTGTAAAATATATTTTTTATGTATTAGAACTGATACCTCCCAGGCGAAGTTCCGCAGCGGCCTGCGCAGTGTCGCGCCCTCTTTTGGCGAAGCACTGGTACATGCCGCGGTGCGCGCGACCTACGGCGCGGACGATCAGTTCTCCGCTTCCTCCTTCGGCCGAAGCCCCTGCGCTTCCACCGTCGTGGAGCCAGCTCACGCTCGCCGTCGGATCGTTCACAGTGCACTTAAAGCGCACGGCGCTTCCGGTGTCGGCCACCTGCGACATCGGAATAACCTCAACAAATCATAAACGGTATGTCAACGCAGAGGACAAAAAGTAAAGCCTAACCACAACAGATGGTGTGACGGTCACGGTGAGCGTATCCCTCACTTGCACCCTCAGCTGATTGGTTGCGTCGCCGTATGCGTTGTAAGCCTTGCAAAGCCACGAGCCGTTCGCGCGTCGCGTGGCGCGCACCAAGCACGCCGCCGCTCCATCCGCCCACAGGCGAACGGAGGCCGAAGGCTCCACCGGCTGCAGGCGGCCGCCGGTCTCCCGGTACCACGTGTAGTGCGGAGTCGGATGCTGGGAGGCGACGCACGCCAGGCATAAGTCCGAGCCGGACGGCACCGACAGCTCGCTCGGCGTCGGGGCTAACCGCGGCGCCGAGTTCTGCGATCCGGCTGTTGGACAGTACAACAATATTACTTTATCGCAAGAGTTGCAAAATGGCCTCACGTAAAAAATGAACTCACATATGACGGCCAAGTGAGAGGGCCGCGAGCGCTTGGTGTGAGCTGTGAGCGAATGACGCGCCAGACAGCTGTAGGCGCCGGCGTCCGCGGCTGTCGCGTCGCGGATGAGCAGCGCGCTGTCGGCGATCAGGTAACGCGAGTCTTGACGTATCAAAAGTGCAAACTTAAAAATGTCGTTGTAGCAGGAATAATACTGGGCTTAGCAGTAAAAATGTTGACGCATGTAAAAGCTTATTCAGAGGGTCTTAAGTAGGATCATAACAAGTTCTCATCCGGGGAGCTATTCATCACCGTCTCGGTGAAATATTGGACGGAGCAACGCCGCCGCCGTCGCCCGTCTCGCTCCGCTCTGCTTCGCTTCGCTCTCCACACGAATGAGATATTGCTTTAATTAATAAAACTTCATCCACAATATAAATTTGGAAGCGAGCAGGGATAAACCCACTCGCTTTATACGAGATGATGCTAATTAAAACTTATGTAATCGCCTAACATCAAGTGAACATTTAGTCCGCCTTCCACCCTTTATTATACAAAACACTCAAGATTCTGATTACATTATTTAAGTGCAGCAGTAATGTACTTGCACCCCTCTGGCATTGCTTGTAACACCGTGACATAAGCAAAGTTTCGGTAGTCACCCAATTAAGCCTGTGTGCCGGCCTTTTAAAATATACATAAATATATTACACACAATAGCCATTATTCAGAATCAAGTTGTGAATAAAAATGATTTTTGGATTTGGCCGGCTAAACCTTAAATAGTTATGTGAAAAGCATATAATTAGATGTTAAAAAGTGTTCTCTAAGCCGCTTGAGAAGTTGAAACCGTTGATAAATGAGGTGAGGCCAAGAATGAATGTTTTTGACGATACCCAACGTGGAGGAGTCAGCGTGGAGCACTCTGTCCCCTCGATACCAGAGGGCAGGTCGCACGAGTGCTGATTGCGGCGAGGTGCAGACCAGGGCTGCCACTCCGCCCTCCGCCACCGCCGGTGCCGTCAGCGACACCTCCCAGTTCGCCTCCGATACTGCGCATATTCATTATGTAGAGGGCACATAGGGGCGGTCGCTGCATTCGTCTTTGAGAGGAGTACCTGCTTCGAGGGTGACATCCCTGGAGTGCACGACACCGTGCGCATTGGCGGCTCGACAGCGCAGCGTCTGAGTCTGCGTTTGCGGACGCGTCCGTGATCCGCTCCACGGAATTATCTCCAAGGTTCCGTTGCTGAACACTCTCCTAAAATAACCTATTTGTCAACGATACATTCTATTTTTGTTTTAGAAAGTGTATAGGAGCCTATGTACAATAGTCCATAGAGTGGCGCAAAATAAAGGGCATGGCATCATTAAATGAAAGTTGGTACAAGGGTGACTAATTAATAACTTATAAGAACTTAACTAAATTATATCCTACTGTTCCCGACATGGATTGTAAATTATTGTTTTAGCAAAATTTATGTCACTTCTACTTGTGGAATGCGTTTAATGATTTTTTAAATTGAAGATATTTATATCAATGAAATCTGGCATCTCTTATTCCTGCACTGAAATACAACTGTCCCCGTTCCGGGGGTGGTTAATAGCTAAACACACTTCTAAGTTTTGACAAAGAACTAAGTATGTGCATAATAATTATGACGGCCTAGTGCATATTTAGAGCCCGAGTGATGAAAAGTATATTTATTATTTTATTAATTAAAGAATTAAGAATACTTTCAGTTCATAAAGGTTCTGTAATCAATTATTTTATTTAATAATTTGTAAGATGCGTACAATTTTAGAATAACGATGTTCAGAGTGAGCTAAGTATAATAGATTAAATGCGAGTCACAAAGCACAAACACCAAGAATGGACGGAATAAGTGCAATACCTCTTCTGAAGTACAACAAATTGTGATTGCGGTTTATACCTGACGGTGGGCCGATCGTCGAGGGGAGTCCCGTCATGGTCGAGCCAGGTGACGATGGGCGGCGGGTCGCCCTGGGCGGCGCAGGTCAACCGAGACCCCGCCTCACTCCAGTACTGCACCACCGATGGAGGCTCCACCACCAATCTGGGGCCCATCTGGCGAACTTGGGCCCCACTGCTGCATTTTGCGTCTGTTGCAAATTGCGAAATGCGAATTGCGAATTTCATTATTATAAAAGCAAACAACGCAAAGTGCCCAACGCGCTTTAAAGAAGTTTTCCCTTCAAAAAATACTTTATTCTAGTTGTTATTTCTAAAACTTCAAGGTTTATATCTGCATATCAATACGGAACTATCGTATTGTAGCACAAACATAAATACAATTGAGCTGCTCTAGCTAGACCATCAAAAAAATTCCAATTAATATTCGATTAAGCAATGAAATAGTAATGGATAGTCATAAGAGATAGAGAGAGGATTTTGAAAGTTTGTTGAGATTAAATAATGTACGGAACCAATGCATCTGTCTGATCAAAGCTTTCACCATTTGTAAGATTCATTATTTCGGATGGGCGGGTGTGTTGGTCTAGCTTAGATATATTTTATACTGACAATATAGAGTTCAAAACAATGACGACAAGATTGAGATGCAATGGCGTATTATTGTGGGTCCACGCCATCACAATAATACCGAGTTGTGGAATTGCCCACCGAGGCTTCCGCCATAATTACATTGAGCCGAGTTATCTAGCACCAACTCGAGCAGGAAAGGGTCGCTATTAAACAATCATATTAACAATGTCGGGACAAGTTTTAACATTATGGGAGGTTCATTCACCTTACCTTATACCGTACGGGACTAATAATATTACTTTACCGAAAGGTCTACTTCCTATTTAATTGGGTAAATATAATACAAACTGATAAGGGAACATGTTTTTGAATCAAATTGAATGTAACTTTTATCGCAACAAATGAAACTTTTTACCGGACTCCCCGAAAGTTGGTTGCACATTTATTTTCCCTAGCGAAGTTTAACTTTAAGCCACTTAAAAGTCTTAAGCGTCAAGTGGAGTTTGGAAACCGTTAGTCCTGGAAAAAAGCCAGCGACCGTTCTACCGCTTCCATTCGACTCCATTCGGCTCCATTCGTAGGTTACTATGTTTGTTCAAAGTAAAGTTCTGTGTATCTTTTTAAAATTACTTCGCCTTTTCCTTTTACAAGTAAGGCTCTCCAGGGCTAAGATAGAAGGGACTAATTGAAGATTGTCATTTTTTATTAGACATTTTATAGGAGGTGCCACTATAGTTTGTAAATACCCGCAAGACCATCCACTTGATGGTGGGTGGCTCAGTCGACTGTTAACACAAGTAACTCGTAGGTGCTACAAGGTGTGCTGAAAACCTTAGTAGGTAAACGGATTAGTGATAGAAAGTGCTTAAGGAAATGGACTCTGACATTCCTTACTCACTCACTAAAACACAATTTCACGATTGTCTTCTGTAAGATGATCACTGACGTTATACCGAAAAGCAGTAGTTCCCTGCAGCGTCTTAAAAAATTACTGAACTGGCTGAAATTAGAATTTGCTACTCGATTGATAGTAAAGAATAGTGATACGAGTGAACTCACGTGGAAAGAAGACGAGTAAGAAGAGCGCTGTCGCCACCCCAGTCGCCGCCCGCGACCTCTCCATCTGGATCAAGAAATACTTGCTTACACAACCAAACAAGTAACGCACCCTATTACCTAATCTAAAAATAAAGTCTGCGATGAGTCCCGTTCCTCGTCAATGTCAATGAACGCCATCCCTTCTGTCCGTCATAAAGAGGGTCGAATTATTGTGTTCGTATAAAGTGATTAAAATATATTTTTATCATCAGCAAGTACGACCTGCTTTATTTTTTGTAAATTTCTCGTCGTTCCTAAAACAATTCGGTTTACCCTTTATTCATGACGTTCGTCTAAAAAGTAACCTTTCCTATACAGATTTTCTTTTTATTTTATTTTACATTTAGTTAAATTTGAATTTTCTATTCTTATTTGCGTCTATTTATATAAAGTTCTCATCACAAATTAAACTGGAATAGTTTAAATAACAATAATTATGTTAGTTAAAGAAACAGTAAATATTGTTTAATAGGACAAATAAGTAGCTCATAAAACAAAAACCAACGCCAACATCATAAGAGAAGGGGAAACAATTAGATGAATCTTTTTTTCACCTTTAGTCAGAAAAAAAGATTCATCGAGCCAAGAAATCTGTTCTTTGAAAACAAGACGTAATATTTTAGAATAAGGTTCTCTTATTCAGACACAATGTCTGTAATTTATCTGTTAAGGAAATTGTATCCGTATAGTCAAAATTTTAACAATTGTGTACATTGAAATAAATAAAAAAGATAAATAAAATGCGAAATAATTTTGAACAAAACTTAATTATTATTATTACTTTAAATTTAATCATTTAAAGTATTATATGAAGGAAAAATGTGGGCATCCAAAATAATATACCTACTTAATGAATTTTTCTTTTAGTGTTTTTTTCAGCGTCTTTTGTTGACGAGAAATTATGTTGTTTTCTTGGTTTTAATGGCTAAAATTTTTAATTAATATATTTCTGCCGACATGTCGTAATCACACGTATTCAAGTATTGTTATAATACCTACATCTTGAGAAGTTTTTTGATAAGTTGCCAATCCATGCTTCATTTCAACAATTTTATTGAACCAATAACGCGAATAAGAGGTAGTAAAACAAATGTAACAAAAAACTAAGCCGCCGAAAAAACTGAAAAGTAAAAAACAATTTAATTTAATTTTATAATAACTAAGTTCTTAAACTATTGTAAGTATACCTAAGTAAATTTGAGTCGGCGCCAAACAAGCAAATTAATTAATTACTTAAAGAGTGATGCACGGCGGCGACTCAAAATTACTTAGGTATACTTACATTAGTATAAAAACTTAAATAATAATAAAATAATAATAATAAGGTTAAATAAAATTATTTTCAGTTTTTTCGGCGGTTCTTTTTTTTTTAAAGTTTTATTTTATAATTTTTTGTGGCTATAATCTACTATTTACTACATGCTTAACTTTTGATTACTTTTTTTTAATTGTAATACTCAACTCAGCATTGTGAGTAAACAATAAATCCCTATTTTCCCACCCTTAGGGTGGGACTTTTTTTCTAAATTTATGTGGGACTAACTTCGACGTATACCCTATCCATTAAAGAAAGAATTATCAAAATAGGACTACTCTGTAAAAAGTTATGCGTGGTCATACACTACAATCAGTGAGTGAACAATCAATCATCCCCTGTTTTCCTACCCTTAGGGTTGGATTTTTTTACAAATTTATAAGGGACTACTTTGGGGTTACAACCTTTCAAATAAAAAAAGAATTATCAAAATCGGACTACTCTGTAAAAAGTTATGCGTGATCATACATAAAAAAAAAATATATGCTTCGAATTGAGAACCGTTTTTGTCCTCCTCCGTTTTTCGGTGGAACGCAGAGCTAGGAGGACTCATAGGCGACAGTACTCTTTTAAAATCTAAGATGCAGAGCCTGGCACATAGACGCAAATTGCCAGTCTATGTGTCTTTTATAATATGTACTTCGGAGAATGTGCATGAGCTCATACCGCCTTCCCCTTTCTTCCATCGGACGTGCAGACGTACGGCTGGTTACCATCCTCATCTTGTCGAAATCCCTCCTTTTCGGACCAAGCGCTTTGAAACATCCTTTATAATGCGCACTGCCAAGGTTTGGAATTCCTGGGCTCATATAACCCATATCTTTTCAAAGTTCGAGTGAATAGGCATCTTCTGGGTGAGCTCGCTCCATCATAGGCCTCATCCTTGCTACACAGCTAATCGTTGGCCAAGAGCAAACCCATCTCTAATAAAAAAATGTACAAATCAATTTTTGAAAGTCTAATCAATACTAATAATAAATCTGTAAGGGTTGGTCATGGAGTAAGTTGGTTTGTTTTCAGAGATATCGTGTTTATAGGCTCTATACATGATACTGAAACTAAATTGACCATTTTTAGTATTTTTTACTGTATGTATGTATGTAAGTATGTATGTTCCTCCATAACTTAAACGAATTAACTGATTTTCGTGAAACTTGGTAGATATAAATTTAGACGTACAGGACACAGGATAGGCTACTTTTCTCTCTTTGAACGCGGGCGAAGTCGCGGGCGCCAGCTAGTTATATAATAAAACATACATAGAGCAAATATATAATATACAAGACCTATTTACCTACCGCGGAGTGCATTCCATTCATAAAAAAGTTGAATTATGTACTAATGTTGTATATATAATAATAATACGAGCTGACACTATGTATGCGATAATTAAACTTCACTTCATTGTAATATGAGAGTTTGTTTATAAATAAATAAATAAAGATCATTACTGCTCTGAGAACCAGCTTTTTTACAAAGAAAACAAAAAAATTCTAAACATCTACTTATTCATTATTTTCATTATGACTTTGTTTTTATGTGCATCAAGAAATATAAAAAAAATAGTTCTTTCATTACAATTACACATTCATAAGTCACAGTAGTGACACACGATCATACGTTTCTGTCGGCAAATATAATCGAGAATTTTGAAAAATATAGTAAAAAAAATATCAAAATAGCCTTATGTAGATACTAAACTATATAAAGTATTTTATTTTATTTTAATATTTTTTTATTATATTTAACCTAGTTGCGCTCGACTAATTAACAATGTACAATTAAATTTTAAGATACTATACTGGATCATTTATTTTGTTAGATTTTTGAAATAATGAATAAGAAGATTAAGGTCTTTAATCTAACCCGCCAATGTTTGTCTGAAAACTATTTTGAAGTATTTACTTAGCGTGGGATGCTTTCTTAACAAAAGACGTATTGACATTGAGGCGAAGAGGGGACACAGCGGAGCCACCCAACTTTGGATCAACTACCATCGATTATAAAACACCATTTTATTTATTTATATCTATAATTGATAAACCAGAAGAAATTGTATAGTGAAATAACAGTTAAGAATGACGAGTTTTACATACCTACAGAGTTAAATTGAAATTCCATAAAAATGTATATTCCTGTTCACTGAAGAAGCTCTTAAGTGACGTCACTGACCCGCACCATTTTGAACAGTAGTATATTTAAAAAGTAGCCCACTGAAAAGTTTTTGCGGGAAAAAGTTGCGAGTTCGTAAAGTGAGCGAGAGGAGGGAAAAGGGCGCGAGAGGGCAACGCAGTTTGCCGGGCGTTGTATGTGCGCTGCGACCGCACGCTTACTGTGGAGCGGTGGAAAAGTCTGTGAGCTTATAGGGAGGACGCATTGCGCCGCCGCGGGCCCTCACACGACTTCCCGACTTGCCGTCGTTTGACTTCCACAATGCACATTTGTTCACACTGTGTACACGGTACAAAATGATGTAATGCATGACTCGATTACGTCGGAGGATGCTTAGTCCCCCCATAACCGCCCCCACAAAATTTTTTTTTATTAATATTGTTGTTTTAATAAACATGTAAAAAATTTCATTGTTTATTGTTTAATTCTTGTAATTGTAATTAATTAATTCTTAATTTGTTGTAATCCATATTATATTAATTGAAAATATACGTCCCGTGGGGTGCTGGAACCCCTGTGGGGAAACCATAAAAAATGCATGTCACATGTAGTACTGTTACCCATTACTTCTATCATTTATAAGTCCTGCATGGTCGGCAGCCAGCAGTTTGGGTTATAAGCGACGGTTGCCACCTATCAGTGGACCGTCAGTCTGACTGTCGACGTTAATATAAAAAACTCAGTATAAAAATACTCGGTGGACCGCAGAGCTAGGAAGGTCATTGGCAGCAGTACACTAGTAAGAACTAAGCTTCAGAGCCTGGGACATGCCAAACTAGCTCATTACTCCATCCCTACCTTATCCCTTATCTTATTGTGATCAGCAGCGCCTTTTACACCACCTACCATCAAGTGGACCGTCAGCCTGTTTGTGTGACTTTTGTAGGATGTACTTCGGAGAGTGTGGTCAGGAGCTGCATGAGCTCATACTGCCTTCACTTTTCTGCTATCGGACATTCAGACGTATGGCTGGTTACCATCCTTACCTTGCCGTAATCTCTCTTTTCCGGACCAAACGCTTTAAAACATCTTTCATATGCAAACTGCCAAGGATTGGAACTCCCTGCCTGCGTCTGTATTCATATAACACAAATCTTTTATAGGTGTGAATAGGCAACTTCTCGGTGAACTCGACCTCGTCAAAATATATATTTAAAGTTAGATTTTTCATAGTAGTGAAGCTTGGTTGACGGGTACTGTTGGTGGGGTGGATCGTTATCAATGACAATACACTCGATACTTGCCATAATCCGTCCGGTAAACATTAAAAATGTCCAATGTCGCAGACAACAATGAGTGTTGCCGCTTGCTCGGGTCGAGTAATGAACCCAAATAGAAGGAGAGATAAGCTGGAAGAGGGGAGACGGGGAGACGCCGCGTCCCTCGAGCGTGAAGATACCTTCATCAAAAGAAAATGAAACCTGCACCGAGATGATGTGACGCGCCATAGATTAAAACTATTTGCAAAGCGACTTTCCATTCTACGATTATTCTCTTCTACCTTATTCTCTGAAACATAATAAACGCGTATACGCGTGCATTACCATCGTATACGTGTATATGCATGCGTGTGTGTATAAATGTTAGCGAAATCTATACAGAATTCGACATATTATTTATTTATCTCCATAAACTTTTACAAGTAATTATACATTAACACAATCGTAGTTTTACCGCCGATTTATGCAGCTGTTTCTATGTAAAAAAACGACAAGAAACTTCCGTTGTTGCTCTTTTTAAAATAAATTTTAAACTAAATTAGTTTCCACGCGCCATATTGTCAGCAAGTATGTATATTAAACCATAATCGTCATCAATCATCAATCGATCATCAATACTAATAATCAAGTGTAGGTATTGTATTGTATGTATGTTCCTCCATAACTCTTAAACGAATTAATTGATTTTCATGAAACTCGGTGGATAAACATTTAGACGTACGGGACACAGGATAGGCTACTTTTTTCTTTTTCAACGCGGACGAAGTCGCAGGCACCAGCTAATAGGCCTTATAAGTACTTTAACTATACATAAGTGCATTGGAAAAATACGGTTAATATATTGATTTTAGGAATGTTTAGGAAATACAAGCGGATATCCGTTTCTGAGTTAGTATAGTTATTAGTTAGTCTATGAGCGGCACCAGGGAGTCTCCGTAAGATTGGAGCATTGTGCGCGGCCATATCCAAGCGAATGAAAGCGGCGAATTAAAATTTGTTTTCATTGTGGAATTATTCGCACCGAGGCCAACATTCATTCCTCAACGGCGCTTTCCTCCTCTGCTGTACATGTCACAAAGCCTTCAACTCTGAAGGGATGTATTCAGAGTTTTGCGACGGCGGCACCCAAATTAGTCACTATTTTATTCATCTCTATAATTCAAAAGTGTAGCGAAGCGTCTAATTACCTAGAGAGTTTCATTATTTTGTAAAAGTTTATATAATAATGTCTAATGCATATTATATTTTTAATAACAACTAGCGCTCCGCTTCCGGCTTTGCATGGATGCAATTTTCCGGGCCATTTTTCGCTTCATAAGAACCTCCCTCGAACTTCAACCAATATTTCGGCCTTCCTCGAGTTTTGCGCTTAAAGATTTACTTTTATTTGTATAGATAGATTGACCGTTTTGATTACATATTTGATAAATGAATCTAACATTCGCACATATGCTTCGATAAAAATTGCTGAGAAAGCAAATAGTTCCAATAAAGTGCAGAGTTCTACTAATCGTTATAACGAATGACACTAATGGATAAATAATGTAACAAGTTTAATGAATGAAATCATTTAATATATTTTATATTAAATGATAATTATTTTAATCAAAACATGAGCTCCTGGAAGCCTATTTGAGAATCTTACAGTTTCAAATCCACACAACCCGAAAAACAGTATTATATAAATTCACCAACTCTATTACCGTACATAACTTGAGATGTATCTTTTAAGTAATTAAGTTTCGCATGTTGACGATTTAACCCTTTCATACAAACAATCCACGTCAAAGTAAATAAAGCGCATTGCAAAAAAAGTAATTCGAGATTCATTGTAATTTGAGTGAAGTGCGAGACGCCAAACTCCATTTGAGCAGAAGGTGTATTGTATCGTGGGCATGTCGCGCTCATGAAAGCGGACCACCCCATTCCAGTGTAACGTAAACTAAAATAACTAGACAAGACATCTTAATGTGGCGCTATCAGGTGAAAAACTTACCTGTATTATTCTGTATTAAGGGTAACTTGGCGACATCATTTATGTTGCAGGTTCATTTAAAATAAGACGTTTATTTACTCACTGATAGTAACAGTGACAGTAGTACTTATTATTGCAATGTCTGGTCTAGTACTCCAGTACATTACAGCTCAATGGCCACCCCCTCTTGAATCGCAGCCTCATCTGCCTCATTGACGCCTCGGCGTGGATGGGACAAGAGGCCCCTCTAATGTTGTTTGCCTTAGAGTGCTTGCTTTTCAATTCCATTCAAAACCGGCGCGTTCCTTTAAAAACTTCCACTCCCATTTTCTAAATGGAAGTGATAAAAAAAGTGAGTCAAGCGCGAGTCGTGCGTCGACTGATTAAATGTATTTCGGGTTATAATTATACTGTGCCATGAGTAGAGGGTGATGTCCTACTCATGAGTGGCACAAGTTTCAAAGTTTCGTCGTCGGCTGTCGAACAATGTGGAACAAATGTTCATAAATCAACTCGAAACTTGTCATCATACACTTTATAGAGAATTATCGATTGTTAATTGATTGATTATTGATTATTATTCATTTAATGGACGTGACATGTAGTGTAACGCTATACAATATATATTTCTATTATTTATTATTTATTCCCTAGATGTTGCTTGTAGCTTTTATTGGTGCATGCTGAGCTCCCTATAATTGCGGCGGCATCCGCCTTGTGTTAATTATTTTGTACAATGTGTTAGTTGGATGTCTGCCTCGTTGGGGGCCTTGTACAATAAATAAATAAATAAATAAATAAATAATAATATCCTTCTTCATTTTGTACTTTAGACTATCACGATCAATATACTGGTACTGTTTGGCAGCGGTAACCATCTCCTTAAAGAATGTATGTGCTTATTGCTTTTAATCGTATGAGTATTAGCTTGTGAGTAAGGAAGGCTTATCGTTTTACTTTTTCTATCAATGTCCGCAATGATTTAGCAACATAGCAATAAATCGAGCACAGATGGGCTAAAGGAAGTTAAATCTGAACGATAAATAATAGGACACCTAGCGGTCCTGACTCGTTAGAATACCTTAGGTGGTGAACTATAAGGAGTATATTAACCGGCAGATTTACCTTCAGAGCTCGACGGAAACTTTCATTTAATAAATGTTACTATATTCACAAAATTTTAGTCACAGTCATAATGACTAATTGGAATTAAAAAAAAATATTTTCTTGAAGTTTCTTTCTCAACCAACTGGCAGAGACAAGTAGACTGTGTAACTAACTAGTGTTAGTCCACTAATCGAAATTTTACTATTATACGAGTATAACTTCTAATGTGGAAAAAAATATCAAAGAAATGACAAAAAGGTTCAGTAGGTACGTACCTATTGAACAGTTTTGTCTTTTTATAGATGTGTTTTCGTGTTTATCATTTGAACCCGATCACCGTCCCTTTAAACGAAGAAGGCATTGTGTACAAAAGAGAATGAACCTATTCAACTTCATTTTGTCGAAATTTTCATCATCAATACTAATAATAAATCTGTAAGTGTAGGTATTGTATGTATGTATGTTCCTCCATAAATCTTAAACGAATTAACTGATTTTCATGAAACTTGGTAAACATTTAGACGCACAGGACACAGGATAGGCTACTTCTGGAAACACGAAGGAAGCATTTTGAAAATAATTTCTTATCCCTGAAATACTAATGCATGTTCTCTGAATGCTATCTGCCGTTGCCTTTGACTAATTCGTACAAATAAACAAGACAGTGTTAAGTTAACAACAAGGAGCGTGTTTTGGGTGTGTATTTATCTGATAAGGCAAAAAGTATAGACTGCTGTCGGTACAAGGATTTTGTGCAGGTGATTTCACATTTTGGCTAGAATAAAGCGGTAAAAGTAAGTGGTTTTTCAACAAATAACACATTCTAATCTCTTTTATTTTTCTGGTGGTCAGAGATGTTTCCGGTGAGTAGCGATCCGGCTATCCGATATAAATAATCGGATAAAGCGTCCAAAACAGCGCTGGGTCGTTCGACTATTGAATTCCATTGTGCGATATAAAACGCAAAGTCCGCAAGACTTACACCTAACGACTTCCGGTCTTCTCCGGGAAATGAGAAAAGTTCTCGATCACGAGACTCCCGGCGCCTTTAAATTTATTTATTGAACGACCTTTGAGGCCGTTTTGAATTTCTCTCTGCAACTGTTCCGACAAAGCGGCCAGACAGACAAAGCTCTACTACGGAAACGGCTCGCTAGAGAATATCCGGTCGACAATCAATGTGCTATTGGAAAATCATGGGAGAGGTCCAGCAGTGAACTTCTTACGGCTCAGACGATGAATAAAGGTGCCACTGTCGCCCCAAGAGAGGTTGAATCTTCCATAGAAGCATAGTTTTCATTAGTTGAATAGAATTTTGAACTTGAACCATTTTTTCGCAGAAAACTCACTTCTCGACTAGACTATTAGTCGCGTGTTTAGGTTCACTTAAAATATGTAGACTGAGTACAAATATTTCTACGTTAAAATATTTAATATGGCATCTTGTAATTTTATCAGCTTGAGAAGATTTTGAAAACCGAATACTGCTCTATTCTCTACTTTCTATTCACTGAAACACAACAGCATCCGTGCTGTTATTTCACGATCTCTGTTCTATGGTGGATTGTGTCGACTTGGATGGATTTTCAAACTTTTGAATTCGGAATGTAGTATTCACTGATAGTTTCGAAATGATAGTTATAATACGAGTACATATTAATAAATAAAAATATTTTATTATAAATAATTAAATAAATAAAAAATCTAATTAAGATTGAACAGTAAGTAGGTAACAATAGCATTTGATACGATGTCGGTATACATTGCGTTGTTTCTTCGTGTTTGTTGTAATCGGCTTATGGACTTAGAGAGTCTTCAGTGCATCGTTAGTTAAGTGTGAAGAAGTGTGTATTGTGTTTCGTTGCTAAGCTCACTCGATACGGAATCCGTATACCAAGGGACATATACCTTACAACCGTGCACATACTGACTACAAAGGAACCAATATTTTAAATAAAAATAAACAAAAATTGAGTTTATAGTTTTTAACAGAAAATCTCAATAGTGTAAACGTCCTACGGACACCGGCTTCACTATGGCTAAAATTATGTCCATAGATCTTATTTTGTCTGAGATAGTATTTTAATAGGCATACACAAAGACCCTCCTAAATCTCCTATCCGTAGCTTTAGCCCTAGTGAATTACGAACGTAATCAACATTTACTGTCTACTATAAAAGTTAGTCGCTGTGAAAACGTAATTAAACTTAAAGGTCGACTCCTAAAGTACTCTTTTCTGCCCTCCCGGCATCCCACCAACTTTTATAAACTACATGTTTCAAAAGGTTTACTCCAATTTAAACAACTTTTGTAAAATGTATACATAAATGAAACAAGGAATCATCACACAATATGATGCTACAAATTGCGGTGGAAAGATAATCGACCAAACTTGAAGCTATAGATTTTCAATAAACAATAAGACAATACAAAGCAGAACGAGGGTTGAGGGAACGGTATAATTAATTCCAAAACATTACCTCATTGCTTCATCAAAGGTTTAATTACAATGTCTTAGATTATTACGCCCTAATTATTTCATATACAGATACCATAACAAGTGTTCAACATATTGAAGGTCATCAGTGTATCGAGGTATCACAACTTCAAAACCATATCTCTTTCGTCCCTTAGTTCTTTTAAACCAGAAATGAGCAGAGAAGTAAGAAAAATTATCATATAAGTAAACGTATTTTTTAAATAATGTGTCTTTTTTGGGATTGTGACTTACAATTTTATGTTATATTTTATTTTGTAAGAACTCCACTAAGATGAAGTATTAATGTAGGTTTAATTTTTGTAAATGAAAGTTTCACTTACGCTTTAATTTAAGAAGCTAATAAATTTATATTTGATCAAATAAAAATTTAAAAGTAAACATGTCATTGCAATTTCAAAAGATTCAATAGATATTACATACTATATTACAAATAATAAATTATGTACATAATATTTTGAATTGCTTAAAATACTAAGACCGATACCAAGAACAAAGCAGATGATGGAAGATATTTCGCATTTTGTCGCAGGACACACACCACCAGCGAGGTACGAGTAAATATTAGAAGAGCACTAACACGTTGAGGAAGTATTTGAATACTTATACAAAGGTATAAATAAGTAGACGCCTTCGCAACACGTTCTCTCCTTTAATATCGCACAAGTAATTTCATTCGGGACTTTTCCTAATGAAAATGAACTCGCGGGAGTATTGTTGCCTTTCGTGTTTCTTTCATTTTAAATAATTCACCTGGCGGCGGTCCGCTCAAATTAATACCTACCATTTCATTACACACCTACGTTTCTATTTTAAGTGCGCGCTCAGAGATTACCATCTAATCCACGGTAGTTAATAGCACATTAGGGATCCTTACTATAAGGAATTCTTCATTTATTCCTTTAGGGGAAAGTGGTTATTCCTCGTACACTTGGCATTTTTTTAAATTTACTGACTAATTTATATTGTTAGTATGTAGGTACTTAAATGTTAATATCTTGAAGATAATTAAAAAAACGTTAGAAGCAATAAAATGGCTATTCATATAATTCACACGAGCCAGTCAAGTTTGTAACTGGTGCTTGGTAGAGTTGAAGTCGTTAAAGTTGCAAGGCATACGAGTGGTTGGGTCAGCGAGAGCGCCCTGGGGATCTGTTGCGATGTTTTCACATAGACCAATTGTCATTTTCCATTACTCTCAATCAGAAAATGTGACTCTGCGGAGCAGTTATTGTACGTTGCATTCCATAAAGCTTACCGCGAAATAGTTTATTTGAGTAAGAAGTGAATGGAATTGAAATAGAAATACAGATATTATTTTAATTTATAAATTGCAACTAGCACTAGTACTATCAATATCGAAGAATGCTTGGGAGTGAGTTAGAAAACACCCAACTCTATAAAATTGGCAGGCTCTCGGATTCAGAAAGATTTTTTAATTAGTAAGATTTTTCAATTTGGGTTTTTTTTTATGACAAGCTGTGGTGGCCCCTTGCCATTGGCATCATTGGCACAAACAATTCCTTTGGAATATTTTAAGGTAGATGGAAACTGCTGAGGTACTCATCCAAACGAATCTAACAAAAGGAAATAAACGAAGTCAATGTCATGAATTTCAGTTAGCAAAGATTTCCTTTGAAATCAAAACTAACAGACGAAATGGAAAATGGAGAAAAGCAACAAAGAAAGGTAATTGACAAATAAATTAATGGAACAGATACGAATTCAATGAATAAACCGGAAAAGAATCATTATTTTAAATCAGTTATATTCATATTAGTTTCTTATGTGTGTCTATTTGAATTGTTTCGAATAAAGAAATTAGAATTTATTAGAGTACCTAATGGCTTAAAATACAGGAATTATACCTACTTTGAGTGGTTGGATAAAATTGTTAGGGTGCTTGTCTTAACGCTCCGTCTTAGATATCTGAGTTCGATTCCGGACGAGGTCATCTTTGGAAATGAACTTTTCAAAGTTGTCTCTGGTCTGGATTTGTATAGTAGTAGTAGTAGTAGCAGTGGTATACTCTTATAGTAAATATCATCATTATTTAAAGAAACTACGAAGATTATTGAAAAGCTTTATTATTCCGCAATGAAAATATTCCGGAAGGCATTTATTCCAAAAGGACTTAGTGATAGTGGTCAAAGTTCTGCAGGCTTTCAGAAAAAACTTGAAACGCCATTTTCACCTTGGAACGGTTAATACGTATATTTCATCTGCTTTTTTAAAGAGATAAGAGCAGCAGAAACACATTGAGGATAAAGATGGAATTTTAAAGTACTCTGAATATAATGGTTGGAAGTAAATGTGTCCAACTTTAGACATTCGCTCGACGCAACGGGCCACTTGTTTCTTCCACTTATACTTTTGCAAAGTTCGTTGAAACCGAACTTGTAGGGCACTAAAGACTGTCGGTCGAGGTTAATAAAAGCTCCATTCTGGTGCTATCCATTTTGTAAACAGTTGCACACCTAATACTACTTTGAGTATGCTATTCAATAGATACTCGTACCATAGAGGAGCATAACACAATAATATTCGCAAGCGAGAAATAAATGTTATTTGATTACATTTGCATATCTTACGTAATGTGTAAAACAAACGACTTTATCTCTGAACTCCATCGATCACGGTAATGGCTGTTGTTTGTTTCGGTTCGCTTTTTGCGAACGTGATTGGTGTATTTGTTACTAAATCTCAGATAAGTATATATTTAGAAGGGATGTTAGCTATATTGAGCGTTAAAACATCTGCCGTGTATGTAACAGTAAAGGAGCGCTTCGCGAGGGTTTGTTCTCAGCCTTACAATTAAAACGGCAAGTAGCGAGTGATAGCGGGGTCGACACAATTTCTGGCTTTTTCCGGATATCCGGAAGAATATTTCTGGATATTCGTAAATCGAATACGTGTATACTGCATTTCGCCCCAAATGTTTCTTATCCTTCGTGTCATGCACGTACACATCGCCACAAAAGTTTCCCGCTGTGAATGCAGCCACCGCTCGACTGCAAGCCATTAGGTAATTGCGTGGAAAAACAGTGCCTTTTGGCATCGCTGCAGCCTCTACCTCGTCGAGGGAGACCCGCGTCGCGCGCCGGCTGACATGCCAATACTATTTACCTTATATTTTCTATTTTCCGGCAATAGTTGTGACATTTCCGAAGATGTTCGAATATGTATGGGCTAAAAATACAATCGAATATAACCAGTTTTATTGAAACGACAAAGGTTTTTAAAAATATAATCGATGCGAGAAAACTTTAAAAGTAAAGTTTTGATATTAAACAATCTGCATAGTGAAGAAGGGACGCCATTAGACCGCGGGCAAAAGCTCTCACATTATGATTCTTTCGAAGTACACTTGAGATTAACGGTCTTTGATACAACTTCGACGGGTATACTCTCAAATATTCATGAGGATTTTTAAATATTTTTTTCACAACAGAACCACAGCTACGAACATTCGAATTTTATATATAGCTATTAGTTATTGTATCATAATTCTTAGAACCTAAACCTATTCGTTGCATTTTAGAACCGTTGCAAATGTTGCATATCCGTAGCTTCACTACGATTCCTTAGTGATAAATTTAGATTAGTGGTAAAAGGCATTAATTACCATAATTGGTTAATTATGGTTAATTGTTAATCGAGAGTGAGTCGTGGAGCTTCTGACCGGTACTATTGGAAAATTATCTGGTATGTCTAGCAGTGGACATAGACATAAGACATAGTCTGTCTCTTTCCCAATTTTGTATTTTAGGTTGATGGTCCACTCGATGGTAGGTAATCGAATAGGAGAGGACAGAAAAATGGATACAATCAGTCCTTACTGACTCATCGAAAAACAACAGCAAAGGCTCTTTATTTCATAGAGGTACCTTTTACTGAAGGTAAATGCTACCACATTTTTAACTGCAGAACGCAGTCACACTGAATTCATTATCAATTGGATTTTTTCAATTTCAAACTATTAAATTGAGTAACAAACATCTACAAACATCTATATTAAACAGAATTCATTGAGTATCAAAAGTTGGATTTAAAGTGGGCACGAGTAACTCCGAACTAAACAAGTTGTTAGAAAGAATTCTTGCCGCCCAAGTGGATTAACTGCCTCTCGCGGCCTCGTTGTCTCTCGGCCCCTAATAAAAGTTATACTGCGGACCAACTCTCAGATAAGTACCTTGATCTCTTCAACTTTATCTTTTTTTTTGCTAACTCCACTACATTAGCCAAAGTTGCGTTGAGGTACGTGTTCTATGTGTAATTGTATATTTACATTTGTGGGTGTGTTTCTTGATCAAGTTAATATTGAGTCCGGCAGGGATAAATCGTCCGAAATATACTGGTCACTTCAAGACATGACATTTATATTTATCTTTTCACAGGAATTTCACAGAAATTTGTAGGAAAAACGAATCACAGGAATCATCCTTTTCCGGAGGCATTATACGCAACTTGTGTTAGTAATTTTTGCGTTAATCTTGTCTGCTTGAATTTCACTATCAGGTAACGCAAGTGATAATTATTATTTTAATACAAAACGTTTTGAAATCGAAAAAGTCGAGAGGTACAGGTTCGGCATTAGGGTAGCTACGTGAGAGGCAATAAACAAGGCAGGGGTGGCCACTGGGTACAGTCGAGTGCTATATATTTCATTGTCTTGTTGCAAAAAACGTGACCTCTACCTGACCCCGGTCTGCCTTAATTAAACTGAAATTTACTACAGCACTGTACTCGGAGGAGGCAGTGTGTACACTATAGCTATACAATTAAAAGTTTATGTTTGCACGAAATCTAATTTATTATGTATACGTAATTGTTTGGCATGAAAGAAAATATTCAAAAACCGTGAGTTGTACGGCGTTAATATTTCAGTAAGGCTTCATTAAGCTTATATTATAATAATTACCTATATATTTCACCTCATATTTCCAGTTCGCTGAATATTGTGGGATTTTAATAACGTTTCTTTTAATATAAGTCAAGCAATTTTGCTTCAAATTATTACTTTTATCTACAGAAATAGTAGCAGTTTATGAAAAGATGTAATTTGTCATAAGGAAAATATATTCAAGAAAATAAAGAAGATTTTTTTTTGTATTTCTAAAGAAATGTTGACATCACAGATACAGCTTAAATTTCCAAATTCTAATAATGATGGAAAGATTTCAATAAATTGTTACTAGTAAATTGCGCGGGCCGAATTTTTATATTCCTACATTTCATATTATTTTTCTTCTTTTTCATTATTCCTGTTTTGTATAAATATTGCTCTAATATCGCACTTCATTTCCGTTAAGATTTCCCTGAACGCAACTTCATTTTCTTCTAAATTCGGTGAAAATATAAACAATTTTCCTTCGCGTTCCAGCAGTCGTGTTATGTGAACTGAATCGTAATGCCAATTAGTAGGTACATTCATTTTTATATATTCGTAGTATATAAAAACATTTTAAGATAAATAGAGTTCTCTGATATCTTAAGTGTGTAGCAAAAACAAGTTACCAATAATCCTACAAATACCACCCAATATAAACAACATATTTTGTAAACAATAATACACAATTTTATTGAACAATATTTATACATAAGAAGTCCAATATAATATATTTATAATGTTTTAATGTTTGATAAAACAAGATATATGATATTGTGTTCGACATTTATATTTAACTACCCCCTTAAAGGCAAGTGATTTTCAAATATAATATTTTGTAAAAATAAATAAATATTTCTATTAGATAATTAGTAAATCGCGTGGAGCGGCGGGCGTTACTCCTTGAAGATTTTCTTTGAAAATTTGTTATCGCCGAGTCGAGGGCTCTTAATAATCTCGCGCCTCTTTAATTACTCCCAATTAATGGAAATAATTAAATTTGTGAAAATTATGTTTTGCGTAGTAAGCGAAAGAGGGAGAGAGCTTTACTCGTAGTACGAGTAGATTGAACCGACCTTTTTCCTAGTGATAACGAGTTGAAAGGTAAACTGACCAAAATAACCTCTCATCAAGTCGATGGAAACCTCAGTAAACAAATTAAACAGTGTTTGTATGAATGACTCTTATCGAATCAACCCACAATGTAAATAACATAAAAAATAAATAAATGGAGCAAATTTATTGTCCCTACATAGTATAAAGTTCTCGGTTTATACTAATTATGTATGTAGTATCTCGAAAAATTGTTAATAGCTTTTAATTTGTTCTCTTAACAAAATTTATTTATATATGTTCAACCTTCAAACACAGCGCAATAGTTTTCTCTATGTCCGTGGTTCCGACACCTGACATTTTATCTTAATTTGTAATTTTTTTGTTTGTGTGTTTGTTTTTGACTTTATTGGATTATTGTTGATTATTATTTATTTGATGGACGTGACATGTAATGTAACACTATACAATATATATTTCAATTATTTATTCCCTTTTAAGATTATATTAGATTAGATTTAGGTAGTACATAGGATGTTGCTTGGAGCTTGTATTGGTGCATGCTGAGCTTCCTATAATTGCGGCGACATCCGCCTTGTGCTGATTGTTTTGAGCAGTGTGTTACAGTTGGATGTCTGCCTCGTTGGGGGCCTTGTATAATAAATAAATAAATAAATAAACACCAAAACTTCCGAATGAATTCTGTTTTAAATACATTATTTTAAATAAAATATTTAATAAATAAATGTGTTCCTCCTGTAATCAATTGTAAGAGCAAGGGATTAATATTAAACTGGAATTCTCTTAAAATTAATACTCAATTAAAAAAGTGTAAAAAGGATGTTCGAAAATTAATAATTCCATTCGAAGCGGCATCATCAAACAAGTACTCGGTTGCTGAAACAGAAGCACTCTGCCTCTGGTCGAATTAGACGTCACTGAGGCTGTCTTTGTACGACAATTGAAATGCTATTCAACTAGTTTTCCACAACAATGACATGATACATAATTCGTTTCCTAACTAAAACTCCTTCGGGGATTTCCTATGCCATCTACTGATTCAGCATACCTATAGGTAGTGTTGAATGCTCATTACTAACAGAACTTCAAGACATTACAAATGAACTTATGTAACTAATACTGTAGTTTTTTAAATTTTTTTAATCAAATCATAATGATTTCTTGTTAGTTTTGAATTTCCTGAATCAAATGAAAACGCACATTCGTATATTAATCTCGTAAATGTATTTGTGTTGGTTCATTTGTGCAACGCTTTCCCAATTTAACTAAGAATTTCTGCATTCGTGTACTGACTTTAGTTATCTTAGTAGTATTTTGACTTTTACAGTGTTTTTATTCTTTTGTAACTGAGTGGTAATAATAAAGTAAAATTTAAATTTCTTAGTAATAAAGAAAAAAGAATCGCCGAAATGAGTCATTTTTTTTCAGAAGACATTTCAAATACATTTCTTACATTTATATCTTTTACGTTGGCTTTCATTTAATAAAGATTGGCAATTACGCATACCAGCCGAGTGAAGCCAGGTTAATAATACAAAGTAGGTATCTTTTATAAAATAATGTTGTAAAAGATTGGGCCCTTCTGGCGGGCGTGTACTCGTAGGTGAAATAAGTGTAGCTTTATTTAGAGGAGACGCCTTAGAGGAGGTCGGTCTGTGCGCGGAGTGCGTTCGAGCGGAGAAATTAATATCCGGACGAGAGCCGCATCGTTTCCGGGTCAGCGGGTTTGACCCTCCCTCCCCCTCCATCCCCCTCCGATCCCCCCGCGACCCCACACCCAACAACAGCGATCTCGAATAACACTACACCTACAATGTTACACATTTACCTAATCATTTTAGAGGCAAATGCCCTCCAATATTTTGCTGGAAATTGTGCAAAAGATTAAATGAGTTCAGTCTTTTTTAAACGTTAAACGTTCGACATTTGTTGAACCATGGTGGAGAACCCTGTATGAATTCTTATCCTCGTCTTGTCCTTGCCTTTTTACCACATTTTTCCCAAGAGACTATTCCAATGCGAGTTCCAAAGAATACAAGTATTGCAAAGATTACAAACAAGTCATTTTATTGTCATATCTAATTTAACAGTATTATATTTATATTTTTAAATAACAAATTAGTTTTAGTATGTTTGATTGTCAATGCTGAATAGAATAAAGAACGAATGGGAATTTACGTAATGAGCGGAGAAAGCGCCTTTAATTCGCGTCCAGTTAATGAGAGGCGAAGGCCGAACATTAATCCCACAACAAATTGTAAAGGCTGCCCGAGTGGCCACATCCTAAACAACTTTTATCGTTCCAGCTCCATTTTATGGACTGGAACCTTTGAATTTTTATTAAGGTCGTCTCGGAACCGAATGGAAGCGTTTTGCATTTTTTGTTCACTGCGAACCTTGTGCACTTTCAAATGGAGTTAATGCTCCATTTTATTTACATATTCCATTCACGAAATATTATTTTCCTGTACCTGAAACCTGTATTCAGTATATCGACAACAACTTGCAGCAAATTCTTTGCTTCAGCATGGACGAATGTTTACTTTAAGAAAGTACCATAATTTACTTTTACACTAGCAGACCTTGTTATTATTATATGAAATTGACAGGGATTAAAAAATAAAAACATTGTCCTGAATTACGAACACATGAAAAAAAAAAAACAGCAAAATCAGTCCTGCGGTTCTCAAGTGATACATGTGGCAATTGATATTTTTATATAGGTTATTTCATGACATTTTTAATAGACTTAAAATAAATAAATAATTCCGTTGCTATGTGAAACCGGAAGCGATGGACATCGGCTAAGAGCTGGCCTCGTTTGTCCAGCGGTTGGAGGCAGCGAGGATCAAGAGAGCGAGCGCTGATTGCGTTCACCGCAGACGCCGCACTTCCATTGTATTGTACAGATCACGTTTCATTTGTATCCAAGTGTCCCGTACACCATACGGACGTATATGTACCAACATTCCTCTAAGTCCTAGCCACTGGCTGCATCAGATCATTGTTTAATAAATCCTTACTAATATTATAAATACGAAACTTTGTAAAGATGGATGTATGGATGTTTGTTACTTTTTCACGCAAAAAATACTGAATGAATTTCAATGAAACTTTACAATAAGATATAAATAAAAAGATATTTCGTCGTCACAGCGATAACGATGTCCGGCGTTACCACTCACATATTTTTCCTTTCAACGCGGACGAAGTCGCGGGCACCATCTAGTGTTCTATATAAATAAAAATGAATTGCTAAATGTGTTTGCTAAGCGCAATACTCGAGAACTATAAAATTCTTTAAAGTCACAGTAGCAACAGTCTAATAACTATTCTGTCGAAGATCTTGTAAACATAGAATATGACAATGTCTAGAGTATAGTCTTTTTGTTCGTTAAATTGCAATTGTAGCGCTTTTGCTGTCATCTAGCTATTACTTTACCTGTAGTATTATCGTCTGATGGTGATATCTATCCAACTGCAGAAGAAAACGGAGTAACAGAAACAGCAAGAGTGCTTTTGTCGTTCGGCAACAAAGGGATGTCAGTCGTTTAGGATTAAGTAGGTCGACATCTGTCTGCTTGTCGACGGAAAATGACGGCGTGAATCCTGAAATTGGGGAATAGACAAAACAGTTGAAAACACTGTTGATAATTATTATTTAGCGCTGAACTTGTTAAGGTGAAATGTTTAATAAAATAAAAATATATGAATTAGAGAAGTATAGCCTTACATGTAAGGTACGCGAGTCGAATATATTTTGTTCCACTCGTTGATAATTAAAACTGTTGCCTTCAGGATCTCGTTATAGACGTCGTTATAAGAGAAGAAAAATAATTTATATTCTGCGTTCACTGCACACAAAAGGAATGTAATAAACACAAAAAGGAAAAGATACACAGAGTCGTAATAAAAATACTTAAGCCGTCTCTGAGATTTTTGTGTTGCCCTGTCTAACAAAGAAAGGAGTAATCTTTTTAATATTTCCTCAAAAGCAAGATAAGGAGGCGTACTAAATTTAGTGTAACAATAATTTTTAATTATAAAGACAAATCCCAGAAAAAAATATTATTACAGTATCTCTCTAATCACAAACGCCAACAATATACTTTTTATAAAATTATAGGGATTTTTTTTTTCTCTTGTTAACTAACTGAATAGATTAAATTTCTTTTTTTCTTTAGAATACATAAGATAAGATCATATTAAATAAATAAATAAAAGTAAGAATTATCATTCATAGAAATTAAATAAGGTCTTTAAAAAGACATTAATAGCATTTTCGTATTTTCGAAATATTTCGCAGCCAGTATTACAGTTATTGTTACTACAGTCTCCTAAAACACAAGCAAAAAAACAGAGATTCAAATGTTGACCCTGATCGGATACCGGGATAAGGATAACTGTTTTCTCTTCTTCTTAAACATTCACGTTTAAGATTAATTGACTTTCCCGTCGAATGTAGAGAATGTGCAGATTTTCATTGTAATAATCATGATCATAGGCCTGTTCTTGACAAGATGTATTCTGATATTGTTACTGCCCTTCGCGATGCTTCTCTGGCTAGTCGGGAGGTTACGAGACCTTGTAGGAGTGGACCATGCGTAATAGGGTGGAACATGCACGTCAAAGATGCTCACCGAGAGGCTAGAACAAAGTTCTCGGAATGGGTTTTATGTGGCAGACCCAAGTTTGGGACAGTTTTTGAAGAAATGTGTAGAAGTAGAAAGGTATTTAAATCGCGTTTGAAATGGTGTCAAAACCATCAAGAACAAATCAGAATGGATTTCATTGCCACAAAGCATACTAAAGGCGACTTCCGGAGTTTTTGGAAATGTACTAGTAAGGTTAATACAAAGCCTGCACTCCCGGTGAGCATCGATGGTGTGAATAATCATAGGGATATTGCAAACATCTTTAAGGATCATTTTTCAGTACGATCTTCTTTGGGACCGGTGGAAAATATTCTTGATGATGAGCTGCCAATCGGAATGGCAGAGGTAAAATTTAGTGCCAAAGATGTGACAAAAACTATTAGAAAAATGACAGGTGGAAAATCTCCAGGTCATGATGGTCTAGCCGTCGAGCATCTTCGATACGCAGGCCCACATATGGCCTGCGTGGGATCTCGCGCTGGGCCCCTTGGAGCCGGACGTGAGGCGGCTCTTCAGCCGCTGTCTGGCACAAGGCCACTTCCCACGCCGATGGAAGACAGGTAGGCTCGTCCTAATCGGTAAAGAGGGGCGTCCCGCCGACTCTCCCACGGCTTACCGCCCGATTGTGCTTTTGGACGAGATAGGGAAATTACTCGAGAGAGTGATCGCTTCCCGTCTCGTCAGGCACCTCGAACAGGTGGGACCGAATCTGAGCGCCAATCAGTTCGGCTTTCGTCGCGGCCGCTCCACGCTGGATGCGATATCCAGCGTGCGGGCCATGAGCGAGGAGGCAGTAGCCCAGGGAGAGGTGCTGTTGGCGGTGTCGCTCGACATCGCCAATGCCTTCAACTCGCTCCCCTGGAGCTGTATCCGAGAAGCGCTTGGATACCACGGTGTGCCCTGCTATCTGCGTCGCATCGTGGATTCCTACTTGACCGATCGGATTGTTACGTACCCCACAAGTGGAAACTCGTGGGGTCGTAAAGACATGTCGCGCGGTGTTCCTCAGGGTTCGGTGCTTGGGCCGCTCCTGTGGAACATCGGGTTTGACTGGGTTCTGCGGGGGACGAACCTGAAGGGTGTCTCTCTGGTCTGTTACGCGGATGATACGCTGGTAACGGCCAGAGCTGCCTCCCACAGAATGGCAACAATCCTCGCCACGGCTGGCGTAGCCCACGTGGTTGTGAGGATGCGGCGGCTGGGCTTGTCGGTGGCCCTCGACAAGTCCGAGGCGCTGTTTTTCCATGGCCCTCGGAAAATGCCACCGCTTGATAGCCATCTCGTGGTTGCAGGCGTTTCCATCGCTATTGAGTCGACAATGAGGTATCTCGGCCTCGTCCTCGATAGTCGATGGAAATTTGATTGTCATTTCCGCCAATTGGCGCCGCGACTCATCGGAGCCGCTGCCGCACTTGGGAGAATACTCCCCAACCTGCGTGGGCCGAATACGGCCTGTCGCCGCCTCTACGCTGGCGCGGTACGGTCCATGGCCTTGTATGGGGCCCCCATCTGGGTGGACCGCCTGACCTCCCGTAATAGGCCACTTTTGCGCCGCGCGCAAAGGGCCATGGCAGTCAGGATTGTGAGGGGGTACCGTACCATCTCTTTTGAGGCGGCGTGTGTACTGGCTGGCACCCCTCCGTGGGAGTTGGATGCCGAAGTGTTGGCGGCGGTGTACCATGAAGTCGCGGACGCACGATCGCGCGGCTCGGTTTTGACATCGGAGGAGGTCGTCAGGTTGAGGAGACACTCCCAGACGATCCTCCTCCAAAAGTGGAAGGAAAGGCTGGCGGAGCCCAGTGCCGGCCGCCTGACGATTGAGGCTATTCGCCCCTCCCTAGAGGAATGGCTGGCGAAGCGGCGCGGGGCCCTCACGTTCCGCCTGGTGCAGGTGCTCTCGGGGCACGGTTGCTTCGGTCGTTACCTTCACCGGGTGGCCGTGAGAGAGCCGACGGAGGAATGCCACCATTGTGGCTACGCAGTTGACACTGCGCAGCACACTTTGGCGGAATGCCCCGAATGGGCAGAGCAGCGCGCCGCTCTGTCTCTCGTCGTGGGCTCTGATCTCTCGCTGCCGGCCGTCGTGAAATCGATGGTTGGCAGTGACCTTGCGTGGCAGGCGATGCTCACGTTCTGTGAGCACGTTATGTCGCGCAAGGAAGCGGCGGAAAGGCAGCGGGAAGAGGATCCCCTCTCCCAGCCAATCCGCCGGAGAAGGCTCGGGCGCAGGCGGGTGGCCTATATCCGCCGCCTTCCACCCTAACCGGGACCAGGGCGGTGGTCTTGGGGGAGACTGCCGCCCGTCGTAAGGTCCCCCGAGTAGGCCGGCGTACCTCCACTTTCGGGTACGCCGAGGTTCTGACAGGGAGCACAGACTCCCCGCGTTGGATAGCCGTGGCGGGGCACCGAAGTCGTGTAATAACGTCCCCACGACCCCGCCCATCAACGGCCGCGATAGAATGAAAGTCGTTGGGTTTTAGCCGGTAGGAATCCGGCATAACCCCGCAGTGTCCCCTTCACTGCCGGGTATCCAAGAGGATTTCCCAACGTTAAAAAAAAAAAAAAAAAGGCCCACATATGGCCGGAATATTAGCTATGTTTTATTCACTGTGTTTAGGTCATTCTTACCTGCCGTCTGATATGATGAAAACTATAGTAATACCGATAGTTAAGAATAAAACTGGTGATTTATCTGATAAAAACAACTATAGACCTATTTCTCTGGCTACGGTTGTGGCAAAAGTTTTAGATAGTATGCTTAATACACATTTGGAAAAATATGTGTCTTTACATGATAATCAATTTGGATTTAGACGACGATTATCAACTGAAATTGCTATACTTTGTCTTAAGCATACTGTCCAATACTATATTTGTCGTAAAACACCTGTATATGCGTGTTTCCTCGACTTGTCAAAGGCATTTGATCTGGTTGCCTATGATATCATGTGGGAAAAGTTGGAAAATATTAATTTACCATCTGAAATTGTTCGTATTTTTAAATATTGGTATGGGCACCAGGTTAATAGCGTGGGATGGGCGGGAACAATGTCAGAACCATACAAATTAGAATGCGGTGTGAGACAGGGCGGTATCACCTCACCGACCTTATTCAATATATACGTAAACGCACTGATCGAGGAGCTCAGCAACCAGCGTCTTGGTTGTCACATTGATGGGGTATGTGTTAATAACCTTAGCTATGCAGACGACATGGTGTTGCTGAGCGTGTAGGCATGGACTGAAATATAATGTCACGAAAAGTCAGTTCATGATATTTGAGACGGCAATTGTTAAAAGCCCTAATAGCGTGCCACCTGTGCGTCTAAATGGCATTTCCCTTGACAAGGTGGACCGTTTTAAGTATTTAGGGCACATAGTCACGGCTGACTTAAAAGACAATGCCGATATTGATAGGGAACGAAGGGCTCTGTCCATAAGGACTAATATGCTAGCTCGTAGATTTGCGCGATGTACAACAAATGTAAAGCTAACATTATTTAAGGCATATTGTACATCGCTGTATACGTGTGCTTTGTGGGCGAATTACACACAAAAAAGTTACAGCTCCCTTCGTGTCCAATTTAACAATGCATTTAGGGCGATGTTAGGGCTACCCCGCTTCTGTAGTGCTTCAGGGATGTTTGCAATAATGAGCACTGATTGTTTCTATGCTAATATGCGTAAAAACTGTGCATCACTTGTCAGGCGAGTGCGGGACAGCTCTAACAAAGTCATATCAATGATAGCTAATAGGCTAGACTGTATATATATTCGAAATTGTTGTGATAGACATGTTGGTTGTAGTTTTTAGGTATTTTCTTATTATTATTTTTTTCTATTATTATTTTCTTTTCCTTTCTTTCATGTTGTATATCTTATTACTGTTAGTTATAGTTATATATATATATATATTATAATTAAATGTATAAATAAAAATGTAAAAATATGGGTCTAGTTGCCTGTAAATAAATGAATTTGAATTTGAATTTGAATTTTCAAATCATAATGAAATAAGACGCTCTAGCTAGACGGTGGTTACTAAAATCCTATGAGTCGCTCACACTGTGCTTAGCACAAAATTTGTAACATCGTCTTGTCTTACTACTAATTCACTTCAGACCTAGTAGTGTTGAATAGAGTACTGAGTTATATAAGTTTAGGAATAGAGCCCGTCTTCTGATTGGGTGCGGAGGGCGAGTCCATTAGGTATCGTCGTCACGTAGTCCGATAGCCGAAACCCGTCGTCCGCGGCGGATCTAATAATGCCATTCAACTTTTTGGAGCGGCTCCAACCAGGGCCCATTCTAACCTTAGCCTATTCCTGGATCAACTTCCTTATGTTACTATGAGCAAATGAAATGGTAACAAAGTTGTATGTTGAAGAGTGCCACCATTTGCATAGTAATCATCCCTACATATTACTTTTATACATCTCAGCACGACATTCAAAGTATCAAATACCTAGGTTGTAAATTAATTCCCATCAAAAATAACTATCGTTTTCAGTAGGTTATATATTCAAGACATTTAATTAGCCGTAGATCCTATACTCTCCTTCAAAATTGCGATGCACAACAGGTTTCACAATGTTGTGCTAACTGAAAGATTTGGTTTACTTCCAACATCCTCACTGAAGTCTCCAATAGTGGGGAGGCTCTCTATCATCCTCACCGGTGATTATACTGAGAATAAAACGACAAATTATTAAGATATTTTGATACAGATTAATAATAAATATAATTATAATAAGTACCTACTTATGTGTATTTTCGCAGACCTGTTTTTGATTTGTACTAATTAATAATTTTTTTGTAGGAATATATTGTGTCCAGCACCAGATAAGTTGACGGCAATATACTTAGTTGGAATTTCACCTATGGAACAGCGAGAACCCATTCGCGTCAGCTTATGTAAGATGGTATTTAGTGGTTTTATTCTTTAAGCGTATTGCGTGTGCTCTTTACAAAGCAATAAAGTGACGGCGAGGACTCGTCAAGATTAATATGAAACTTAAGGAGTAAGCTTCAAGGTTGTTTGCAGAAAGATCGGCCGTAATCCCAGCAGTAATTAGTCCGCGCGACACGTGATTCGAATGCGCCGATCTATCCCAGAATTGTAGCTTCGTTCTGTGTTCTGTCCAAGGTTTTTGTAGAAGCGACACAAGTAGGGACGTTTAATCAGCCCCACCCGTCGGACGCCGCGCGCCGCCTCCTCTCGCCTCCTCTACCGCGAAAACTCATTATAAATAGCGAGAGCAGGTTAACTCATTATCCCACTGTTTTCTATCTGCAAATATTTGCGAACAAATGTACACCACAAAACCGTATCTATTTCGTTCGGGGAAATGTTCCTTCATTCTTGGTCTCATTTCATTCAAAATAAAGAGCAAAAATGGTGAAGTAAAACGCGTTCCATTCATTCCGCTCTCATTTGTAAAGTGCCTAGATAAATACAAATCCTTGGAGCAGCGGTCGTTCAATTTCCTGCACAATTCCAACTTATCACAAAATAAAGAAAATCGTAATAGGTTTTCTATTAAGAGCTATCTCCTTTGTTATTGCCGGCGCGGAGACGGGCGGCATGAAACAAAGACATTATATACAAAGCAAACATTAAGTCTAGACGCAATTCTCACAAGATTACCTCCGACCGTACCTATACCTCCGACCTCCGACCTCCTCACCTCCTCATCGCCCTGCCTCTGCCTCCCGCCTCACTCTCTCCAAGACCTGTAATCAAATGAGATATACACGGAACAATGTTATTAATTAACAAAGACTTGCATTTCTGAAGGACTGAGCCTTTTTTGTGAATTGCTAATGAACCTTTGTATCGTGCTATACCTCTTCTTTGTGTAAGGAATCAACAAATGATAATAATCCAATGTGGATAAGCAAGACTCTCTGAGGAAGCCAAACTTGTGTGTGATTGTGTGAACTCATTCGTAATAATTGGCACTAATTTATCGAATGAATTAGCGCTGTAAGCAGAGTTGTTAAGCTCTATCGGAACAACCGAGAGAGACATGAAGCCAAATGGATCATAGCATTACTTAGTCATGCCATTATCTCGAAGATAACGCACACCGCAAACACTCCCGGACCTGCCGTATACATTAATGCCGACAATTAGGAACGGAATGATATTTGCTCGAACCACATCACACAACAAAAGAGTAGACGCCATCTCGGCTCGTGTTCCACAGAATATAATATAGGTAATATAATATAATACCTATATTTATACTGCTTTATACGGACCGTTTTAGTAAGGGCGCACACTTGCAATTTCATTTGTGCGAAATTATTTAAACATTTCAGCAAGAGACGGCTGCATAAGTCGGTTACGATTAAAAGTCACATGTGTGTGATGTGCCTTAAGCCAACAAGGTTAGAACATTACGCCCGCGGCCGGAGCAATAATAACGCGCGCGGAAAAATAACCGGCAACCGAATGAAAGCAATCACATCGCCTTGTGTACCTTCCATTACCGGGAATTCGTCGGATCCCAAACCGCTTTCATCAAAAACATTTTTAATTGGTTTCCGATGTCAATTTAAGCACACGCGAATACATTTCCGTGCGCAATGCGTCGCCTCGGTTGAATGACGCCGTTACTAAGTGAGAGACATAAGCTTCTTATTGGTTGCAATAGTGCAAACTCGGTTCTTTATGGCATACAATACGAGTTTGAGTTGAACAATGGAGCCAGGGGCTGTGTGGGCGCCGGCGAGTGGCAGGGGAAGGAGGGGAAGGCAGCGAACAGGATTCGGGAGTACGGTGCAGTTTGCTATCTAGATATTTGGAACATCGAACCGAACCACAATTGCTGGCGAGCTGCTATCCGATGATAAAGCTAAAACTTATTTTGCAGGGCTCTTACGGAAATTCACTATTCAGCCTTCATACTACGAGAATACTTCCATTCAGAATTATTACCAGATTGTATACTACCGTATTGGTCGATAGAATTTTTAGTGCGTAAGTTAAATTCTGTCCGTTTACATACATTACGCAGTCAAATGGTGTGGTGGACTCAGAATGTTTTGCCCTACACTTATTAAAAAAACAATTTATCATTATCCTCACTTTAATATTTACTTCAATAATATTAGGTTAATTTTATGGTGACATTATACATAACAACACTTTCATATGACTGGCCAGTTATGAACTAGCCAGCTCATTTGGCAGAGGTCGACAGTCTTAGCACAGATTAAATGCAGTTGCGTAACTTATTTCTATTCTTTAACTTTATACTATTTCGCCTTCATCGTTTCAATAGATTCCTGTTTACAGGTAATCTATCGAGATATCTGAAAAATAAATACATTTCTATAATAAATTGACGATTAAAAGTTAGGAAAGTCGCTATTATCTCAATATTTGATTAGAGTCGTAGCCGGCAGATTTATCTCGCAAACTGGCAGTTAACGTCGCAAACTTTTGAAAGGAGTGAAAGACAAAGCCGCTATCGGAAGCGCACAAAAAGAGAACCTCCCTAGCGGCAGCCACGTCGCTCGGCTTCTATAATATCATATTAGCATAACTTTTTAATTAACGGGAGACAGACTATGAGATCAAATACAGAGGATCTGTGTGAATAACATTTCGAAACGAAGTCGTTGTCTGAATGCCGAAATTTACTGCCTCCATTCGGTTTAATATATAACAGAGAAGGCGCTTAATTCAGCAGAAAAGTTGAAGTTCCTCCGGAGCGCTCTCGCGGTTGATAACTGCACTAAAGCGGTACACAAAAGTATTACATCGCGGTTGTTATTGTTCAGCTAACCTGGCGTGGTCCATGACATACCCTCGGAGCGGATTTTACCTATGTAAACTCGGCTAATGTGTCCTATCATTCTCCACTTGCTTCCCATACGTAGGTGACTTTTTTAAGAAATAGTATTTTCATTAGCAGATTGCAAATTGGGCTTTTGCTAGTTTAATAAAATTAGAGAGACGCTTCGCCTCACCCGAACACCGCGTCATGTTTCAGAAGTACGAATTCAATTAGAGAGACACGAGGCAGCTGTAAGCTCGAAGCGACGTTCGCTGCACTAAAGGAAACAAACAGACAGCCTACAACAATATTACCTACATTACTTGTTATCTGTGTGAGTGGCGTACTCACACGCCGGTCCTTCTGGTACGGGACTGCATCTGCATTGGAGTGGTGCCAGTTTCTAGTGATAATATTTTTAACTCACACGAATAATAAAGAATAATAAGGAAGTGCAGTTACTAGGTATGTGGCTGTAGTGCAGGGTCTGTGGTACCCTCATTGTTGCACATTCCTGTCTCTCATTTAAGATAATACGTTTTAAGAGCACCTGACATTATGCCACTGCAAGCCTTCCTCTGGCGCGATATTTGCAATTATGTTCTATATTATATTTTCAAGAGACGTTGAAGCCTTTGTTAGAGGTGGCTAAAGTATCATAATCGTTTCTCTCTTGATCAATAGTAGATGAATGAAATATTTGAGAATTTAAATACAGTATGAGCTACTCCAATTTGAACTAACCACTTGTTGTCAAGCATGAAAGGCGAAGGCGAAGTCGCTCGCTGGCTGCCTATCAAATAAACTGTGCCACGAAGATTCTTTTATTTTAATACGTAATACCTTTGGAGCCAGAAGCATCTTATCTATTCGCTAAGTCAAAACATAATACATAATGTAAAACATTTTTTTTATAAAATGCTTTTAATGGTAGCATTTTTCAAACAATATTTTTCTTTTCGGAGAAATCGCTTAAAAGGCGCGCACGGTGCTAGTAATGTATAAAAGTAACCCGAGGTAGTCCAATTACTTCAAGTGCAGACGTGGAGAGGTCAGCCGGCTGAACGTTCAAAAGGCTGGCGTCCCCACTGGCTCACTGACAGCGTTACTGGCCTTTGCCATTTCTAGTTCACAAACAACTTCATGTCGTTGTTTGTGAAATAACACCAAACATTAACTTTACTTAACTTTACTTAACTTTACTTAACTTTACTTAACTTTACTTAACTTTACTTAACTTTAATAAGTAATCATCATCATCTGAGCCGCAGAACGTCCACTGCTGGACATAGGCCTCCCCTATAATTTTCCAATCGGACCGGTCAGAAGCAGCCTGGATCCACCGTTGACCCGCGGCCTTCATTAGGTCGTCTGTCCACCTTGTGGGTGGACGTCCTGCGCTGCGCTTGCTGGTCCGCGGCCTCCACTCGAGAACCTTCCGGCCCTAGCGGCCGTCGGCTCTTCGTACTATGTAGCTCTTTAAAAACTAAAGGGCCACAAATCAAAATTACACTTTTTACAGGAGAGCTAATCGAAAAAAAAAAAAATTATTTTTGTCAATTTTTTTTCTTATTAGATATATATCAAATATATGCGTATTATACATCGTTAGGAGCGTATTTTTAAGTAGCATTAAATGTTTTAAGTACTTTTATAATAAACTGAATACTAGAAGAGATATAAGCATATAAGTTACTTTTGAATATATAAGAAATTATCAAATTATTTCTAAATATGGAATAAAACAACCATAAATCTTTTAGCAACGTACAATATAAAGGATTGTGATTGTATTTTTGCAATATAAATTTTTTTGGATTTTTTTGTTTTATGGCCCTTTCGTTTTTAAGTAGCGATATGCCATCCACCGGCTTAGGTCGGTAACTTTCGTACGTCTACGGATCTCCTCATTTCTGATTCGATCTCGCAGTGTACTCGTAACCCCGAGCATAGCCCTTTCCATAGCTCGTAAATGATCCATCCATTAATCCATGATTAAAGTAATAATATTTTAGATATCCTCCTTACATATTACAAAACAATGTCCTCCACCGCGTCTGTCTGTTCGCGATAAACTCAAAAACTACTCCACCGATTTTCATGCTGTTTTCACCAATGGATAGAGTGGTTCCCAAGGAAGGTTTTAGTATATAAATTTACAAAGTTACGCGGGCGAAGTCGCGGTTAGCAGCTAGTAATATATAAAATAAATATATAAACCAAAATCTGCTATGTATACTTTTTGGAGATACCGACAACACCTTAATGAATAGATTTATCTATTCATAAAAATGAAATAAATATGGTTAAATAGTTTTACTGAGTATATATTAGCGTCGGGGGCGGATTTCCATAAGCGAAAGGCTCCGACAGAAACCCGTTAACAATGTTGGCGTAAGTTGTACGGGAACGGGAACAGGAACAGGAAAACATGTCAACTTGGGAGCAGGAGAGTTGTATTGCGTCGGACAGCGCATACGTTGCCCTGCATTGACTCACACTGCGGAGGTAAACATTTCAGGAACGCAAAATACCAAATAACTGCTCCGATAACTGATATAATATCCACTATCGTTGTGAGAGTTAACGGAATCAATAAATAGTAGAATACTTTTATCAACTTTCACAGGAAGCTTTTAGATATCGGATAATATGTCTAGCTTATATTCGAGAGAAATTGTTGATTTTATTGGCCTTTGGGTTCATTCAAACTAAATAGTACACATGTCGTAATTTGTTGCTCATGTAAAATCGAATAAATAATTTAATATGAACTCCGAGTTAACATGTAATTATGTTAATGTAAGTAATTATTTGTAACTCGACTTTTTATATTACTATCCATATTGAAGATGATGATGAGGCCCCAAGAGTATTGGCTGTATGCTGTACCCTGGAGGTTGCGTTCTTTTACTATAACGCGTATGATCATCCCTGAAGGATTCCTTCATAAACAAAAATTATCATCACATTACATGTTAACATTACATCCTATTTTTGGAACACATTATCACTACATATTATAAAACACTGGAACTTTATTGAAGGACAACTTCATAATCTTATATTATAAAATGCGACGTGTGTATGTATGTATGTATGTATTCAATTCAATTCAATTATTTATTGCGAAACCATAATGTACAAAGATGTTATAAAAATAAAGACCAATGTTATGGACTCTGTTGGGCATGCAACTTAGGGACTATGTATGTCCACTATAGACTCCAAAACCGCTAAACAGATTTTACAGCGGGTGTTCCTGTGAAGTTTGGTAGCCATCGGACGCGGACAAAGTCGCGGGCATATACTAGTCTATGAATATTGAGTGTTGTTTAATTGTGGTGGTGTCGTGGGCAGTTTTGCCGAGCGATCGCCCTCAGCGTCGTCTAATTCAATCTTCGCTCGCTTGCTCGGCTTCAATCGTATTATCGAGACGCTGCAGGTCGCGGCTGATGTACCGGGTCTTCGATCCTCAACAAAAATATTAAAGGTTAGTCTTATCACTGACTAGGCAGAGAAACCGTAGCTCTGCTCCATAAGTATTGTCACGTACCAATTTGACAGAGGAACTGCTGTGCACACGGATGAAAAGTTACCAATGAGTTCCGTTCCGGATCCGTGTCAAATGGCAATTGTTCGTTCAATGCTTTTTGATATTCTGCAAAGTTATGTGCAAAGTATGATCCATAAAAATTAAATAAATTTATGGTAATGTGAAATAATCTCCAAAAATATATCACGATTATCTTAAATGATAAGCTAATAAGTAAAAAAAAATCATATACTTTTAACGCTCAGCAACTAATGACTTACATATACATAAGTAATTATTATTATTATAGTAGTTGATATAGATTATTATGTAATAATATGATAATAATAAATAGGTATATTATCTCGCAGTTTCTGGTGAAATATTAGAAAATTTTAAAATAAACGTATAACATTAATTAAAATGTAAAGTTCAATATTGAAATAAATTTTCTCGCGCGGTTATCTTCAATTTGAGGTTCTATCTCGAACAGCCAAAAACAAAAACCGACCTGATTACGCCTTTGGATAATATATATAAATAAAAAGTTTCATCGTAAAGTGTTTTCAAATTATATATTGATATTGCGACACGCGAGACCTGGCATTATAATATCTTTTTACTAAAACAAATTGTGTCCGCGACCGTGGAAGCGTTGGACTCGGAGTGAGTCAGGTGGAAGCCGTGTCGAAACTCGACACCAAAGGACATTTGTATTTGAAAGGCGAGCGATGTAAACCGGCCAACAATGCAAACACAATACCTCGCAATATTCTACTGAAAATATGATGACAATAGCGAAGGCACGAAATCCGCCCACAGCTCGTAAAGGAAAATATATTCGTGTAATGTGACGCCGTTGGACCTGTGCGATTTAATTACTCGCCATATAACAGTGTAAACACATTCAACAACTTTCCATCGCGTAGTTTTCCGCTACCCTTTTCACGGCGCTCATTATCCCGGCTGAATGTAGCGCTTCCTCAGGGATACGACAAAACTTCATCGCAAATAATTATTTGCGATAAATTTTATTCAGCACTGCGACAGCGCTCGGCTGCTGGAAAATCATAAAAAGATTAAAAAGTGATGATCGCTGGCCGAGAGAGGAAACCATTCAAATTAAAATTATATTGAACTAGCTGCTGCCCGCGATTTTGTAAATTATATACAAAATCCTTTCTCGAGAACCACTCTATCCAATTGGTGAAAACAGCCTGAAAATCGGTGCAGTAGTTTTTGAGTTTTTTTGAGTTTATAACAGACAGACAGACGTACATGGCGGAGGACTTTGTTTTGTAATATGTAGTGAAGTGATATTAAAAAAATTATTATGTAATAGGTACCACTTTATGTCGGTAATATAATATGTAGATATTATATTATAATATCTACATTTAATTAATCATAAAAATGGTATTGAAATATTCATTCAAAATATTTGACAATCCTTCAAAATTCCTTTAAAAATACAATACAAAAATAATTTAAAATACAAAATAATTTATTTAAAAACATGCCTTTAGTTATCCAATTCTATAATAAGAATGAAAAAATATATATTAGCCTAAACCTAAAATATGCTGAGAAGTAATTCTCGAAGAAATATTAAGGTCTGCGCGTTTTTCATACGTTGGAGGATATTCGTGTTTGTGGATTCAGAATAGAGAAAGGCTTAGCGATGCGAGACTAGGTAGCTATCCACTGAAAGGCTGGATGCACTTGAAAACTTTTAGCTTTTGCCACGCCATTGCGACTCTAGTAATGATTGCCTGATACTCGTATGAGCGCTTGGCATCACTCCACGCTCCATTCACTCTCTGCTAATGTATGAACATTTACGTTAGCGACGTTTACAAAACTGTGTCAAAGAATGTTCTAACTTACCTTTAGAGGATGGCAACATCATAATTCATTCCAAGTATTTTCTTCTTGAATTTATTCACTATAATATTATTGGCTATTTACCTTAATTTAAAAGGGACTCTATGTTCTATATTATAAACTAGGTTAACAAATTTACCTGACCGGGGTTAACAAACCGGGGTTTGGAAATATATGAAATATTTTCATAAGTTAATATTTATTTTCAAATTAATAAAATATTTATTTCAATTCGTCTTATATTTTCTTTTATTTCTTTGATTTTATCACGAGCTATTGTTTTCTAGTAAGATAAATTTTGATGCATGATAAAAAAAATTAATACCTGAGATATTCCGTCTATAAATTATTCCTTGTATGAAAAATGTATGTGAAGCAATTTCTTTAAGATAATCGTTTTGAGTATTCAAGCGTTTTCGAAATAGCTACCTATAATTATTTTTTTGATAATTTCTTGCATTTATGGAATTTATCCACGTTTGGATAAATTTAGACCTTTATCCACCTTTTTTATGTGGGTACGGTTGTTTACTCTCTTCTTTCATAATTGTAAACGTTAAATTTGCTTTTTGTAATTGTATAATTGCATATTTGTGCGCTCGGTGTATAAAGTTGAAGAGTGGTATATGATAAATAATATAAGAGATGAGGATGCACATTCCCAAGTGCATCGCGTGCTCGGTAGCCGTGGAGAGCCCTCGTCGGTTCATCATTCGGAACATATCCTGGTGCAGAGCTCGTGCGATACAATTACCTGCAACTTGAGCGAGCGCGCGATGCCTCTTTTAATTAACGGGAACAGACTCGCTCACCGTTGACAATGTTACCACTCGTTCAGAGTATAAATATTTGCTAATGCACCATAAATTATTATGGTCCTATATATTGAAGGTAAATCCCGACTTTGTTACTTTGTACTGTATTCTAGATTTATTATGTATCATTTGGATCTTGTAATAAGTAAATATTTTAAAGACCAATGTACCAATATGGTAGGGCTACAGTAAGTTACCAAACGGTGTGCAAAACTATCTATAACTTAATTCAAAACCAAATTAAAAAATAAATTTTGTGTAGGTAAGTACCTCCGAAGACAATATTAGTACAATATATTATTTCGATGATTTAAGTACTATAAGCTAACTATTATACTATACTATACTACCTAACTCTAGAAATGAACTGTTTTTGTTTACAATGAAACTCTCTTGACGGGTGAATGTGCTCGTATTTAATATTTATTTAATTCAAAATGGCAACTACAGAGTTTGTTTCCTCTAAAACAGCTTTCCAAACCATTCATAATAAATAAAGCAGAATAAAATATTATAAGTTGTATGTATATAAGTAGGTACTATACTTAAATCTGTTTCTCCCGGGAGCAATAGGAGGATTAATAAAGGTACATAATATAGCCCTATGTCTAGAATAATGTATGTTACCTTTATCTGTTATAATAGTGTAGATTAGTTTAGTCAAATTACTTGTAGTACGCTAAATATTTAACCTGACTGCGAGTGATGATCATCTCACCTTCATGTCACAGGACAATGCAACATCGTCTTGTAACGATCCAAATATTTTAGGATTGGTGGCGTCATCTGTACGATATTTTATATAATTCCAAGACAACATCCGACTGCTTCATTCTTACAACTAAAAAGTTCTTACAAATTGGAAGATGGCGCTATACTACGTGATGGTACACAATTTGTAAGTAGAGTTATTGCAAGTCGCTAATAGATGGCGCTATTATATGGCGCTATTGGGATGTATACCCAGCGTTATTTATTATTTCGATGTGTATATCTCATTGATTTTGATATTTAAAATTATAAACTGTTAATGGAAATGTAACTATAGATTTCCATTAACAGTATAGATCGAGTACTAACTCGATTTATTATGTTAATTACGTTTAAATATGAAGTTTGTATTTCCAAACCTATTTATAACCCTAATCTTTTCAAAGTTCGAGTGAATAGGCATCTTCTGGGTGAGCTCGCTCCATCTTAGGCCTCATCCTTGCTACTCAGCTGGTTGTTGGCCAAGAGCAAACCCATCTCTAATAATAATAAAAAAAGTTTTACTGAATATTTTATTATATGTTTATTTCGAAATAATTACCTAATTTTTTTTTATTAATCTATCCTACATACATACTTAATTAAGGTTTATTACCTTGCTGATCTTATGTAAAATATTAGTCACGTTGATTGCAGAGAATGTAATTGTGCTTTAATCACATAATGATATAAACAAGAAGTTGGCTCGTTAGGTGTTTGCAATGTTATACGTTTGACATAGCTGTTTGCATTAATCTATCTGAAGGATTATCGTGGATAGTTTGTGCCCACCACTGTCCAATTTACGTGCACCGGTACTGTAACACTAACAGCTGCAGTTCGTATAACTAACCGGTATTGATCAATGTGGCTATGTTGATAGATCAACATTGTTAGCGTCCGAAATTGGGACACGTGTGGACAGCGCTACACATAGCACAACAACCAACTCCTCCTACGTGCAGATCTAATTAAATTCATCTCTAAGATCCAGTGTAAACATTGGATGTAGAGTTTCTAATGTTTGTGCCGAGTTTTCGAACGTCAGAGGGAAATTTAATAGCAATATTATCTACTAGCTGGTGCCCGCGACTTCGTATGCGTAGATATATAACGCCTGACAACATAATGTAAATCAATATAACGCCTCATATACATTGACGCATGAAATTATACTTTTAGACATTGACCTTTTAGAATATTTAGCCTTTGTCCATCAGGATATCCTATTCTAACTTATAGGTGAAAGATTTTTTTTACATCGGATAAAGATTACATCCGACATGCAAACAAATAAACATACAAACTTTATCTCTTTATAATATTAGTAATACATAAATTAACATAAATAATTATTTATAAAATAATCCAAAGAAGCAGGGTAGCCTAATGTTAGTGCATATTTCGTTAACAATAAGTGAAGGAGATCTATTTACAATATATAAAAATAATGTTATAACGATCTTCGAGTTTGAAATAAAGAAAGGTTTTTAATATTGATTTGTCTAATGGCTTTCCCAAGACTACACACCAATAATTTTTCAACTCCCAAATTGAGCATTTATTTACAGGCTTGTGTTATGGGGTTACCATAAAACGGGCCAGTCAATTTTGAAAAATTTACTTCGAAGTGAACTAAACAACTAAGATCGTAGTACCGACTTTGTTTGTATCCCATTACAAACAGTCGGGGGAATCACTACACTTTTTATTTATTTATTTATTTATTTTATTATTATCAAACACGTATTCACACAAAATATCTGTAAACCACTAATAGTTTGTCTAGACGACAACAATACATTTACATTACATTTTCCTATAAAAAATAAATTACATTATAATATTATTCAAAATAAAATCTAATCTAGTTCTATACTTTTTACATTTTACATTACAATAAAAATAACATTACAATTCACAACATACCTAACCAACTGAATTACATACAAGATGCAACTCAGTTAGCAGTATTATTAATAAAAAAAAGCAAAACCGGTCAAGCGAAACATCGGCACGCTCTGTAAACAACATAGTATTGTTTGAATTATTTTTCTTGTTATGTGCTTGTAAAGTGCGTCCACCATAAGGCGCCCATTGCTAAACATATGCTAATCTTTGTCATTATTTATGGTTTGTAATATTCTACTTTATTACTTTATGTGGTTATAGCCACTGTAGTTCTATCTACATACAAAGTTATACATAAACTGGCAACTCATCTCGGCTTCATACTGGCACAATAGACAATAAGACATAATATCAAGAGGTTTGGATGTATATTTCATTCAAATTATTTTTCTTACACAATAACTAGATAACATAATTTTTTATTATACTAGGTGCATCTGTACCTGTCGCCAATGATCTCGAACTTCTTGGCATGAGGTTGAGCTCTAATCTCAACTTCGGCACATCTATTGAGTCCAAAGCCCAAACAACAGCCAAAAAGATGGGCATCCTAAATAGGGTGAAGCGATACTTTACACCTGGACAGCTCCTATCTTTGTATAAGGCGCAAGTCCGATCTTGCATGGAGTGTTGCCTCCACCTCTGGGATGGCTCAGCCAAATTCCAACTTCCCGCACTCGATTCTGTGGAACGCAGAGCTAGGAGGACTCATAGGCGACAGTACTCTTTTAAAAATCTAAGATGCAGAGCCTGGCACATAGACGCAAATTGCCAGTCTATGTGTCTTCCCCTTTCTACCATCGGACATACAGACGTACGGCTGGTTACCATCCTCATCTTGTCAAAATCCCTCCTTTTCGGACCAAGCGCTTTGAAACATCCTTTATAATGCGCACTGCCAAGGGTTGGAATTCCTGGGCTCATATAACTCATATATTTTCAAAGTTCGAGTGAATAGGCATCTTCTGGTTGAGCTCGCTCCATCATAGGCCTCATCCTTGCTACACAGCTAATCGTTGGTCAAGAGCAAACCCATCCCTAATAATAAAAAAAATACTACTAGCTCACCCGGCAAACGTTTTTTGCCATTTATAAAAAATAGTTTACGACCTATTCTCAGATCTACCGAATACACACAAAAAAAAATCACAAAAATCGGACTAGCCGTTTCGGTCTTTTATATAGAACCATTTGTGTACCATTTAATAATTTCATACTTGTCGACCTCGTGCGTAATAAAATACAATTTAATATACTGAAATAAACAAACCACCAATTAATTAATTAATTATGTTATAATGCAATTACGTAATTAAATTACAAATTGCATATTGGTCAACTAGTATTATTACGAGTATATTAAAATTTTATTACCTAATCAGAAGCATTTGAGTGGATTTTGATTTTGCATTTTGCTAACTTTACAAGAGGACAAAAACAATTAATTTTCTTTCTCAAAATAAAGTGAACACAATAAAAACATTATTATCTCTCATTGATACTTTATCTCATTGATAAAGAACAACTAAAAGTATTTTGAAAAATCTAAATTAATAATACATTTTAAAACACACTTGATCCAAAATAATAATAACGGCAATAACATAGCATCAAAACTGAATAATACCTTGGTCTAATCATTTCCCAAAAATCTTAATTGGAAAACACATATAAAATACATTTTCTGAACGCGCTGACGATTTGTTTTTGAGTTACAAGGCACTTCAAGTTTTAACACCTTTGTTATGTAATTATTGTTCCGTAAATTATTATTAGTAAATTTTAATTTTATGTGAATACTTCTATTCTTCTTCTATTAGAATGTTATAGCAATAAGGAATGAGATAGAAATATAAATTTCAGATGATTAGAAAGATCTCGACTAACTGAAAATCATGGTGCTAAAATGATTTTGGTCTTAAAAGATGTTTTTACGATTTATTGTCAACTAGCTGCTGCCCGTGATTTCGCCCGCGTAACTTTGTAAATTATATACTAAAACCTTCCTCGAGAACCACTCTATCCATTGGAAAACAGCATGAAAATCGGTGCAGTAGTTTTTGAGTTTATCGCGAACAGACAGACAGACAGACTGTTTTATAATATGTAAGGATGAAAGGTGTTTATCTCGTTCGGCATGGTGTTAATTCGTTCAGTCGATATTCCGAGAAGGTTCCCGTTGTAGCTTAATTATTTGAGTCGGGAATTAATTGGCAAACTAGCGGGAGGAAGAGATTAAACTTCTTGCAAAGTTTTAGAATGTCGTCAAGAGAGGCGGGGGGTGGAGGGGTAAAGGGGAAAGCGAGCGTTAATAACACGTTAAGAGTTTCCCAAGTTCGTCCACTTCATCAATAAACACTTCTTATTCCAGAGGCTTTTGTTCATTCAAATTTAATTCAACGAAAACAAATTTAATCCCAAGATATTAACTTTAAATGAAGAATAATTTCCGATTGAGTTATGGTATAATATCTTGGGTAATTACAACCAATCAATATTCAAAATTTATTTTTTATTCAAAATTTTTTATTTTTTTAAATTTCATAAAATGTTGACACTTTTAAAAAAGTCACACAAAACGCCAAAAAAGTAATGCTACTGATTGTGTATGAGTTTTGATACGTAACTATAACTATATAGTGTGGGGTAGTGTATGTGGATCACATGTGGATGGATGGATTCGAGCCATCGATTGGCTCATAGTTGTAATCGGGCGTCCTTTGACAATCGACGCGTGAAATGGCCCAAGTGCTTATTTGTTAATCGGAATCGGACTACGCATTGTTGCTCTTTGTAAAACATCAATTATTTATACTGCTACATACATATGTCTCTAATGTTGTGAAATGTATGTAGGTACAATATAATGTCTAATTTTGCAAAATGCAAAATAGGCTTCACTACATACTATGTAAGATTTACTTGAATTAGATTAAATTTCTTTCCTTGTTTCGCATGTAGTATTATAGTTGTGTTCTACGTATCCTCTACGTTTAAATAAATAAATAAATATTTAAATATATTTTTTAAATTAAAGAATTAAAGACAAACACACCAATTGTGTGTTTTCCATTACTATAGTCAGTACTATGTGATAGTTCTGAGATAATTTCAATGTAGATATAATGTACTATAACGGGATTATGTAGTATCCTCATTAAAGAGGTCAGATCTTTAATTTTGCCTGCAGGTTGCAAAAAAGCATTGGTAAAAATATTTTTTTTTATGAAAACAAAGAAATTTCCACTGAAGGTTCTTGGTTTTATGTTTTTGAACTGATTCGTGTATATTTTAGTTATCTAATACGTTTCTTGTTTGCAAGTATGGTACATATTAAAAATAATTACATGACATATCACAGCTTATGAAACTAATGGGTGGATAGCGACAAAACATGGCCGTAGCGTGGCTGTAACAAGTTGATAACATCATTACCAGTGGATTATAATTAAATCGCAGAGCGTTTTATCATCCGCCGGACTAATTGCGTTACGCGCGTCTCGTTCGACGACGCCCTGTCGAACTTCGTTAAGGGAATCGAGCAGCGTCCAACATTAAAGGCTAATATCCCTCTCAAAGGATGCTCGGAGTCGAAGGGTTCTAAACCAAGACCTGTGCAAAACAATTAGCTATTATATTTCATTCATAGATATTTGTACTGCCTGAGAAATACACTGATTCTAGCAATATTGCCCTCTGACCATTTGGAGATTAATTTTGCGTTTTGATTATTGGTGATTAGCATGAAAACACAAATAGACAGTCAATTCTTGAGTCGAAAAGCTCTTAGGGCTTACCACTAACCAACAGTATCAAGCGAATTTATTTATTTTTTATTCAAAAAGAGAGTGGATATTTTGTAGTGTTGCCAACCGTAAAAACGAAAGGTTATTCGTAAATAGAGCGACCGGTTCAGAGGATTTTAGTGGACCCTGTTAAACAGAGAGCAGTGTTGTGTGAAGACACGGAACCTCTTACCTCTGGCCTCGAGGGACATTTTAAACAACTATTTAATTCCGGTAACTCGATTGCGTTTTCCAGATTGCTTTTACGTGAAAACAAGGATTTTTTTCTTACATAATTATAATATAAAAATTCAATTAATCTTTAAACAGTGGAGATTTTGCTTAATATTAAAACAATACCCGAGGCAGCATGCAAGCTAGTACAAACATTTTATGCTGTTAAGTTTCAAGGCGGGTGAAATTTCAAGGCGGAATGACAAGTATTTGATGAAAACGTTTGAGTATGTATAATGCTAAATTGAGTTGCGTATATAATTTGCAACTTATTGTATGGGCGTAACGCAATACACACATACTAAAGCAAACTTCTATTTCATGGTTAAAGTTAGAGTAGTAGGTATTATTATTTTAACCACACGACCATAGCCTTCGAGCTTCCAATTAGTTAAAAAATATTTGAATTAAAAAATAAAAATAAAAAAACAAATACGGCAACGTTATATCCGACGGTCTGCATGGTATCGTTTAACGGGAGTTGTAATTTTTTCACTCGAATTCCTACACTCGACAGATTTTTCATCGTTGAATATTTATTTCCGAGGAGACGTTTCGTCTGTTTGCAGGCCCATTTAATTTACTCCGGGACTCGAATTTGAGGAGTTGAACGTCTCGAGCGACAAGTGGTCGTTTCGGTCCGTCGGGAAATCATTCAAAAACGTTTACCCAGTGACAATCCAAAGAGCACTGCATTTCCGTAACCACAACAAAGACAAATTACAATTAACAATAACAGCGAGGTGATATTAACGGGCACGTTAATTTGCATAATGAACCCGTTCATATAATATGTGGCGTTAATCCTGGATTCCCGGTTCTACTGCATCTCGACAAAGGGGATTAAATCGCAAGCGGTCCGACAGAGGGCGCCACTGTGCCGCTGGATTACAAACTCGAACCGGCTTACTTTGTCATCCCTCCACAACGTATCATACAAAATAATATCGATTGATCCTATTATTAATTTTCCATTTTTGTACAATTTTAGGCTTCTCGCTAAGACACTGCAGATCCTAATAGTGCTTTTCATATATATTATAATGAAAAATGTATATTGTTGTTTTGTATCAGAAAAATAGACGCCATAAGAAATAATATATTACAATTCATATTCATACAATTCATACAAAATCATGGTTTTTAATATTGTATGATTTTTTCCCATTTACGCGCTTTATTAAAGGAGAATTTAAGAGTAAGCAATAATTTCTACAAATTAGATAAACACTTCATTAATTGGCAGAATTTGTATAGGTTTTTTATTTAATTAGGAACTTAATTGTACTTATGTTTTATTTTACAGGCAATGATCATCATAATTGAAGTACCTGCAGCATCAGCAGCTGACTATCTAATGAGTTCAAAAAATGGCGAGTAAATAGGAAACTCTAATTGCTACTTAGCTCAGAGCTTTTTCAGTTCATAATGTCGCTGTTTGTTTTCAAACTTTAAGTGTGTGCATACGTTTCGTTGCCTTCATTATATTGTTATTATTATCGTGGATGGGGGTTTCACAGTCACAATTGTTTTCGCTTCAAGAGAACTAATATAATTGGAATAGTTGACTAAAATGTTTTGTTGAATTTGGCTTTCCCTTTGTCAGTTCGGTACTGTTGTGAACTCACGACAAAGATCGGTAAACTATTCTAGCGGTTTGTCACACGCTCCTTCAACTGTACATTTATAATATATATATACTAAATTAGATCTTATTATGTAATAAAATTGATGGTCTAAAGAACTATCAGTTCAAGCGTTTTGCCTTTCTTGCTGTCATCTGACCCTATAAGATTCATTATTCAATTAAAGTTAATTTCGAGTCAAAAGTGGGAAAAAATGTACTTGATTTCAAATGAATCAATATATAAATTTAAAAGATATCTAAATGAAACCTCGAATTATTTTCGAAAAGAAATTGTGAATGTTTACAGGAATGTGAAGGGATTATCTTAAACATGTGTTTAAAACTTCTCTCGGTGTAACACTCGACGATCCAACATTTAAATTAAAATTTGACGTGTGGTCACACTGATAGTGAAGTTTATTTAAATTTTATAGACGACTAGCGACTTGGTTTGACTTCACACGATAACAATTAACGAGGAGCCATTTTAATACACAAACAAAAATATCAATGCCCAAGACATTTAAGACATGGCCACTAAGCTATTGTTCTATTTATTTTTTTGCATTTTACTATATTGCATTTCTTTGTTAATAGTAAATTTAATTTAACAAATAGACATACAAATACTACTTTATATCATTAAATGTTGACGCACATTGCTCTCCACTCAGTATAAGGTATTTTACTTTCGTATCAAAATATTTGATTATATGTATCTGATTATGAGATGCATATAATTTAGCTAAGAATACTTATCTATATGGTAGTGCTAAAGCAACACATCCTCACTTCTACGAATGACTTTATTCAGGTTCCTCACCTGGATAATCATTAAATATATCAACACTTAAAAATAATTTGGGCTGTATGTACTATCGCGGTCAAGGGAGCAGTCCCACCGTAAGGAACAATTTCGTGTGCACATTTTGTATTTATCTTTGTTACGTTTCTATGACGTTACTATGACAACCTCAATTCAACGTTAGACAAATTTGTATGAAAAGTGGGTCTGCTCCATTGACCGCGGTAGTACATATAGAAAGTCCAATTAATTTGTCTGTATAATCGTGATGTTTGTTCAATAATTGAATTAGATACAAATGTTGACTGTTTACCGGTGTGGGCACACCTCGTTGTGCTCTCACATCGGCTGCATGAATATTCAACGATCGCTCAACCGGAACCCTGCACGTTTGTGTATTATGTACCGCCCTCGCGTACGTGGGCATTATTACACTAGCTTACAACTACGTGGACATGGACATATACATGTGTCCATATTTTATTGCATTTGGCGCTTCTAACTGGACACATTATTTTTATTTATTTACTTAAAATGTGCGGTTTTGTATATTTTACATATGTATAGAATAAAGTTTAAAAAATGAAATTTTCAATTACGAATTATACACTAAAAACTACAAGATTAAATAATAAGGTAGTATATAGAGGAAAGTTTATATCAATCAAGAATATTATATAATTATAAGTACCTAAATCCCCACAAGTTTAACTATGAAAGGTAGATACAGTACAAATTAATTATTTAGTCAGATCGTAGTTCGAAATACATTAAAAAAACCTGTATCCGAGTGTCCCAAGTGGTTGAGAAGAGAGGCGTCGGAGTTGCGTCAGAGCGGCGACAATTAAATTGGACATAATTCCTTTTAAGCTGACAAATTAAAACGGTGCTCTATTCCACTGTACGATAATAAAACGTTATGAAATTTGTGATTAATACAGATGTACCTAAATTTAATTTTGAGAAAAAATGTAAGAGCCTCAAATTCTTTAAAAAACTATTACACATTTACTCGTATAGATAAACATTCCCTTTCTTAATTACTATTTATGCTATTCGCTAAATAAAACTCGATCCACATCATATATTAAACAGAGTTTGGTACTCGTATTTAATTGTAAATTAAGACCATACAATATTATACAAGTATAGTATATAGACATTTGAGAGAACTAACTAGATTCTTATGTAGTTTGTAAAGTGTACGTGTGAGTTGTGTGGAGTAAGAGTGACGGCTGACGCGATTACAAAGTTTGAAACAATTTAGTTCATAAAGGGTGCTATTATATTAGTCTAATGTTATGTTAATACAGCCTGATGTTTCTTGGTACTCTAGTAAATGCAAATATTAAAAAAAAGGAAAATAAAACACATTTATTATAATTACATTATAAAAATAATTATATTAATTATATACATTTTAATTACACATAATGTGCCTGTGTACAGTTAGTCCAATAAATTAACTGCAGTTAGGCATCTAAACGTTTTATTGTCGTCGCTCTGAATGGTTTCGCGATCCGTCAGTTTACAAAATAAGTGTTGAGCTTTAAATATCTTAAATCCTCGACGTTTGTTGGCTTTTATATCTGCGGCGGGCAGCCGCTGTCTGCGCCTGATAAAAACCTCGCACTCCCTCATAGAACAAATCCTATGTTACATGTAGAGGGGTCGTTCTCAAGTAGGCAACTGTACACACCAAATTATCCGACACATTATACTCTGGTGCATCCATTTTTAAGTTGGTTTTTAGGGATGATTATGTTACACTGCAGCTGGGTACCATTTAAAGTAAACGAGTATCATGAACAATAAGTGAAGAGTTTTGACAAATGACCAATACTTTAAAAATCTTTGCCCTATGGGAAACCACCACAATTATCTTTGCCTGTCTGTCTGTTATCTTTTCACGCGTTAATTACTCAACCGATCATCGTGAAATTTTACATGACACAATATTATCCCCGATACAGAAAAAGGCAGATATCAACTAAAAATAAAATCCAAAGACAATGGCAAAAGTAATAACAGCAATAAAGATGTCAATTGTTATATTTTCTTTACTTTTCAACGCAGACGAAGTCGCGTAAACATTATTTAATTAATGTTAAATGAAATTAAAAAGAATATTAAATCTTTGGTACATCAAAGTATATTACACTTTGAAAAAATGCTTATAGTATACTAACTTGTGCCCGCATCCTTGTCCGCTCCCCTTTTTTAGGTCTTAACATTATATTATTTAATCTTTATTGCTCATGTTTTTCTTAAGTGGATTTCTTTTTTAATTTTAGGTGATTCCTCTCTATCATTATTTTTCTGGATGAAAATATGATGAATGATGAAAATATAATAATACACTATCGTATTTATTACATTAGTTAGGATTTATACAAATTTAATATATTTAAAGATTTATATATTCAGTTTTACTACTTGCTAGTCTGCACAGACATTGTCAAAGTTAATAATATATAAATCCTGAGCAAATGGATCCTTCGCTTGCGGAGCTATTTAATAAATTAATCGTCATTCAAACAAAGGGACAAAGGGATATTAATCCGCACAACAACATCTCGCATTCAATTATGTCCGAAACAAGCGAATTGATAATGAGATACAGAGTTGCGCATGTGACACAGAGCCAGAGAACCTGTACGCCAAGTGCTTGATAGCTGTCGTATTGGGTCGATTATCGGTATGCGTTTGTTTAGTCTGTGCCGTGTTCCGTCCCGTGGCGTAGCGCTCTCCCGCCATTCGCGGTGTTATGGGCTACGCGCGAGGACCCCTCGCTACGGCGTAGCGCCTAGCGAAAAGTATTACGTGAGTGTTCGCAGAACTTGTGCTACGCTATTCAAACACTGAACTATGTTAATTGCTAATGGAACTTGTTCGCTGAAATAGCTACTTTAAAACAAGAAATGTAAGTTAATCTAGTTGCATTTAAGTTTAAATAAATTAGGATAAAAATATATATTTTATAAATGAATAATCAAAGAAAATTATTGGTAAAAAATATTTACTATAGTTGAAAAGATTGATGTTTTGTTATATATATTTTCTTATTACATTTCAATATTTTATTACTAAATATAAATAATTATAATTAAAATAATAATAAAAGAAAATATAGAATGTCGCTGTCTCAAGAATCAGAAAATTTTATGCAAAAGTAAATATTTCTCTTTATTATTATATAATAAAAACTTATAAAACTTTTACAAAAATGTTTAATTAAAAAACTTTGTTCTCTTTAGTCTCTTTTACCAGTATGTATTGCTGTTATATCATTTAAAATAATCATAAATTCGCGTTATATGCAAACTAAAGTGAAATTTCTAACTAAAGAGAGAAACTTGAAAAGAATATTAGTATCGAAATGCAAGCAACTCTGTACGCTGACGACGACGCGTCGCTACTAACTCAAAGATTATATTAAATATTACTAATAAAATAAAATATTAAGCTAACATGTGTCTTTTGATAAAACGAAGTTTCTTAAGTTTATCATTTGCAGGAAATGTTTAAAGCCAGAAGTATACATTTCAGATTGAAAAGCAGATTATTATTTGTTGTCTATGTAAAAAATGAATAAATAACCCGCTAACAGATATAAATTATCGATTTGACACTATGTAGAAAATGGAGGATTTTTTTAATAATCCTGTGGTCTTTTTATTTTAGAATATAAAATCATTCAGTCAACACACTGTTCTGTTAATAGATGAAAACATGTGGATATAAAACATTTATTTTAAGGAATACAAACGTTAATTTTAAATAAATAATTATTTTGCGGGCTGTTACGATAAATTAAAATAACGCAGTACTGTCATATATAACAATTACTCCTATATTATGAAAATGGCGGCACCGTGTATGATTAAATGACAAATGATAAATGAAATTGAGGATTTTGTTTGTGTGCTCATTCATTAATTAATGCAATTATGGCTTGAGTGCCGTTAAGCACGGAATATTTATATTATTACTTATTTATTTTACTTATAGAAATCTCCGTTTTACTAACATAATTTATATTATTCCACTTTTGTTTTTTAACAAAAATGTAAGATAGGTTTTTGCATTTGATAAATATAACAGGATACTTGTTGCTTATTAAGTGTTAGTTAAGTACTAATATAACTATACTATATACTATATACTTTATAGCAGACGATATATACTAATATATCGTCTGCTATAAAGAATTTATTAACTTATCTGTACTAATATTAAAAAGTGAAAATTGTTGGTAAATTTTATTTGCAAGGAATAAACTCAAAAACTACTGGACTGATTTTAAAAATTATTGCACCTATAGAAAGCTACATTATCAGCTACATAGGCTATCATTTATAAAATTACGCGGACGCAGTCGCGCGCAACAACTAGTTATTTGATAAAAAACAATTATTGCATTGTTTATTAATACGATGAATGTTTGCGCGTGCAGCTTCCGGCGGAAGTTGGGTCACGATGCTCGTTGGCGCAGGACTCGTCGTTGCGTTCCTGTTGCTGGCTGCTTCCGGTAAGTGCTAAATTGAATTCTTTCTCCTCTTTTTGTGAATATATTCTTTCTGACAAATCACTAACCTGCCTAATAACCTTTCGTGTCACACCTATTTTTTTATTCAGTGACCGTTTCCGGTCTTTAAGGCTAAGATAAATGTAAATAGGTAGACAAAACAGTTGAGTGCCATTATCTTATTTATATAGAAGTTAGAAACGAGCTCTAATTTCTGGAATTGAACAGGTTTAAATACAGTTATAATATATTAAAAAATTTCAGCCTTACATTTTCAAAATTTTTATATTTATTATATTTTATATTAATATACGACTTAAGAGACCTTACTGTCAGTAATATTAAAAATAAAGTGTCATATTATTATCTACCTGGATATATCAATTTATTTAAAACATTTTAACATAATATATTATAACCTTAATGCTAGGGTACATAAGAGACTGACAAAGCGATTGTAGGTATTACCATACGAGTACCTACGACATTTGAAACGTACGCCCAAAATATTTACAGAACACTGAACAAAACAATTACATGTCACGTAAAACCAATTATGAACCGCTCTATGTAAATGAATCGCGCATTTTGTCCCTAATGATCGCGATATCTCTGTCTACCCACATTATCCGCAAACAGCGCTGTTTTATAATCACTCGGTTCCCATTGCACTGTTTATGTATTATTTCTAAATTGGGAAAAAGCACAAAAGCTCATCATGTTATCATGTGTATCATGTTGCTAATTGAGCGTTTGTTTTCGTGTGTCCGATCGTACACATTACTATGTCACTAATCACTTTAAACATTGTTTTTGTTTAAAATTGAATTAAATGTGACCATTATTTTAAATTATTCTGTTTGCAGTAATATTGATATTTCAAAATTAAAAAAAATATAATATTACATTTTTGAAAGTGAATGAATAAAAAATGAAATGAAATAAAATGCACTTGCAAGTACCGTCCGCTTTAGATGCTATTAAAATAATTTACTCTGCATATTTTAGGTTCTTAAAAATTTGTTTATTAAATACTAGCTGGCGCCCGCAACTTCGTCCGCGTTGAAAAAGAAAAAGTGGCCTATCCTGTGTCCTGTACGTCTAAATGTTTATTTACTAAGTTTCATTAAAAATCAGTTAATTCGTTGAAGAGGTATGAAGGAACATACAATACCTCCATTTACAGATTTATTATTATTATTGATGTTTGATGACCGAGACCACGCCTTATATTTAAACGCTAATTAGCAAAAATAATGATTTCCTTTGTTCGGACATGAAAGAGCATTATGAAGTACATATTCATTTTCTGATTAACAATCAGTGATATGTTAAGTAAATATTATCAATAACAATAATCTATCCACAAAAAATATATCTGTTACTCAAGTAGTGTTAATGAGACGGTGCCGTGGTATTAATGTTGTAACTTGAGGCATTCAAGAGGCAAATCCGTTGCCATGAGAGTGCATGAACACTCCCAGTGAGGGAATAAGTTTTAATAAGGTTTTAATATTAAACGTCAGTAAAAATTACTCGACTTTATTTTGTAGTGGGGAGGTGATGATGAAATGAAATATTTCTCATTAGGAGAACATTGAAAATGCACGTATATCAGATTCAGCGCATTCGTATCAAAGGCTCGCGGTTTCATCGGTGGTTCGGTGGCAATCCCCCTCGCCCCCTTTCCACACATCCAGTCTAATTAGACACCTGCCGTCCGCCCTCCTCTAGTAACTTTAGAAGCAGCTGCCACGAATCCGGGGTCAGCGTAAAGTAGCCGAGCCACCACCTCACGTAACATTGCCCCACTTTTTAATTACATGCATCACGCTGCCTGAGTGCAATTTCAAAAAGGATTTCCAGATTTCGTACTTACACAAAGAGTTCTTTGTTTTGTTTCCAAATTAATATTCTGTTTGCGCTTCCATTATGTTTGTACGATGCGCTTTAACTGTACGTTTTCAAATAAAAGCTAAGGTGGATAAAAGTAGTCCTTGCGTTGAGGATTTCTTACATATCTGTGGCTAGTTCTTCCTATTTTACTCCGGTATTTTATCAGTATTTTACACCGGTATACTAATTATGAAATTACGAAAAATATACGTGGTATATAAATATGACATTTTTAAATTGGTAGAGTTTTTAAATAGTGCTTCGGTTGGGTCGGCCCTCATTTTTCATCAATAGTTTTTTTGCTCTGTTCTGTGTATGTAATAAATGTAGTATTTTCGGCAAGTAAATGAATAATGTAAAAAAAGGTACTTGACTGTAATTTACAATTTATGCCAGCATTTAATAAAACCAATGAAATCGGGAATGGCGCGGTCAATTCGCGAATGTCCGTGTGGCGGCCATATTGGAAATGGAGTGAAGCGTTAAATTCGTCCGCCGTAACTGATATGAAGGAACTCAACCAAAAATTTGTGTTTGCCGCATATACGTAAATCCATCACCACCATGTGAAATACGCCAATTTATTTATATTGCGTTTTCACAAGTACGGAAATTGAAGTCATCATTAAAACCGACATACCGTACGCGGATGGTCCTTTGGAGAAACTTAAAAACTTTGATATAACCAATATATTATGTACTTAAACAAATAGAAAAATGTTTATAAAATAATGGCTAATGGCTACCAAAATAAGTTGTTCTTTAAGGTCTAGAGTCTAACTAGACCAAGAAAAGTCATGAAACAATCGTAAATATTCTTAGAAGTCGAACTTTAATCAGAGAGCCTATGACCTAACTAAACCATTCAATGCGAAAATTGACCGCAACTCATTGTTTTGTATGACTATACCATTTTGACTGTGTAGAAGCTGAACTCTGATGAAATTTAATATGCAAACAACTTGAAATTTGTGGAAAGATTAATAGGTAAATACATTTAGTGGGGCACACTGCGTTGCGCAGTAATAAATTGACCAGCCTGTTTGGTGGCAGTGTGAACCCACTTATAGAAGGCCAGCGTGAAATAACAGCACGTATGCTGTTGTGTTGAAATAACAGTACGTAAACGACCTTATCATAAAAAAAGCGAAGCCATGGATTTCAATCAGACACAAAAATAGACATTGAAAGGCATATTAATAGCAAATCGCGAACCCCGTAACGAATAATTAGTTTAGTGCGTAGCGTAGGAGTTAAATTGGAATCGAATTTAATCAAACGTTTCTATGTAATCAAATCACGTTTGGCAAACATTTGCTTATTGGCCGAGGCCGCCATATTGGCGATAAATCACTGACGCGACGGTCACACCGCATGTCCGCACGTTTTATCTCATATCAAACGGCTTTAAGGAAACCATTCTGTGCTTCCTGGTGGTGAAGACCTGGGAAGCGCTTGGACTTTTTTGCAATAAATGACATTATGTCCGAAAATAGGTAACCTTTTATTCCAAGATTCTCTACTAATGCAACTAAAATACAGCTCACCTAAAGTTAATATTTCATTATGGTATTCCGTAAGATCGGTGAATTTGTTTACGAAATGAAATGTAATATAATTACAAACGAATTTTCGAGTCGAGCGATTCGGGAAGAGACGACAAAGCCTCTTATTTTGTAGAGTGTCACGTGTCCTCTTCGAATTTATAATTAATCCGCGAGAAATTTGCGCACCTCGCCCCTCAACCCCCACTTCCAGTTTCACCTACATAGATAGGTATATAGGATAGGTACATATGCTTGCTCATGTATGTGATAGTGTTAGCGTGTGAGTAATGAGTTTCGTTCACAACCCACTGACCACAGCCATCGCCACCCTTGCTGATGGCTTCAGGCATACATTTTTTCAACGTTTACGTATATCTCCATTAAGACTGCATGTACCACTTGATGTACCAACAACTGTTATGAGCTAATTAATCAAGACTAAATCAATTATCGATCAAATATCAAGACCTTTCTCGGTGTTCGTGTCCTGAGTTCAATAAAAAACAATATTTATATTATCATCCTTTATGAAAAAATCATTGAAATAAGTAAAATGATATTACGATAAGATGTTACAGTTACAGCGTAACAGGATTTTTTTCAGTTTGTTATCTAAAACATAAGAAGTGATAATTGCAAACCATTGTACTAATCATACTAATTTCAGTGTGATTCTAAACAGTTTAATGTCATAAAATGCTTGTCCACTTCCTTACAGAGCCAGGGATCTCAAGTCTCACAAACTGTAGCTTAAAACAAGCTTGATACTAAGTAATATGAGTTCTTGTAAGAACAATCTCCAAAACTTTCCTCAACATGTCTATTTATAAAATGATTTAGCCAGTCGAAATCGCTTTAAAGACGTTATTACAAAACAATGAAAAGTATAAAACCGCCGACGAATCGTTTCATTTGCTTGAACAATATTTGATTTCGCTTAACGAACGTTCACTCAACAATCGTAAACTTATCCGGACCATTATTTAAACCGGCCAGGCTCAACGCGTAGCATCAAGTCGGTGGGGCCAAATGGTGAAAATGAGTCTAAATATAGCGCGAAAGCGAGTAACTTGATAACTTAGGTTAACTCCAACCGCGGGCTCGACGCGAACCTATTTGCTTTCACAACGGGAATCATTCTGGCAAGTTACGGTGATGTGTCTCTAGAGCACTTCCCGGTGAAATGGCTGCAGCCATGGTGACACTCGCCAGCGACAGAGGAAATTATTGTAATCCATTCGATTTCTCTCAAAGGATTTGAATTTTTGTTAAATGTTTCTGATATTTGCAATTTTTCCAGATTTCAGCCGAATTTGAATTTATTAGGAGTTGTGAGCAAAGCAAGTTCTGCGGCTAAACTCGTTGCAATTTATTATGTTCTGCAAACTACTAAATTAATAGTAAATAAGAAGTAATTGGTTCTCTTTGTTCCTATTATGGTATAGTCAAATTTCAAGAAAATCAGAACTAAAAATATAACTTCCCACCCATTTTGTCACCTCTAATTTACTTTCTTACGCTTTGAATTTCAAGATGTCTCCTTTACGATGCCTACAATATAAATCAACACCCCCTCCATTTCAAATTCATTTTATTAGCGATTTGAGCAGGGCCGTGATGAAGCGGTTTTTAGTGTTAAATTTATGTGAATCTTATCACGCAGATAGACTTTGTTTCGTGAATTAATGCCGGCTTGCTGTTGGATTAAATTTGACAACAGATAGTGAATAACAAATAAAGGAACAATGAAAACAGTTTCTGACAAGATAGTAATTTAATAAGCGACATTCGGAGCTCGTCCTCCGGAGAATAGATGCCTTGCCGCCAAATCGCAACGAGATTATCGCTGACGAGAGAGCAATTGGCAGGATCGTGATTATCGAGTGCCATAAAACCAAACAGCGGTCGGGAGTTCGGAGTTACCGTAAGCCCAACTTTCTATTTGACTTGCTGATAGCACTAGTTGTAACAGTTTGATGGGAACTCCATCCATCCTCCCGACGGAGTCGCTTCATACTTTGGATTAGTGCCTTCACTGAGTTACCAAACTTGCCCTTCTATATCATTTATTGAACATGTTTCCGCCATTATCAATTGAAACACTTTAGTTTCAAACTTCATTACTTAGTTGTATAAATTGAGTCATTTACAATCCTCATATTTTGACAAATCATAAATTATTATTTTTTTTATAAAACGGTACTCCGTGTTCTATTATTATACTCCTGACAACGTCTATGAAAATTATCATGGTGTTTTGGTGTGATAAACAAACGAACGAAGTAATTTTCTCATTTATAATAATTAGTTGGGATTATATTATACCAACTCAATATGTTAGTCTAAAGTCTAAAAAAAAATCATTCATAAAAATCTATTGATTCGTTTAAGAGTTATGGAGGAACATACATACATACATACATACAATACCTACACTTACAGATTTATTATTAGTATTGACAATATTTACAAGCAGATGGTTTTTCTTTCAGTGTACTTTTAAAGCTATAAAAGTGTGTTAGCTTTTACGAGTATTATGGTATGAACTGATACTGTAGTGGGAGCGCATACATTATAATTTAAAAGGCTATTTGATTTTCGTAACCTTTATGTGAAGGGTTTATTTTGAATTGTTTTTTGTTTACTGGTAATCTCAAGCTTTCCCAGCAGTGAAATAATCTACTGTGTCTTATATTATGTTGAATGAACTTTAACGCTAAATAATACCACATTAAAAATAAATATTTGGAAGAAATAAAATATCAAAAATATAGTTAAGCTCAATTGTTTCAAAGTACATTGTGCTTGTATTATTATTGTTATTTTTATAAATAACTAGCAGGCCGCTCCCGTCTTCGTCCAGAAACACACATTCGGCACCAAAATTCGTTGCGTGGTTTAGGAGGAGTTAGCGGCCATACATAAAATTACACTATGTATAGATTACCTGTGGTCTGTAGAGGTGTTTGGAGAACCTATAATTGGTGTGAGTTAGTATAGTTGGTTACGAGTATCATGTAAAGTGAAACTGTGGAGACGAGGTTGATCCGACAACTTGGAATATTAATAAGGGATCAACGGATCCTGCAGCAATAAGCTGGTGCGGGGATAGACGGAGTTACGGGCGGGGAGGAGGTTAACAATGGCGGATCATATATGTCTATAATATGCCTTTAGAGAGGTTTGCGAAATAACCGCTGTTCACTGTCAAGTGTACGAGTAGATCCAAATGGTGAAAAGTTTGCTTCATAATTCAAGCATTGTTTGAGAGGGTGCGTGGTCTAATACCAATGTGAATTTATTTAAATTTTTTTTTTAATATTTCACTTACATTTGTGTAACAATAATTGCTTTACAATTAGAGTAACAGTTTTTCATATATTTTGGTTTTTTAATAATAATAATAATAGTTTTATTAGTTTAAGCAAAGGTAATAATTGAATCTAAATAAAGTATTGTAACTAAAAGAGTAAAAGTTAGAGATATGAATGAAAAGTAGTGTTAGTGCCGATGGCCGGTGAATGGGAGTCCCTTTTGTCAGCTCTCGTAATCCGAGTTTGATTGCAGCCGATCCTCTGCTAGAACCTCATTAACATGAGCTCGCCTGCACCCCGCACCCACACCCCGGGGTGCAATTCTTTTCACTTCGTCGTGGCTCATCGTTTTCTGTAATATATATTAATAACTTAATAAGTACTGTTTGCTCACATCTCGTATCTTCGTATAGAGAAATATTTGAAGTAATTCTATACTACAGTCAATAGAGGAGCAGGTTACTCTTATCTATAATGCACTAAATTACTACTCTTATTTTTTTTAAATAGGTACTTACCCTAAATGCACAGTCCTTACAAATTAGGCGGGCGGAAGTGCCGCCATTTTGACAAAAACGACTATTACGATTCGACTATTCCGATTTGTTTATTGATACAAATATGGCCAACACAAATCATAATAGTCGAATAAGTCGTAAACGATAAGTGATAGAAAAAAAATTATTGGACAAAAAAATAGGAAATTTATTTATCTACAATAAAGGTTTTTTTTTTTACTAGATCAAGGCAGCGCTTGGCCGCGATCTAACTTGATGTTAGGTGCAGATGCGGCCAAAGATGGACCATGCTTACCTAGTAAGTGCCCATTTACCCTGGATTTGAAGACCCCGAGGTTGTAGTTTTGGGGAAACACGGACGCAGGCAATGAGTTCCACTCCTTAGCAGTCCGGACAAGGAAGGTGGAACTATAACGCTTCGTGCGTGACCAGGGAACATCAACCACGAAGGGATGAAACCCCCGCTCGCGCCTCGTGTTCCGCAAGTGGAACGGCTCTGGCCGGATCAGATCCCATAGGATGGACGCACATAGGTTATTACCACTTTGGGCCTCAAGTGCACGGTTACGGAGATATAGACCGAAACGGTTTTTGGCAAAATGGCGGCACTTCCGCCCGCCTAATTTGTAAGAATTTTGTGCATTTAGGGTCAGTACGTGATACTGAACCTATTTTTTTTAAATAAGAGTAGTAATTTAGTACAGAAGAAAATTCTCTATTAACTGTAGTACTAGAATTGTTATTTTAAGATGGTAGATCATTACATAAATATTTTTTTATAGTTTTGAATTTTATTTTTGAATCTGAGATGTACACCGAAGCGATTCTAAATTTGGAATAATAGAATTTTATCATCAACACTACACGACAATAACATGTTTGATGTTCTGACTAAAAAGTTTGAATATGAAACGAATACCTCAAGCAATCTTTATTCAGTTGGAGAGCTCTTCGAAAAATGAAAGTTAATGTTGAATTTGAAGAGTTGGCGAGAATACAAATGTCAATGATTATTATGGTGTACAATGAGTGTGCGTTTTCATGAATATGTTGGAAGGTGGTGTATCGGTGGGGGTGTGTCAGGGCAGGCTGTAAAGGCAATTAGTGACAGCAGTACGAGGGTAATGGCCTATGTGGCCCAATGCGCGATTTGGCCACGCGCCAAAACCCGGACAGAGACGGGAATATCGGTTGGCTCGCACCCGGAACGACAACCATTCTTATTCGTCATGTGAATCGACAAACTCACTTGCAGCTATTACTTGTTTAACCATTCAGACAAACAATCACTTAAGTTTGTTAATTGTAACTTCAATTGTTTGTTATCAGCACATGCATATTCATTGAAGAATGTACAATAAATTAAACTTATTGTTTCCATTTTATTGTTTTTAATTAAAAGTAAAAAAAAGTTATTATTGACAAATTTGACTAATATTGAAAAGTATTTCGGAAACGGCTTATCGTGCGCATACTCGTATGAATCCTGCACCGATTTGATGATTTTTTTTGTCAAAATTCTACTTTTATAGCATTAGGTACCTGCCTCTTTGTCGCCCGATCGTAACAATATTAATTTAGAAAAAGTAAAAGGGCTATTGTCGACCTCCATTGACTTAAAGTAACTGTTGAAAAGGCTTTAAAAGGTCCATATCTTATCTCGATTTGCGCCGTAAGACTGGTTTTTCTTGAGAGGTAAGCGATAGTATCGGCTGCCGAGCTCGCCTTTACAATGACTCTAATCTCAGTTTATTGCTCGTCGACTCCTCGATGGGGCTTCATTAATACCGCCTTTGAGACCTGCCTTATGATATTTTCTATTTCCTTTTTTATTTTATTACAGGCTTCATTGGTATTGGTTGTGAGTGTACTATGCCAGTGCACAACCATTGCGCAGTGTACTTTAAAGTAAAAATAAAAATTGTGTCTTGAAGTGTATAATTGAAATGTTTGTCATTTATGAAATTATTTTTTGCTTTATTTTGTTAATATAAATATTGAATACACATTTAATTTTCTTCTTGCTAATTTTTATAGATTTTTACTTTTCATTTTGCTATGCACAACACTGCTATACCGAAATGATACCTATCTACTCTTGTAATAGGTATAGGATTTACTTTTGTACATTTTATATTTAATATACTTGATGTTTGCGTTAAAGCAAGCTATATTTTCTACAACAAACACAACACGTTGAAATTATGATAAGAATATTTGCATGCTTGTATAATACACATATTCTCAATAATAAGTAAATATACATGTTTGTTATGAAAGAGTACCGCCGTTCTCTTGCTGTTTTAATAATGAAATTGATAACGTAATTTCTTATATTAGTATAGGTTCATACATAGTTATAGAGCTTATGAGAGTCACCATAAGCTGTCAAAATTGTTAATTAAATAATTCTTCACACAACTAAAAAATCTTTATAAATAATATTAAAAAGAATATGTAGGAATAAATAAATGAAGTCAAACTATGTATGATTTGCCGAATTCATCCGTTTATGAAACGTCTTACATATTTTGATAAAAGTCAACAATAAAATAAGTCGAGTCCTATGTAACGAGCCACTCATAAATCTTGCATTGAAATAATGAAGTTCAAAACCACTTTATAGACCGAACCGATCCAATGTCATTGGAAGATACAATTCAAATCACTTTAATATTACTTGTATGTATAATTATATATATTAGCTATTCGATTTGATATATCTATTTCAATAATAACTTTTTCATTTATAAATTTCAAATACAAAAACTATTAGTATAGTAAATATCTGCTTGCCTACCACCATTAAAATACACAATAAGAAACCTATCCCAAATTATAATGCAACAAAACTTATCGAACATAAATAGTATGTATTAGTCGAATAATTTTAACATGGACAATTTTGTTTAGAAGCATGTGTGCTAAAAAAAATAATTTATTTAATGTATTAGAATTAATTTAAATAATTGATTGAAAATTAATTTAAATCAAATAATTAAAATTAAGATTTACTGATTTCACTAAGGCTTCTTTGCTGTAGTGTAGTAATTTTTATTATTATTCTTTAAATTAAATCAAATACTGTCATTTTTTAACTCTTTTAAAACTTATAACTGAATTGTGATTAGTGGGAGATACTCGTGGGTTATGAACATTAGGAAATGCAAAGTGAATTGCTGACTAAGTACGAAGCTATCAAGTGAACATCGACGCGCTTCAGCTGGCTTTGTTAGCTCTAAACGAGGATGAGAATGAGACTGAACCAATACTCGCCATTTCAACGAGGAAAAATTCAACTCCAATATTACCTTGTTTAGTGAAGTCATTTAATAAATGGTTTTTTGTGCAATGATTCATCTTTTGTTTATTTTAATATATTTACACCCAGTGTATGTCACTCTGTGAATGTAAATTCAAACATTCATGCTTTTGCTTTTCGATCATGGAGTTTTTTTTTTATATGAAAAAGAACGCCAGGCAATCTGATGATTCACTTGATATACTTACTTGTGGTTATTTTCACTAATAATTATAAGGCACTTGCCTGTAGGTATGACCCTTCGTTGCGTACTTCGGAAACGAAGAGAGAACGCTAAGAGAAAGCTTGGTGATTGGTAGTTTTAACGCTACAATAAAATTTTGACCAATCACAAAGCTTTCTCTTAGCGTAGCGTAGCGTTTACGACTGTAGACTACTGTAGAAAACACTGCGTTTGCATCTTGGCTAGGGCCACAGACCCATTCCGTTTGGGACACATCAGTAGGAACGGGAGAATTATCGCAAGAAGTGATTAATTTAAGGTTAACTTTAAATTAACTTAAATTTAGAATATACTTGAACGAAATAACAATAAAAAATAAACACACCCTTTGTAAAAAGAGCGGGTTTTTCATTTTATCAAAATTTAAACAAGCAATATCGGATAGTGAAAATATATACCTCATCCAACATAATAAGCCGCTCAATTACAAAAAGCACTAATATAAATTAATAAAACAATTTGTAAAATTGGAACCTAAAATAGTGGAATTAGAAAAGATAACCTTTTTTAATTAAACTATGGAAAGCCGAATATCTTCCACAATAATTTGACTTGTGGTTTTGGTCGAAATGAAGTGTCGAGTCCCCGGATATTGCTGGAGTGCGGGTCTCAGAGAAGCCCTTTAATTTTCATGATAAATGTCTAAAATACGTTGTTCGAATACAATCAGTTGAATAGACCGAAGTTATGTTATTTAACGCTACTGTTATACATTGTTTCTCCTACACGGGTAGACTTTGATTTACTTTCATAAAACACTTGTTATCGTAGTCACAATTTGATGCCCATTGGTAAGACTATCCGATAGTGCTTCTAATATTATGTTTTCTAAAGCAACGGATCCTTTTCCCGAGCTAAATTCTTAGGTATACTATGTGTCTATATACTTAGGTACGCATTTAGGTAGATTTTACATAACGAGCAGTAATTATAATAAGGTTTTAGGTAGAGAGAACGAGCGCGGTCCGCTGTCAGTCCATTTAAGTCGAATGACAAAGAGTAATGGTCGGACGATGCACACGACAAGCGTCCTTCCTATACACTAGCGATCGCACTCGACATTGTTCAAGTAATATTATGATTTTTGCAAGTAACGATATTATTATATAAGCTTTGTTTTGTTTTGAATTTACAGATATTTCAATTCATTTTATGCAAGTGTTTAGGACATAAAAAATTGGAAATAAGTAAACTTTTAATCTAACGAATATCTACGATACTCAGCTTTCAAATTTGCCAACCTTTTGCTGAAATTAAAAAAAAGAATATCTCCAGAATATACTTGTATTATTCACTCTACCAATGAAAATTAAGCTGTCAACATTCTTTTTGTGGTCGCCACTGTCACTGCATTTGCGTTCACTGCATACAAAAAGAAATTTTAAATTTTTAAAATTAGTATTTTTTTTTCTCTTTCTGTATAAAAAGAATTAAATTACACATTAAAATTTGCTAGTGCATACAACCATAAATATAAAATTATAGGTCTTTAGGAAAAATAATACAAGAGAATAAAGTTACAACATAGTCGTTGCTCGTGTTACAGGAGACGGTAGCCACATACCATCAAGTATACCGTCATCAACCATCAAGCGCTATCTATACTAATATTATAAAAAGGAAAAATATGTTTGTTTGAATTGAATAGGTTCCGAAACTACTGGAACCGATTTGAAAAATTATTTCACTGTTGAGGAGCTATATTATCAGCGAGTATATTTTATAAAGTTACGCGGACGAAGTCGCGTGCCAAAGCTAGTTTGAAAATATATTGAAATAAAAAAACGTGATGACTGAAAATACAAAAACATGTTACGCCATAAATGTCAGTTATATATGATTGCAAATATTGAACATGGACGAAGCGTGTGAGCCGGATTCGGAGCATATTCTGAATTTCAGTGGAATCGGAGGCTTGGAGCTTGTACGAGTGAATAATGGCTGACAAAGGTTGTCGCGCGCGTCGACGATCGTTCGTGCACAGTGCACATATAATAGAACACCACACATGCACGCTTGCTTATACACTACCGAACAAAACACTTGACAATTGTTTCAACATTAAGTATTATTTATGAGAAATTAAGATTATTATGCTTTAATACAAAAGAATGTTGTGAAATAAAAACATAGATTTATGATTGAGTAGGTTTGTCAGAGCCAAGTACCTACGTCGGTCAATAATAAATGAAATTATTTAATCATTAATAATAACTGGTTTTAAATTTTAAACATGAAATATAACTTTTTATTTTGGTGGTTAATGCTTTACTTATTAGAAACTAAAGTAATAATAAGTAGATTATTTTAATATTCTTCAAGATACATCTCTCTCTCTCCAGCTTTTCTATAACAATAAACTAATCTGCTTTATAATGAATTGTATATGAGAACAATCCAAAATAATTTGTCTTTGTTTTGGAAATAAATTAATTAAATGGTGAACAAACAAACAATTAACGCTAATCGTTAGATACTGAAAAGGAACGACTCATTGAGTATTCCATGGCAATACGAGTTGAGTTACAATAAATCTGATTACTAATAGATTGGAACTATTGCATTTTCAATGAGGGCTTTGTTTTACAATTTCTCGTTGACACATTGTAAAAACATTCAGCACTAGCGCCTGCCCCTGGCTTCGCACAGATTCTTTCTTAGCGGATGCTTACGTTACTGTGTTACATCAATACTAATAATAAATCTGTAAGGGTTAGTCATGGAGTAAGTTACTTTGTTTTCAGAGATATCGTGTTTATGGGCTCTATACATGGTACTGAAAATAAATTGACGATTTTTAGAATTTTTTTCTGTATGTATGTATGTATGGATGAACATGGAGAGTTAACTGATTTTCATGAAACTTGGTAGATAAACATTTAGACGTACGGGACACAGGATAGGCTACTTTTTCTTTTTCAACGCGGACGAAGTCGCAGGCACCAGCTAGTTATAAAATAAAGTTATGTTCTAACTAAACAGTCGCGGGTTCGAATCCCGCTAGGGCAAATGTTTATGTGTTAACATTTACCTTTGTGCCTGAGTCATGGATGTTTGCATTTTATAATATGTATGTAGTCACAAAAAAGTAATATATGTAGTATATCAACTGTCTGGTATCCATAATGCATTAGTTGTTTAGTGCTGTGTGGAATGTGTGAAGATATTTATATATAAAAAAACAGCTTTCTAGACATAGTAGTTTTGGCTGTGCGTTGATAGTCGGTCAGGACAATTAATTTTACAATTACAGTATAGTTTAATATTATTTAAATTTTATATGCATTGGGTGAAACATAGCACAGAGCTGTACCGAATGATTGGCATATAACTAGTTAAATTAGCGCAGTATTGGGTAGCGCTAATCCAATCCGTTTAGGGTCAATCAATAGTCTGTTCTAGTTAATTTATTTAGTCAGATTCCTGTGTCCGTACTTCCCACTAAACCCCCTCCTCTCCCTGGCACAGCTTTGACGTAATCAAATCACTGGAGCCAAGATATACCGCGGTGTTTATAATTTTAATTAGTCCAGGAAGTGGGGAAGTGTTACTTACGAAGCTTTGAAACTTTTTGGACGTTACTTGATTACACTTTTGATGATTCTCATTTGGTATTTCATATTTGAGTTGTGAGATTGAGCCGACGGGCAAACTTTTCATTAACTGAACTTGGTATTGACACGCTTGTAATTTTACTTCAGTTGATGATGACTCTAAATCAGTTTAGATGTTTACACTTGAAAATATATTCATGAATCCTGAGGGAAAAACACCTTGGAGAATCGTATTAAAACATATTAGGTATATTAGTTTTTAGCTAAAAGTTTGGTATTTATAAAAGATTTTAATTTTTGTAATAATGTCACCTGGTATGAAAATTATTAAACCTTTTATAATAAATGTAATTAATAAAATTATAAAATTAAATGGTAAGTTGGTTTAAATAAAACGTTTTTAATTAGTCGATGCCGTGAAAGCCTTAAAGGGTTCTCGCTGAACAGATTGTCGACAAATAAATTAGGAATTCGGAATTGTTTCGTGACGTTGCCCCGTTCTCTACGTTTTGTTTGTTGAAACACATTAAAAGGTTTAAAATGTTTTTCCACGTCAAAGTTACACTTCATGAACAGTTTATATTTGAGTTTTGAATGTTCGAAACCATTGCGATGTTAATGAAATACAATGCCTCTTCTCCAATTAAGGCTCATTTCCTTTGTTAATATGAACTATTTTAATTAAGAAACAACGGTCATGAGCTTGAATACAGTTGTGACATACGAAAGCCTACGAGACGTTCCGACATCACATCACCAATTGGGATAAGAACAAAAATAGTAGGTATATTTTCTAATATATAAAATTCTCGTGTCACTGTGTTAGTCGCACTAAATAGCCTAAACCCTTCCTCGATAAATGGACTATCCAACACAAAAAGAATTTTTCAATTCGAACCAGCAGTTCCTGAGATTAGCGCGTAAAACCACAAACAAACTCTTCAGCTTTATATGTGTCGTTCATTGTAAAAGTGAACTATCTCCTTGTAACCGAATTTTAGAATAACGAGCTTTTTGCGAATTATAATGTAGGAAAAAAATAAATAAGCATTCATTCATTGTTTTCATCTATGGGATTTTAATGCAACTATTGGAGTTACTTCACTTTTATATTGAAAGTTATGACTAAATGTGATACCATTAGGCAAGAAAAGATGGTTTTAAAAATAGGGTTACACCACTTTTACAATGAACGACACATATATTGATATAGATATGCTGTAAACACATTTAAAACTATTTAATTATTAGCCTGTCAATGTTAACAAACTTTATTAAAATGTAAATAGTTTAATTATTTATTAATAGCACATACCTTGTGCTATTAATACAATACATTATTATTATTTCTTTTTTTGACAAATCATCTCGAGAAGACGTGTTATAATATAAAGGCTAATAGAGCAGCAGTGAAATCACTTGGAACGACGTTGGATGCAGATAGCATCAGAAGCGGAGTGCAATTGCACTGTAACGGCTGTAATTACACGAAGAGCGTTCAAACGACGCTCCCGTGCGCCAATTACGAGTACTCCTATCTACGCGCTGCTAACACTTTTCTACCCATTCCAAATTAAAAGCGACACCACACCAATTACCAGAACGACACACGTCACTGATGGCCGCTAACGTCCATTTTTACTGCTTCATTATTTATTTGCAGTATAGAGTTAGCGCACTGCTTTAAATTCGACCATTTATGGAAAACTGTTTCTGATTTACATTTTCATTCACATTTTACACATATTCACAAGAAAGATAAAGTGACCTCTGAACAATCAATCGATAAAATGGAATTCTTAAGTCGCAAATTTGGGTGGTCTATGGTGAAGTTACTCTTTCGTACATTGGTTTAAAGACGAATTTAATTGCTTGCATATAAATTAGAACTGAGCGTTAGACTCGCATAATCTATTTACCCGAAACTTTCACAAGGTCCTTCTGAAATACACAATGAAACAATTTGTTGTCACGAGGACAGCCTTTTACCAGCAAGAAAGACATTTTTAGCAAAAGTCCTCTCTTACCTCGACTCTAAAATTTACACTAATCCTAACAAACACGAGGATTTGTTATTTATTTCTTTTATTTGTGAAACATACTTCAAACTCTTCAGCTAGTTATTCCTCTCGGGAGATGTTAAGAATGACGATAATGAACAAAATGAAATTATAATAATGACAGAAAAACGGTTCTGCGGTGGTCATAAAACTACGACGATGCAGTATCAGGTCGTTAAAGTAGGCGGACACTTGTCTTCCAACAACTGAGTTTGCAGTTTAGGTAAGAAATTTGGCAACTATTCAACAGAATTGAACTATTGTGCGTTTATTATGATAAAATAAGTAAGTGGGATTATTAAGAAATCGACTCGACGCTGAAGGAATTTTCGCTTAAGTTAAAATTCATAAAGTTGATCGGCTTAGTTGAGTGTCTGTGCATTGTGAGAGGTTGCTTGGAGTATTATGCAGATTAGCACCCGGGACTTTCACAATAAATCATCCTAAACGGCCTCACTTGAAATAATTACGCCTTTAATCGAAACAAACGCTGTCCAATTTTAAAAGCGTCAAACGGGGACCCCGATTAATACGATTAAACTTACTGGCTAGGATTTATTCCTTAAACTGGGCACTACTTGTAGGTACTTATTGGATTAGACCAATTTTTATAATGACATAAACTAGGATTTTTTTGTTATAAAGACAAAAAACTACAGTCACGAATTTGCATTATTATATTCAAGATAATTATATATTTTAATTGTTTTTATTTTCATACCTTTATAAAAAAATGTCCTTTAAATTGTTGTGATATTACTAATAATATCACAACAATTTAAAGGACATTTTTTTAAGATTTGAAGTTATTATATGCACCGCTGTTTGTGATTATCCAGGACATTATAGTCTATGCATTTCCTGAATGTCATTCAAATCGCGTTTAGTTTTTATTATAATAATAATTAACAAATATCGCCAGACGTGCGTGTGTTCGATTTGTAAATGGCAGACATTCACATCGTCACGGGTTCTCAAAGTTACAGTTACGACAAGAAATTCAGATTAGGAAATATTTGAAATACAGAATGTAAGTACAATTAAATAATAAAGAATTAGAAACTAAATGATTTAGAATAGTGCATATATAAGTTTGAAATGACAATGTAATCCATGCAAAACGCGGCATTGTGTCGAACTGTGAGAAAAGCGAGTACAAGTGAGTACACACACAACCCACACGCACACACACACACTCACACACGCACACACACACTTACTACTTATTTTAAATAAATTTGGTTTTTTTTTTTTTTTTTTTTTTTTTTATTTAGGAAAACAAACAATTACACCATTAAACATTAATCTGAAAAAAAAAAGAGAATCATACAAAAATAAAGGTGACAGTACATTTTTCCACGAATTTGTAAACTAATTTTTTACACAGAGAAAACTTTACACATATTTAAATACATAATTGAATATTTGAATTTATATACAAAAATACAAAAGAAAAAGAAAAAAAAAAAAAAAAAAAAAAAACCACAACAATATTATTTTTACCAGCGTTAGTTTTGTAGTGCTTTGGCATTAATGGTTTATGCATTAATATGTATAATATTGTCGTTCCTACAGATTGATGCTCGCTTCGTTGGTTCACTATGTGAAGTTTTGCAACCTATACACACACGTTATATTACACGTTTATAAACATACACTAGAATAATGAAAACATTGCGTGTACTATATCAAAATGTGAGGGGACTTCGTACTAAGACAGCTGACTTTTATAGCAATGTTACATCTTCAGAATATGATATCATACTTGTTACCGAATCCTGGCTGTGCGAGGGTATACTAGATTCCGAACTAACGAACAGTAAGTACAATGTATTTAGGCGGGATCGCGGCTCACGCAGCGCTGGTGGCGGTCTCTTGGTGCTGTGTAGCGAACGGCTGGCTGCTCGTGCGCGACCCGAATGGCAGCGTGACGATCTTGACGTAGAATGTCTATGGCTCACAATCGATGGACGTTCTCTCGGCACTAACTGCGAGCTTCATATTGCATTGGCTTATGTACCACCTGATAAAAAGTTAGCACAGCGCCTTGGCAGCCTTGGCTCGTGGGTCTCTGATGTGGTCGGGTTGAGCGAGGGTGATGACTTTCTAATTGCCGGAGATTTCAACCTGAGTTGTGTGGAATGGTGTACGGATGAACCAACTTTTCTGAAAAAGGGCAGTCTTGACGTGCAGTGCTCGGCTTTCGATCTTGTTAACACTTTCAATTTTTTAGGTTTTACTCAGCACAATAGGCTTACTAACGTGGCTGGGAACACATTAGATCTAATTTTTTCTACCTTTTCCTTAACTGTCACAGCCAGTCTTGATCCTTTGGTTCGGGAGGATCCTGCTCACATAACTTTAAATATTGATGCCGCGGATATTTTCGCTGTACCCGTTGCGAAGCCACCGAGGATAAAATACCTCTTCCGGAAGGCAAATTACACAGAAATTAATAAAACACTCGGAGCCGTCGATTGGGATCGGACCCTGGACACGGATACGCTGGACGAGGCGGTGGACGCCTTTTACGGCGTCCTGTACGCAGTTATAGACAAACATGTTCCACAAATAATGGTCAATAATTCTACACGTTATCCCTTGTGGTACAGTCGCGCACTGATAGCCGTCATCAAGGAGAAGAACAAGGTCCATACTTTATGGAAAAAATACAGGAATCCCATTGACTACGACACCTTTACACTGCTCAGGTCTCGTCAAAAGTTGTTGCAGAAGCGTTGTCAGGGTGCTTTTCTGTCTAGATCTCAGGAACTTATAAAGAAGAATCCAAAATATTTGTGGTCCTACATTGCTGCTAAGCGTAAATGTCGTGCCGGGTATCCGAGCACTATGTTTGCCGACACGCTCAAACTTCAGAGTGAAGGGGAGATATGTGACGCGTTTAACAACTACTTTCACAACATGTTCTCAAAACCCGCTAAAACCTACCCATCTGTGAGGTTGGTAAACAATTACGCCGATGGCGTGCACTCTCTTTCAATCAACACTGGCAAGGTGCTTCCGTTGCTCAGACAATTGGACGTTGATAAAGGAGCAGGTTGTGACAGGGTTCCTCCCTTGTTCATATCTCATTGTGCTAAACTGCTGGCCGTGCCCTTAACGTCTATCTATAACCGATCCCTGCAGGAGGGTGTTTTTCCTAAGGCTTGGAAGGATGCTTTGGTTGTGCCTATTCATAAGAAAGGTGACAAAACTCAAATTAAAAATTACAGACCAATATCGCTATTGTCTACTTTCAGTAAGGTTCTGGAGAGGTCGGTTTATGGCCACATTTATCAGATCATTATGCAAGGCGTGCCTCAGGAGCAACATGGATTCGTCAGGGGGAGGTCCACCACAACCAATCTCGCTGAGTTCGTTGGTGATATTCTTCGGGGCATGGCTAAGTGCGGACAGGTGGACGTGATTTACACCGATTTTGAAAAGGCATTTGATCGAGTGGACCATATCATCTTGCTTCGTAAGCTAAACGAACTGGGCATCCACGGTGACTTGTTAAGATGGGTTGAGTCCTACCTGACTAATCGAAGGCAGGCGGTAGTGCTTGGTGGTCATAGATCCGATTTCATGGGCGTGCCTTCAGGAGTGCCTCAGGGATCTTTGCTGGGACCTCTCCTGTATATTGCTTTTATTTACGACATAAAGAGCTGCTTTAAGCACTCAAAGTTCCTTTTATATGCGGACGACAAAAAGATTTACCGCAACATTGACAATCTCGGAGATGCTCTTGGGTTGCAGGAGGACCTCGACAGACTTCAGGACTACTATATCGTTAATAGAATTAATGTCAATGTATCGAAGTGTACGCATATCACCTTCACAAGGAAACATAAGCCCCATGACTACACATATAAAATAGGCAACACATGTATTCCTAAAGAATGCGTTGTGAGGGACCTTGGCATAATACTGGATACAAAACTTACTTTTAATTCTCATCTGGACAATATTGTAAGCAGAGCCTTTAGGAATTTGGGCTTCGTGTTTCGAGTTAGTAGAGATCTGACTGACTTGTCTTGTGTGAGATTAATATACAATGCCTATGTGCGTAGCGTCCTTGAATATGGCAGTCCGATTTGGAATCCACAGTATGTCACGTGTAGGAGTCACATAGAGCGCATACAGAGAAGATTTGTCAGATGGCTTAACCTCCGTTCGCACTGCACTCCTTTAAGCTACGCTGATTCTTGCAAGCGTCATAACTTAATGACCTTAGAGGACAGACGCACGGTCTCCGATATGTCATTACTTCACGACATCTGTTCTGGTACTCTTGACTGTCCGGCATTGCTGTCTCAAATGTTGCGGCTTCAGGCCGGACCCAAGCGTGGAAGAAAGACAAAACTGTTTCACGTGCCGCTATCTCGAACTAATTACGACCATAATTCTGTGTACCATAGATTACCCACAACTTACAATGACAAGTTCGCGCATTTGGACATTTTCCACCTCCCCAAAACAACTTTCAAGCGCAGCGTCGTGAATACGCTGAAGGAGAAATAAATAGAACCACACACAAACGCACGCACACACGCACACACACACACACACACACACACACACACACACACACACACACACACACACACACACACACACACACACATACACAAATTGATCATACCCTACCCCAGATCCCTTCCCCATTGTTTAGAATGAACAATTAGTATTCAATTTATACATAATTTTTAATTTCTACACAATGAAACCCTCTAATTGGCAATGTAAGTAGTAATAATGTGTCTATTGTATGTTATTTTGTTTTGCTGTTGGGTTTATGTTCAAAATAAATAAATAAATAAATAAATAAAGGGGAGAGGTCCACTTGTGAAAGTAGGCGCAGTACTCGCTTCCGTCACCGTCGCGTCGCTTCGACACCACCTATTATACGTTTGAGTGGCTCTAATTGCTTTTCACCAACTCCTACCTCTCTCTCCCTCTGCAAATAGTGGTGCCCTATTTCCGCACTACCTTATAAACTCACTACCTGGCTACATACTTTTTTAGCGACAGCCTCCATCGGTGTTGTCTCATCTATCTGAGTCTTGAGTTGGCCAATCGAGAATCTAACATTATTTTACAGAAAAGTATTTGTATAGTTTAGTTTGTAACATTTTAAAAGTAACGAAAACACTTCAACTGGGTTCTAAAAGAAAACAAAAGGTTTGGTGATTTCCTACCTGAATGCCATTGTGTTGTTGAATACCATAGTCATCATAAAGTTGGTGTGGATTCCAGGAATGGTTTTGATACTTTTACCATTTATTTTATAATATAACAGAATATTTGGTTTAGTCAGTTAGAAGGAAATCATTTTAAATCAAACGTACCTCAAAATCACATCATAATAAATATAGCAGAAAATGAAAAAAGTATAAAATATGTTAGTTTGATTTTCTATAATAAGCAAAGTTACATAAAAAAACAACTTATACTTTTTTCTGGTATTTTATAAGCATATTTTTATTTACAACGAAAAGTACATCGAACAATATTGTTGTGCCAGCGACTGTACCTTCTCGTATTTAGGCATCTCTCATTTCACGTCCTGCTTGCACTAATTGGTTTCCGCTCATGTACGCACTGCCAGCCGACCACAGTACGGATAATATAGACATAGGAAGCTATGTAGTATAGCATAATGAGTGGCGTAGGACTTGTTTGTTGCTGTGAATTTAAATACTCTTAGAGAGATTAACAAGTCAGAATAGAATACGACCCTGGTTCCTCGCATCGTGACCATACCTATCTCTTAAACTATTGGAAGTACTGTCGTGTTGGCCAATGCATTGCTCTATTTAGTTATCCCCTATTTCTCATCAACTCAAAGCATACAATCTGCATGCAATCTGCAAATCGCAATTACGAATTGGGCCGCTCCTCTAGCCATTGCCCTAGCCATTGCGCTAGGAGAAAGCACGGCGATTGGCCATCGCAACGTCAAAATAAACGTTTGACGTTAGAACAACCAATCGCCGGGCATTTTTTAGCGTTCTCTCTTTCGTTTCGGAAGTGCGCAACGAAGCGTTTGCGTCTTGGCTAGGCCCCCTGAAGTCCGCCATGAAATGTACTATAGTTTTTCTATTGAGAGAGTACGGGACTAATTTAATTATTATCCAGGCTGGCTTTGCACTTGCAATACCTATGACGTCGATTACCACCTATAATCAGGTGGACTTTCAAATTTTTTTAAAATTAAAATAAATAAATGATGGAGTGTATTTTTAAAGTTTACTTTTATTGTGCGATATAGTGAATACCATTATAGTGAAATAGACGCTTGTAGCTTCCTGATCGGAATGGAATGGAGTAAATTTGAGGAGTGGCCGCCGTCAGTAGGTACAGTATACGCAGAGTTGAGGATCAGCACTTGATTAGCAATTCCGATGCGAAGCTGTTGGCTGCACTCAGACAGCGCCGCGGCAGGTGTGCTATCTATCGAATCAGCTAAAACTACGATACTTACTTCGTCATTCATATTTATTAGTTGCAAGCAAATTCCAACTAAGTAAATTTATACTAAGTACTATAGTGTGTAAAATAGGATCCAGACCACTCTATGATACATAGAAATATATTATGTAGTATGTTATATTAGAGTTCATTGTTAAGGATTCGCCCACGTTTTGTTCTATTAAAAGCCTTCCTGACTAAAAGGCTATTATAAGTATAGCCTAATAAAAAACCGCCTAGGACCACAGTACCTCTTTTCATTTTAAATCAATCCTAATTAATAAATTAAAATGAGTTTGTTTGTTATACTTTCGCACCTTTACTAATACTCAACTAATTTGTCATGATATTTTGCATATTGTCACGGGTACCGAATAGAACATAGAGTACCTACATCCAGTAATAAAAAACATTGATAAAAATATATTGAGCTTACACCTAATAAAAAAGTGCGTGAATGAAATCGCGGTCAAAAGATAATCATGTATGATTATATATCTTTAAAACTATCTATATATATTTAGAGCCGGATACAGCAATCTGAAACTTAGGTAATTAATAAATCCAGAAATATATAACAAGTTTGCGAGTGAAAATTGTAATTTCGAGGAAATAATAACGTGCAAAATGTTAAGGATGCCGTGACGTTGCTAAATTTGCATCAAACAGGGAATTGTGGAGAGCCCTCGAGTCGTACGTGACTCGTACGCACTGCAGCTCCAATGATGACACACACTCTGTGCGCGGAATTTGTTCAAGTACTTCGTCTAAATTGTATTATACTAGGTAGATAAATATTACAGAAATTATTCGCGAATGAAATGTATCATCCTTTTGCGAGTAGTAGGCAGGTAAAGGTAAAATTTGGCTCGCTAACCAAATCGAATCGGCGGATTAAATTCAAATGGCCTGTCAAAAGCAGTCTCTTCCTGCGAACGGTGGGAGATATACTCGTACTTACTTACCGCAATTATTTATGTCAAATATTCTTGAATTTTTATCCAACTATGTATTTTGGAGTAAACGAATATCATGCCTACTCATGTATGATAAGGCTCTATCATCATCATCGTCAGCCGACAAGCGTCTTTTCTAGAACATAAATAAATGTATTTTTATTTGTATAGAAAATTAGAAAATACTAATAAAATATTTATTTTTAAAAACAGTTTTAACCTTTGCTTTGTTCTAAATATTTAGATCAGACCCATTAAGACTGCTATCCTTATTTCCTATTTTGTATATACAGTGAAACAGCAATTCATTAAATGTATTTCAAAAAATAAGTCATCAATACTAATAATAAATCTGTAAGTGTAGGTATTGTATGTATGTATGTATGATCCTTCATAACTCTTAAACGAATTAATTGATTTTCATGAAACTTGGTAGTTAAACATTTAGACGTATGGGACACCGGATAGGCTACTTTTTTCTTTTTCAACGCGGACGAAGTATTTCATATTTTCATAAAGTTAAGGAGAAGTCGCGTGCAACAGCTAGTAAAAAATAAAAACAGAAGTATTTCTAAGACAAAAAAATACTGAATAACTATCTAAGTTACAATATAATTACAATAGTTATAATAGTCAGTAGATACTGCAGTTGATAATGTAGCACATCGCAAAACTTAAGATCTTAACTTAAACTAAGTATAGGTAATATCAGGCATATCTTGAAAGACGTATCTAGCTTCGTCGACTACCGGCGTCTCTCGGCGACATTGTTCGATATTATTGTCAAGAAATGCTGATGTCTGCTGCCAATATAATAGATACGTCTGTATGTTTACTCTTTCATTTGGCTTTAATGCTAAGAGGCATTCATAAGACTTCAACAAACCCTACTTTATCCCTTGCTTAATTTAATATTAAGATATAATGAAATTTGCAAAAGATTTTTCCTTTAATATCAGCGTTTTTCACTAATCCGAGAATCTACTTAAAGCTCGTCCAACATTTTACGTCCTTTATTAAAAAAAAACTCTTAACCACACAACGCAATTTCACAATAAAAATAAAATGTATAAAGTCTTATAAAGGTTTCAAATACTTAATTTTTACGAAGTTACTGAAGTTTACTTAATCCATTTTAAATTTTCAACTTTAAACCTGATAAATCATTGTAAAAAAATATATTAAATCATAATATTAAGGTATTTTCAGAATTTAACAAAAAAGAAGCTTCCGGTTTATGAAATGTTAAGGTTTAAAAACCTTATAATTAAATAATACTACATAATATGTATCAGAATAAACTTTAGAATAAAAATAAAAATGAAATGTGTCACTTGCTTGTAAGTTATAAACATCATGTTAAGATAGGCAACTCCTACTTCTAACTTAAGGTTGCGTGGCTCACCTGCATAGCTTAATATAGCTTTAATATTTAATAGCTTCAACACAAATATTATTCAACACAAATAGTCCAGTTCAGCGGGACAATTATGTGGCTGCAGATACGGTAGACGCAGATTGAAGTTCAGACAGGCCTTTTTTTTTTTATAACGCGAGGAAATCTGCGAATCAGATCCCCACCGACCATGGGGAGATCGGTGGGGTATGTGGGACTTCTACCCACTAAAACCCCGCGGTGTTTCTTCGCGCCGTCTATGGGCGGGGGTCAGGGGACGTTTAAACACGCTACGGTGTCCCCCCGCCAGACGAGGCCCGCTCACTTGCGGGCTCCACCTCGATAAGGCGCGGAGTGTAACCTCCGCGCCGTGAAGAGACGCGCCGGAAACACACAGCACGTCTCCCCTCGTTGCCCGGTGTTGTGATGACGGTGGACGACCCCATGTCCGCCGCCCCTGGGCGAAGCAGCACAGGCCGCCTATTCTCCACTCTCGCAGCAGGCAGTCAGCGAGGGGCTTCACTCATGAAGCACCTCATAACCTCTTCTCTACGGCACAACCTACCGCAGAGTTGGAGGCCGCTTCCACCTGAAACTCTCGGAAAACCCCTGCTCGTGTGGCCGCTCATCTCTACGGCATTAAGGGTGGGCGGCCCAAAGGGGGTTTCCGCCTGACATTTCCACATCAATCGCGGCAGCCCGAGACAGGCTTCACCTCGTGATATCGTCGGAAGAGTTACTAGGCCGGGTGGCGAGTCCGGGTGTTCACTCTTCCGAACGACTGCAAAGGGTGGTTACTAGGCCGGCCGCGCTACCGGGTCTTCACCACCCTCCACAAAGCCGCGATTGCAGTACTCTGCCAGACGGTCCTTCCCTGCCGTAGAGCTCCGTCTTCGCGTGCGTTGCCCAACTACCACTGAGCGACAGAGCTATCCGAGAGAATCCGCCCGCTGCGACCCGCGCCGGTCTTCGTTCGCAGAACCGAGACCCATACCTCAGTCCGACGCACAAGGACCGGGGGTGCCATCTCTCACCGGCCTACACCCACGTGGGCCGAGTACGGTTCCTCGGCCCAGTGAGCGGTGACCGGTGAAGCTCCAGATGGAGCCTCCAAACTGTTGCTCCGCCACGAGCTCCGATGATCGGAGCCCGCTCGGAGCACAGGCACGTGGGTCTTCTTTGTTCCCCAGCGACAATCCGATCAGCCAAGCAAAGGCCGGTGACCTCACCGGCCCCTGCAACCGTCCGGATTGCCGAGGGTTAAGCCCCCCCACCACTACACGGTCATGACCCACCTAGGGGGGGAAGTTCAGACAGGCCTGCACCCTGCAAGATTAACTACGAGTATATAGGCTAAGTTTTATTTGAGCCTTTATTGCTGACACTTAACTAAAACAATTTAATATATATACATATTTTTTACATTACACATTGGGTCGGATTAAGTTAATCAGCGTGTCTTGTGACACATAAGCCTCTTCCAGCTTCTTCCACTTGAGTCTATCTTGAGCTTTGCCTTGGCCAGGTATAGGCCTGGACAAGGAAATAAATACATATAAGCTAAGTATGCCATTGAAAAGCAAAATAAAAAAATCGGTAGAAAAGTTGCATGGCGTGCAAAGTTACCGCTTGCCACACGTCCCAAACAATCGTTTGCTCATTGCACTACATCGAGTTGCGGCGTTGCCTCTTTCCGCCATTTTCTCCCATTGTACTTCTCCAATTGGACTTGTTACATTGGCTGCAACACGATGTGCACTTTCAACTCTTTTTAAACTTTCTTTAACTTTTAAAAATGAGTATATTATTTCAAAATTTAAAATTACACTTTGGCAAATCGATATCGCGGAATTAAGTTTAGTATTAAGTAATAAATCCTATATTCATAAGTTTCTATGTTATAACCTCAACTCTATAGTAAATAAAATAAAATTCAGAGTTCAAAAATTATTTTCAGTACTAGTTACATTAATTGTGATTTGCTTTTTTTACGTTGATTGCGTAAATCAAACTATTAGTCCCGAGAAATTAAAAATATTTTTATTCATTATTCACTTGACGATGTAACCATAGGAGGATAGGGGATTAGAAAGAAATAGAGAAATGGGCTTTAGAATCCCTTACTCACTTACCGAAACACAACAGCACAAATGCTGTTATTTAATGGTGCTTTTCTGTAGAAACGTGGTTACTGCTTCTACTTGTCAGATCTAGACGAGAGCCAACTTTGAAAAGTTAATTTTCAATGGTTAAACGTAAAATTTATAATCCACGAATGAACAATAAGTAGTCGGCTCATTGTATATGTTATAGTGCGTTGCAGGGTTTCCAAATACCTTTCTTTATTTTTCCTATTTTTTACCAGTTATTTTCTCGTCTATCTCCCCCAGACAAACGCATGTTTCATGGAGTTGCTTGTGCTTCGCCAACTGCAAAATAGGACGACAGCCTGATTGCTACCCTCTATTGTAAAACTGTATATGCCTTAACTTCGACACTGCAACCGTTTCGCTCAAACATTGCATTAATTGTTGCTGTACTTTTGAAATCTGATGTATCACAAGCAGTAAATGGATAAAAAAAACCTCCAACTCTCACAGTTTATTAACTACATTTTTATTAATAAAAATCAATGAGTGTATGTATGTATATGGGGTTATATTTTATGGGCTCCAAAACCGCTAAACCGATGACAGTGAAATTTTCCATATTGGTTGTCAGGGTTCCAGAAAAAGACATAGCTAGTTATAAATAAATAGCATTCAAATAATTTTGGCGATATCTCGCATTGCATTTTCAGCGCATTCGAGTTGCGAACAACGCTACGAGTAGAAGACGTCGGATACTTGGCGGCGCACGACAATTGCACTTCACGAGTGTAGAACCTATTCAAAATGTTACCTATTTCGCTAAACGTGTAGAGAACATTCACCCCTACAGCCTTTCGATCACTGTCACAGTTTCAAACGATTGCTCTTAATCAGCATTGTTGACTGTTGAGAGATGTCAATCTACAGCAAAAAGATGATAAATTTCCGAAAGATTTGAGTCTCGAAGAAGGTACCCTACTCGTATCAACTCCTAACTTTATAAGTGCCGATGAGCGGTTCTCAATCGGGAAAGTTTTACAATCGCCTTATCATCAACTTTATACACAGTTTATTTTGTATCTCAAATTGGTAACCGGTGTGGAGAATCTATACGTCAGTAAACCTGCGATTTTCGAATAAGAATGAACATTATAATTTCCTAATAAAAAATTATTTAATTAGTAGTTGCTGCTACTACAATATGTTGAATTATAATTAGTTTTATCTGTTTTTCATTTTTGATTTTTATGTTTAGTTCGGCAGACAGACTGGCGGTCCACTTGATGGTAGGTGGCTAGGGTACCATCGCATATAACACAAGCAACGCCACAGGTGACGCTGCCAAATACAGCAGGTTTAAGGTATGTATATGAAAATGGGCTCCGGTAAACCTTTACTCACTCACTGAAACACAATAGCACACGTGCTATTATTTCACGGTGTTCTTTTATAAGGTGGTTTTGTATTTATGTCGTCATTTATGTACTGCAGAAAACAGAATATGCTATAACATCGTATTGTTAAATCCGTAGACAGATTATACTCGTATACTCGTATAAGTCAACTTCAATCCGAAATAAACTAAGCATGGAATCACTTGAACTGCCTCGAAGCACAGCAACACGGCTGCAGTATGAACTAATATGAATATGAATGGCGGCAACCAAGTTAAATTAACCGGCCCAAGTTTTAATGAAACTAATGATCCTTGAATTGAACTACAGCTGTCTCTTTCGCACCTCACTAGCGACTTGCTCTAGGGACACGGATGGAATCCATTAAAGTGGCATTTTAATCAAAGGACCAGATTTGCAAGTTAAGCTCGCGTAAGTCATGTTCCGGAAATTAGGGTGTTTTTTCTAAATTCCCAATTTTATAAATACATTAGGCTAAAACCTGTTTATGAACTTTGACTATACTTATACACTTATAAAGTACATGATGTTGTTAAGTTTGCTTCAAGCAAAAACCTAAATGAATTCAAATTGGCTGAAAATACATACATATTTTAATACCTGATTCAGTTAAAATTTGAAATAAAAACCCCTCTATCAAATCCGAAATAAATTGTGTAAGGAATATGCATGAAGTTAGAAGGTATTTAAAACTGGGAACTATATTATAATAGTTTAATAGTGAATTCAGCTCGCACCCATTAGCTTCGCTCTACTTGGAGACTTAATTAAAACTTTCAAGTTTGTTTTCTGTAACATCTTTGTATCTCCTATTCTCCTTAACGTAGATATTGATACGAAGAAGGAGAAGGGAAAGTACCGGATCGACATTTTATTCAGTTTGTTAACAACATTGGAGTACGTTGAGAGCGACATTAATTCGGAAGCTGGCAAGTTGCAGAAACTAATAAAGCGACTTTATCGGTTTCTCTATGAACATTCCAACATTTTACTATACGAGTACATTGTCGCTAATACGGGATTACGATGGTCTAAACTCACAGCCGGGGAGCAATACTGCTGCAACACTGTTTCTGATATTAATTCTCTCACTTTTTTATGTTCCTTGTGTTTTTTTTATCGAAAAGTTTAATACACTTAACATTCTATAATTGTACATAGTTGTTTGTTGTAGGCAGTTAAGTTTTACCGCAAAGTCTACAGGTACAAGTGGGCTTCATCATATGCCCTTTTAGATTTTTGCTACGGTGTCTAATAGCGTATCTTCGAGTCTGGTCAACTGAGGGTATGCAGAGGGCACAGGCATGTGTGCTGTTGTGTTTCGACCAGTGAGTAAATGTTACAAAATTACCAAAGCGGAATGAAATTACCGAAGCTCTTATCCTATCAATGGCGCCATAGTACTTGCGATAGATCATAGTAAACTAACATCAAGTGTTAACTTGACAAGGTCTTTTAATGCCCTTTAATACCCGCATGTCGTAGAAATGTAGATAGTCAGTTGTCAGTAGTTCGTTATTAGTACAGTGGCCGGACTAAACAATCCATCAAGGATAAATTTCTACTCATTCTTGCTCAGCGCATATCCAAGTCATGAGAATGGTGCTCAGTGCAGTGGTAGACATTGAGTAGAACCAAAGATTTAAATCGAAAGATGCGGCGTAATCTCCTCGCGCCATACTAAAAACACACCGAAAATTGTTAACATTGGGTTGGGCGCAGGCGCTCAACCCAAATACAGTTGCACGCCTGCTACAGTGAGTGACGGTCGCTTGTTGAGAGCGTCGCTATCGTCACAGTCACGTTTGAAGTAAGGAATGTGTTGTCTGTGTTTAAAAGTGTGTTTAGACAAAAGTATATGTATTTTATACTTTGGTATTTAGTATAATGTATGTTGTATTTTGTAACACACTTTCGCTAGTAATGCCGCATCTCTCGATTTAAATCTTTGAGTAGAACAATTTATCGGAACATCCACAATTTATGTGATAATGTAATTTATGATATTTCCTTGTTTATTTTGCTCAAGTAATGCAGCAACAGCCAGGCGTACAAATATTTGCATATAAATGTAAATTGTCTAAATAACACTAAATTGTCATAAGATACATAATTGTCCCGCTGCAGCTCTCCGCTGCCGGCACATAATGGGGCTCATATTGTGCAAGCAATTGTTTCCTTTTTTTCTGTGTACACATATTGCCTTCACCGAGCCAGCCAACAATGCTCACAGTTATGAGGCTTTTTGCAAGAAATTGTGCATCTACCTTTTAAGTAGAATCCCCCGGGAGACCTGTTCGGTCCCGCCTATGTTTTTATTTAAATAAGAAATAGGTATGTTGTCCATTTAAAAAACCTACTTGAATTAAAAATGTCATAATAACTGATACGTGCGATCTTGTTGCGAAGACGGCTAATAGAGTAAGGGAGTTTGAAGTGTCCTCATAACTTTACACTTAAACGCGGCACTCGGAGGACCAACTTGACAAAGTTCCGAACCTACTGGATTAACGCTTATCAAACTAACTCATTGTAGCTGCATTGCATTGCAATTACACTTCAGTTTTGTACATTCACATAGTCGCATTTTTTGAATAAATTTTAGAAATTTCATTAATTGAAAAATTCACAAATCATTCAATGTACACTTCTGTTTTTTTTTGTTTTTATTATAATTTTGTTATTGCTGAACAAGAATACCTAAACGAACTTAAATAAATAGACAAAAACAAAACAGTAGTATTTTTTTTCATTCGCCAGTGAAATTATTATTTTCTACTTTCCACCGAGAGGTGTTATTAAAAGAAATGTCAACAATTTTCCCACTTTCAAATACCATTTAAAATTAAAACATATTTAAATACCATCATATTTAATCGAAATAAATGAAATGCTACAAACATTTTTCTTATTTGAATTCTTTAAGTTGAAATTTCTCGCGAAGTAATATAGTTTAAAGCTAAGAATCGTGTGTTTGACATTTGAAAAGTCCTTGACTATGTTCTTATGGCATCGGTCTCAACAGTTCCTTTGTTGTTTTTAAAAGAGGCGGCCACCGATTGAATTGGCGGTTCGGAACCACCTGCAAAGTAAACTAGAAAGACATTGATTTACGCTGTTTACTTTAAATATGTTCAGTGAAAAATCAGATGGCATTTATTTAGGCCACCAAGGAGGTGCACGCGTTCGACGTCGGATGTCTACGGACAGAAAACGGTGACAGGGATGATCTTAAGTGAAGTTTCCGTTGTTCAAGATGCTCCAACGTAAACATAGTGATATTGCAATGCGAGCGTGTGTGTAACATACGAGTACAAAGATGTGACAAAGAGCGGCTCAGCTCATCTCCATACATCGGGAGAGTCTCGCCGAATTTCAATTTGCCCCGAAACCGGGACTCGCATACAAATGACCCTATCAACAACATGCACGAGACATTCGCACTAGAACCACATTTCGATCTGTTCATGTTGAGACGTCAGCAGAGGAATTACTACAACATTACAACATTTCGAGTCGCTCTAACTGGAAACCAGTTGTGTATACATTTGTGAAATACTTTATAAATGAATAAATCTAAGACCAAAAACATCAATTGCAGTATGGCCCTAAAGTGAGCACATACAGGCCTGTGTTATATGGGGTTGCCTCTTTCACCATCTGTCAAGTAGACTAACCGTCATTTAAAGTCACCTGTCATGAGGAATAATTTAGCTGATATACTTTGTTTGTACGGTAAAAGTCCCAAACATTAAATAGAAAATAGTAAAAAAAATCGCCTATCGAAGGATGCATTAACCGAGTGAATAATTTAATAAAACATAAAATTATTTCTAAAAGTAACTAATCAACACTTTACTTGTAATTGGTGAAAGAGGCCCTAAGTGGAATAATGTATAGTAATAAGCGGACAAAATAACTCATGTTCACAAAGTTAAGACTTTTTCTTGAAAAAAAAAATTCATAAATTCGACGATTCAAAATTCATACGAGTATATTGCAAAATTGAGAATAATAATACAAAAAATATATTTTGTTTATATTTTTTGTATCTTCTTTTGTACAGCTAATCTTCTTAAGAAAGAGCTGAATATCTTCGGGATGAAAGCGAGATTAAAAGTTTGTAACGCTCCTCTCCTTTTAATAATGAGGGTTTAAGTATAAAATTGGCGCTCGAAAGCGTTGTCGGTTAGTTTAGATTACAGTATATTTTGTTGGGTGTAGTTTGAGAACAGTAGATTGGCTATTTCCTTATATTTTATGATTTTAACTTAAACTCTAATTTAACACTAATGTCACTGAAACTAAAGTACGACTAATGAAGGCACTGAACATTTTTGTACTGTTGATCCATTTCGAAAGGTCCTGAGGTTACAAACATCTCGTCGTTACTAAGAACCACCATGACGTACTAACAATAAAGCTCCACTAATTACTAATCGAACGTCACTACTATTCTGTATTCTATACTATTCTGTATTCTGTACTCTTCTGTACTATTCTGTATTGTTATTGTGTAGCAATATACCGCTACAATATTATCTACTGCAAAAGTAACTGATCCAAAGCTTTTCAATTTAACTAATTCTAAGGCCGGTTTCAGTGCTCTCCTGACGGTCAGTCCTGACGATACGCACGACCGACCGCGATAGCAATAGCAAGCGTACGGTCAGGTGAGCTCTGTAACGACTTGTAAAATTTTCATACAAATGATAAGCGTGTCGGTCGCACGGTCGGTCGTGCGTTTCGTCAGGACTGACCGTCAGGAGAGCACTGAAATCGGTCTAAGTTTCATAAGATTTTTATAAAAGTTGATAGCAAGTGCTTATTTTGTTCATCAGAAACCAAACTGAAAATAAATTGTTCTTTATTTTTCACAAAAGCAAGTAAAAAAATAACACAATCTGAAATTTTAGTGTGCAGGGTAGTAGGTCAACGTGTTATAAGTATTCTCGTCAGCAGTCTACCAGTACGTTTAGTAGAAGATTTTGTGAGAATGGTTCTTATTGTTTTGTCTATTTGTTATGTTGCCTGCATTTGATAGGCTCAGCAAAATATGTTAAACAAGATATTGTTAGCGTCTGCTAATTATGTCTACTGAAGTTGATTGATAAAGGCGGAAAGTATAGTAAAATGTGCTCTACGACGTTGCAAATTATGTTGCAAATAGAGGTGCTCATTCATTCAGAATCATTCGATGGTATGATATTGAAAGGGCATCAGTCAGTTGAACGAACGCGTTAACGAAGAGAGGTCGATGTCGTATGTTCACACATCTTATAGTTGAAATTGTAGTTCTGATATATCGGTCGGACGATAAAAGTATTTGGAAAGTGGTTTAATTAATGTACCCGAAGTAGAGGGTGCTAACAATATGTTCTTAATATTATCAAATGTTTTAAAATGTATAATATTTTTGGTTAATTTAAACAAAATAACCAAATGAAATTCAATAATCGAAACCAGTTTGTATAATATTATGTAAATCACAGTATGCGAAATTATGTTTAACGAATTCACGAACGGGTAATAAAATATATGTACATTTCTGAGTGTACAAATACAATAGGTACAATACAAAAGGGGTAGGAATTTTCATCAAAATCGGTTGAAGAGTATTTGAATTGTATTTCGTCCAATTTCCAATTAAACATTCTGTGAATTATCAACTATATGTGTTTATTGATGTTGATGCCGTTACGCTTATTTTACATATTAATATAATTTACGTTTATAGAGACTTACTATTAATAATATTACCGTGGTTACAGTTACCGTCATTAATTTTTGTATTCGAACAATAAGTAGGTGTATGCAACAAACTTAAAAAGAAATATTAGAGAACTTTAAAAGAAATATAAATAAAAATAAAAATAACGTTTTAAACTAAATAATTTGTAGTTTGTAATTATGTGTAGCCAGATTTTTATTGAAGGCTTAGTCCGTTCGATTTTAATGAAACGTGGTAGATCCGTAGATATACTCTTACTATGATATCATAAGATACTGGAATCTAGGTAAACCATGTTCCAATCTCGCTCACAGTCATGGCGGAAGATAACCATCTTTGTTTAATTGTGAAATTTTTGTTGCACACTAAAAATATTTAAAAAAATGTCTACCATAAAATGATAATGTTGAAACACATAATAGTGTCGAAACAAAGGGACGCGACGCGCTAGTTCCGGCGAGACGGCCCGGAAGTGACGCTCTGTGCCTCCCCACTCCTCACTCCTGCCCTCCGGCAGCGAGAGCTGCAATTAAATGCAGCATTACTTGCGTGTGCTGGTATGCGAATATACACGGCCCCCTTTACATTTAAACAATGTACATTACTTTTTTAAAGATGTCTTTATCATTAGCTCTGATCGGTCCCCAGGTGTTGAGGTACTGCCCTACTGTGTCTAATAGATGTAGAGTTCATCCTCCTTACTTGGTGAAGAAGTGGTAAAAAAAACCTTTTAAACACAAGCTTTTATCTAAGTGCCCTAAAAGAAGAAAATAATCTAAATTAAATATAAAAGATTTACCTGTGTACTAACTAGTCTTGCTTGACATGTTTCCTATAAAATATGCAAATCTTGCGACAAGCTTTTATATTTAATTTAAAGATTATTTACTTCTTCTTAGGGCACTCAGATAAAAGCTTGTGTTTAAAAAAAATTAATTTTACCATTAATTATTCTTTTATTTTTTAGCTATTTTTTTTTTTTAATTTTTTACTAAATGTTTAGTTGTATTAGTTTTTCGTATTCTCCTCAGCAAGCCCTTTCATTTGATACCTATATTGTGGTAGTGCAGAAAAAATAACTAGTACGCCATCTTGGATGATCCGCCATATTGGAATTAGAATGACGTCACATGTATTGTCATCCAAAATAAGCGTGTGTACCAAATTTCAGCTTAATCGGTTAAAGATAACTGATTTAAAATTCAGTTGCAACATTCCACTCGGACAAACATACATACATACATATATAGCAAGTTAATAAAAAGCTTGTAAAAAATATTAGGTATAAATTTAGCAATGATATTTTTTTTAATTTGCCGCGTTTTCTATTTCATCATTCATTATCCAAACTTCAACTTGTATTTAAGTCCGATACTTTATTGTGGGGGCTTTTGGCGAGTGTCCGTGAGTAAGATGAATGCGACCACATGTCGTAATTCACCGTCGATGTCGCGACGCCACTCCATTTGGAAACAAGGACGGCTATAATTAACGCGTTTATTGCTGCTACAAATCACTCGTTATTGATAACGGTTATTTTTCAAACCATACTCAAACCGACCATCGCTACTACCTTCATTTTTCACAAAAACATTTACAAACGAGAGCAAAGGTCAAATGTGTGCATTGTTTTGTGCAAACAACATTTTACATTTGGGAGAGAAAATAAAGAAAATCTCAAAAATTTTGAAGTTTTCTCGTTGCTTCCTTTCTTTCTCTTATTTTTTCCGTCCGCACGTCCGTCTTTCCTTCCTTCCTTCCTGTCTCTACTTTCTGTTTGTCCGCCGATCTCAAAAATTTCTTTATTAAACTCCGATTTATTGCTTTTATGAAATACTAATATAGAAGAGTGTTATTTCGTAGACCTAACAAGTTTATAGTTGCTTGAACATATTTAGTATTTTTTAATGGCTTTGAAATTACTTTAAAATCATCATATTGCAGTTCTGCTTGTCTAATAGTGATAATTTTAAATATTCTAATTTAAATACAAAAATGACCGTTAAAATTTTTATTCTTATTTGTTTTTACAAAAACAAAAATTAAGAAATTAACATACTACATACTTACGCTACGTTTTGATATAATTCATTAATATTAAAAAGCTTAAAATCCCTTAAAATCCTTGTAAGGTCGGCAGCGTACTTCCATCACCTGTAGCATTGCTCGTGTCATAGGCGACGGTAAAATACTAAATGAAAAAAAAAAACTGTAATTTAATTTTTCGCGATACTGCTCTATTAAGACAACTGAGCCTCAACTTCCGTTATAGAATACAAAATTAACGTGAAACACTATAAAATTATTGCAGAGGCCTATGTCCATCAGTGAGCGTCCTACAGCTGAGTTGATTATTATGACTTTTTTACGTGCGTTATAATTCAACGCAACGAGTGTAAGCTTGTTTCAGTATTTAATATTTAGTTTCAAAGCGACTTTTACATAATGCGTCATTTTCGATTCCGTCAAGTGTAACGGAGTAACGTTGGGCCATAAAATAAGCGGTAATAGCTTTGTACAACATAAAACAGCGATATATTTAAACGCCTCATCGTAAAAAGTCACATATCGCGCGATCTTCATTAAATTAATTTAAGTATACATCGGCCCCGACATGCGCTACATTTATGAGCGTCGCCAAATATTTCAGCCATTCGAGCCTCGATACTCCCATTTTATAAAGTTTATACACGTAATAGCGATTAAGTATTTTATTGATTTTGGCTTAAGTCCTTATAAATATTCTGTCACACGCTTTTCCGTTTTAAGATTTGCATTTTCCTTACTGTTACTTTATCCTATTACAGTATTTTTGGTTTGAATCGGACTGTAAGCGTTACTGATCAATATAAAATAAAATATAAAATTATTCTTTTTCGCAAATGATGTAAATGAAGTATAGAAGACAGTTAAACGTACTGCGTACAATGAGAGAGAAATTATGAGTTATGAGAAGTCATGCATGAGGCCAATGAGGCTAGGCCGCTAAGTGCGCATGTAGCCTTAATTGAATATATTTTATAATAATGGATAAATAGTTAATTTTGGTGTTATAAACACATAGCCTTGCCTTTGATTAATTCTATTTTACTAATGTTCAATTAAATCCCTTTAGTAGACTGTCAGCCTTTTTTAAATACGGTTCGTAATAAGTAAATATTGCCAAAAAATAATGGTAACAATATCATTATAAAAAAACAGACTTTCTTGTTAAAAAATCTCTTCACGAAAATATATCACCTTAGCCGTAGGATGATAGGTATAAATAAGAACCTGCAATAATGCTTCTCTTTACTTAAAGCGATTTGTTCTCAATATTCTAAAAATATAATCAGTAGTTATCCTGTCCAAGTGTTCGACTAAGTGGAAGAGCATCACTTGCGAACACTGACAGGCGTCAGCTTAAAAGCACTTAACTCGCCTTAATGACTCGGAGAAGGCTTGCAAAAATCAAAAACATTTAAGGCTCCCTTGTGTACAATTTCGTACCTAGGTGCTGGTTAGTTCTACACTTTTATTCATTTTTACCAAACCTACTTTTCATTGGGTTGTTGTTTTTACTTCATATTATGTATTTTCGTCATATTATTATAACTTCAGGCAAGGAAGGTAATGTAGAAAAATAAAATACTAATATATAAAGCTGAAGAGTTTGTTTGTTGGTTGTACGCGCTAATCTCATTAACTACTGGTTCGAATTGGATAGTCCATTTATCGAGGAAGGCTATAGGCTATAGAGAACGCGGACGAAGTCGCGGGCACCAGCTAGTCATTTATAACTGACAATCGCTATTGCAACAGTATGGGGTTATAATATCATATCCTTACTAATATTATAAATGTGAATGTGAGTTTGTTTGTTTGTTACGCTTTCACGCAAAAATTACTGAACCGATCACCATGAAATTTTGCATACTGCACGTTGTCAGGGACACCAGAAAGGACATAGGGTACCTTTCCTCGTTCAACGCTGACGAAGTCGGGGGCACCAGCTAGTACGTAATATAGATTAATATAATATGGGTATTTAAATTCTGTTTACTTATTAGATTACCTCTCTATTATTTTTGTCTATTGTATTATTAAAAGAGATTAAAAAAAATAGCTGAAGATTAGCAATGAACAAGCATAGTCAAAGCCAAATCTAAGCACTCTGCTGTTAAAGTTGCTTAAGAGTCCCCGCAGACTACAGATTTTAAATCAGTATGAAAAGATGAATCACTATTTGTGCGCACTTGCATACCTCTTCATACCATAAGTCTACAGTCTGCGGGGACTAATACTAACTGTGCACCGCGGTTTCACCCGCAGTTTATTACTATGTTTTCTAACTGTTTTTAGGTTTCTTTCTAACTTTTTTTCCTATCCCTCAGCTTCTCAGGGCCATAGCGAGACGATATACAGCCGAATTAGACTATCAAATGCAACATTTTTTTTTTATTATAGCTCCAAAGTTTATAGCGATCAAACAAAAAACTTCAGTTTTTCATGTGCAAAATAAATCTGAAATCAGAGTTCAAATGAACTTATTCAAATATTGATGATTCGATACTAAGTAAATACTATTAATATATTCTGAAAGCGAACGGGGACCGAGGTTTATTAAAATAAATATCAATTTTAAACGGATCACGTGAATTAAAATTTCTCTAAATTTTGTTATTTTACAATAAACTAAGCGTGCTTTAGTTTCGTCCAAGATGGGCAATGTATCGCATTCGATTATTAAATTACACTTGAAAGTTGTATAAGGGTGACCCCGCATGTGAGTGGTGGCTGTAGCCTAGGTGAGGCCACGAAAGCTTCTGCTAAATTTCAATTTACGTCTCTTGGGAACATGTCGCGCATACATATTGGTACATCAAAGACCTGTTTGAAAGTTGGTCTAAGGGAAAATCGGAAAGCGTCGTTCATCACCTTCTATTAGTTTTGACAATGTTTATTAACTGTGCGAGGATCTAAGGACTTTTATAACAAGTACTGATAATTATACTCGTAACATGCACCTAAAATAGAAATATTCCCCAAGTAGGCCTTCGGACACTGAAACATATCTTCTACTATTATTTTTTTCATTGACCGCAAAAAAGAAAGCTCTTTTCGCTTATATTTTCTCAATTCGAAAATATTAATTGTCTGATAAATCAATATATTTAATTTTATTTTCAATTTTTTCCACAGTAATTAATAAGTATTTTTAGCACAATTAGTCTTTTTTTGATTTCAATTAAATGTACAATTTGAAATTTTGTGAGATACTCGTAATTGCCATACATTATTTGTTAGTTACCAAGAAAGTGTCGACAGTGATATACTAGAAATATAAGATTCGCTAGTGGTTTTAACACTGTACCAATGCTCAAGCTTCACAATGGGTACGAGTAGAGGTTACTACCTTGTTTAGGGTCAAAAAGGGTTAAACAGTTTCAGAATGGATTATGTTGTTATTAATTAAGTTTCGTCCTTAAAATTTTAGTGAGCTCGAAGGCTCGAAGGCACGGCCGGGTCGGGTAGCTGCCAACTATAAATCTCTTAATGACGAGATTAGTGTACACTGTGACATGTATGACACGAGATTATCACGTTTGAAGCGGACAGAAGGTCTTTTGGTATTCCTAAATGGTTTCAAATTCACTTTGCAAAGAGATTAATGTAACTTATACGCCGACTTAGAAGTGGCCAATAGCGCAATAACCCACAATGCTTATCTGAATATTGTGGGTTTATTAAGTTAAGTAAATTAACAATAATATAAGTAGAAGTGAGGTACTATTACTACTTTTTAATTTATCATAGGTGATGCTAAAGAGATTCGTCTTTTTGCAAGTATACTAGGAAAAGTAATTAAATAAATAAATAAAAATAAATATAAACTTATCAAATGAACGAGTCATTGATAGCATTTTGTTACTGACATTCTGTTTTCTACATAGTTTGCAAAATATATAGTCTTAGAATTTATGCAAAAATCCGCCGTTCTCAAAATCCTATATAAATTATTATTATTTATGTATGGTTATTTATGTTAAATCTGAATCTGATTTGTTTAAAGCCGAAACTCCGTAGTCAAAATTCCCATTTCACATTCCCATGGCCTGTTCTTAGCCATGGAACCGTTCGATATCGAACGTTGTCCAATCACCTATGTAGCCTTAACAAACTGAGATAATTTCGTCTGAGTAAACACTCTTAACTCTTAACTGTCTATGGTTTTGTTTTTGAGTGATTTTTAACATTTGACTTTTTTAATTTTAGTTTTTTTTTTTAACTTTTGATTTTTTTAATTTTGACATATTTTTTAAACGTTTCACATTGTATTCTAATTATTTGTTAGTAATTAATTTTGTTTAGATTTTTTTCTATTTTATTGTTTCAAATTTTAAAATTTATTTGTTTGAGTTTGTGTACCAAATTGAATTATGTGTTCAGCTCTAACTGGACCTAGATGTTGAGCGATAGGGTTAGAATATTAAGTGTGCTAGGTTGTTGCTTTTTTAAATAAATAAATAAATAAACGAGTAGGAACAAATTGGTTGATAGTGAGACGCCGCTGCCACTAACGCGAGGAAACTCTTTATAGTTGAAGAGACGACGCCGTAAATTTGAGTGGTTCCGGTCTAAGCTCTCCTAAGCCTCCGAGCGTGTAATTTCGTTTTATTAAGTTCTCCCGGCCCACCCCCACCCCCGCCCCACACACGATATTAAACTCACTTGTTATTCGACATAAAGTGGTTATTGCATATCGGTTATGAGGCCCACACGTTTTATAACTCGTTTTTTATGCTTTCTGCGCGTGCACCTTAAACGTTATTGGGCATTCGCTGCTTCGATGCTTTCCGCTGTTGGTGCGTCAACACTGTATGACTTCTTCTAAAGATTATTAAATAAATTGAGTTTTCCTTTTCCCACGATTGGTATGTAGCCTATAGATCTATGATTTAAAGCAAAATAACGACCTGCTCCCATTTCGCCCATGAAAAAACTTAATTAGGTTCGTGAGATCCGCAAGAAATTATCTTACCGATGGTGAAAACCACATCAAAATCCGTATTGTGGTTTTGAAAGAATTAGCGGCCACACAGCAGACGCGGAAAGCTGCGAGCTTTAAAGTAAAATATGCAAGTCGATTAAACAACAAAATATGTTCGCATTTAGACAATGACGACGTATTTCCTGTGAAGTTGCAAGAAATTTTTAAGAAGGAAACCAGTTATTTATATCAATTGATATTCGAAAAGGCTGTTGATATTTTCAACAAAAAAAAAAAACAAAATTGCAATTCTCATTCCTTTTCATATAAACTATTGCAACAAATAAAAGTGGACTAAGAGTTAAAAGTTACTTTAAAAAATTTTCTATCACAAACACGTACGAACTGAAGTTTTGATTTTTAATGTGCTATTTTCTTAAATCCAGGCACTCCATATCGGGAACTTAATTTTCAACGATTGAACGTGTGCTCTTTCTAGTGTCTTATAAATCTAACTCATAATTAATTAACATTAATTTTTAATTCACTGGAAAATTATGGAATAAGTCTATTTCCAGCAGTATATCTCAGAGATGTTTCTAATTCCAACATAGCGTATGGTAAGTATTGCTTGTACTCTGACTACATTTTATATGTAGTTTTTTATACCTATGGTTGGACATAAAAAAACCATAGACCACGTTTTCTCTGTGTTTCTAAACCAAAAACTTAAACCTTCATCTTCACAATATGCTTAAAACATATTTTGAAATATTGCCTTTTGAAAAGTTTCTGACAAAAAGAAAAATCTAGGTAATAAATTCATAATAAATACTCTCTAAAAATGGCCACGGTTAGACAATGTATAATGGATCCAAAAGAAAAAAGATATTGCGACAAATAACCCTAACTGGGATTTTATTACTATGTAATTACCAGAAAAGGTTATCGTGAAACTAAAAGCAATAAATATGTCGCATTAAAAATTTATCGAGATACAAGTTTTAGCGTTCGGTGAGAGCGAGCACACTCCGAATGTAATCAATTTAACAAATTTAGTTCACAAAATGTGAATTGGTTGCCGTTTGGTACGAGAATTCGGGATCTACTGGAATTGTTGAGCAAATGTTCCCGACAAATGCGGTACGAGGAACCATCCCCCGGCCACCGATACACACATCGCTAGTATGAGTAGGTAGGTTGCGTTGCTTCTCTGTGGACCAGTAGCCGAGCGTACATTCAGCCTTTTCCATTAAGGTGTCCCTAGACGATCATGCAGCATGAAATGCGTTACGCGCTGTCATGCGTGCATGACCGTTTAATTGTATTGATTAATGTGAATGACATCAACAGTTGATTGATAGTTCCTTTTAATTTTTCATCCTGCAGGCTTTGACTGACATGCACTCATGATCGTATAGATCGCGGAATGTCATGCAACAGCTCAGTTTGTTTCACGACGGATGACGATTTCAAAGAAAAATATTTTTAATACCGCCCAGCAAGTGTGTGGTGATTACTTTTTGACTAACAATTAACTACTGAAAGCTAGCCGTATTGTGTGGTGAGAGCTCTTGGAATTTTAATAAAGCCTCACAAACACACAGACAAAGCTAATTACATTCAAGAGTGACGCGCTCTTGTAATATTCAAGAGACATGAGGTACGTGTAACTGTTCAGTAATGAACAAACGCCAATTTAAAGGTTTCGCGATAAAACTCGATGTTTGTTTTCGTCCTTTATATTAATATTATTAAAGTTGAAATATCTAAATGAGCTGTTAGATTGACTAACGCACACTGTTTATGCTGGTATATCTGTGAGTCTATAGTTAATACTTTATCCTTTTTCTGTCCCCAGTTTCCCAGTCGAGCAGCCAGTTAATATTCCTGATGGAGCCACCGCCTCGGCTCTCCTTTTCCAACTCGACGGGCGCCAGGGTGTCGTGTGCCGCCCACGGCACTCCAGCTCCTACCATATCCTGGCTGACGGAAGACGGCGTGCCAGTTTCAGAGATTTCTGGTTTAAGGTAAATCATATCCCACTTTGAAAAGAGATTATAAGCTCAATAAACTTAGTACTTTTATAGAATAAAATACTTTTATGAAATGTTTAATTCAATAGTTAAAATTCGTTTCAATAGTTAAAAAATGTCAATTCAATAGTTAAAGTTCAATAGTAATTCAAAGTTAATTCAATAGTAATTTAATAGTTAAAAAACGTCAAATAGGCTAAACCGTCACTTAAAGTTACCTGTCATCGGGAATAATTTAGCTGATATACCTTCGTTTGTACGGTAAACGTCCCAAACATTAATAAGAAAAAAAAATCGCCTATAGAATGATGCAGTAAACCGAGTGCATAATTCAATAAAACAGAAAATGATTTTTAAAAGTAACTAATCAACACTTTACTTGTAGTTGGTGAAAGAGGCGCTAAGTATTCTAAAAAATGTATACTTACACGAATTTCTGTTCTAAATTTGAACGTCCCGAATCGAGCGAACAGCGAAACAGCGGAGAGAATTGAATTGATACTGACGCCTGATTGATATTGCCCACAACGAATTTGGTTACCTAGTGTGTAACGTCAGAGAAACTCGATATGAATAAAAACCTTTATGATGGACGATGAAGATATCATCTTTAAATGGGCCCTTTGAGCTTGAATCCAAATTTAAAGCACTGTATTTTATTATTTTTTATTGTGTATTTAAATGCTCTAGACCCTGAAAGAATTTAGACTGATAAGATAGAGAGATTGGTTTCGTTTTTACATCACCATAATAAGCAGTATAGTCAAGCGCCTCTTTCACCATCTATTAAGTAGACTAACTGTCATTTAAAGTCACTAGTAACTGGGGATAATGGAGCTGATATACCTTTGTTTGTGCGGTAAAAGACCCAAACATTGAAAAGAAAATAATAATATAAAATTCGCCTATCGAATGATGCAGTAAACCGAGTGCATAATTCGATAAAACAGAAAATTATTTCTTACTTTTAGTTGGAGAAAGAGGCCCTTAGTGGGATAACTTTTACTCGTAACTTAACCTAAATCGTTGTTGCACTTCTAAATTCAATTTCGTATGTGAATTAAAACTAGTTGAACTAAGTTTTTGAACATGCCAAATCCGAAATAGGCTAGTTTGGTCGACTATAGTCCATGCTTCCACACAAGTTGTGAGCCTTAATACTTATAATATTAAGATTGATATTTCATTAGCTCGGTCCAACACAGCGGTGGTATCAAAGCGTTAAGACTAAGACTAAGCGACTAAGACTGCCCTAATTAACACAATTAAAAAAATCGTAATGACACAATTCTAAAAATTATAGTATCGAAATCTAAAATTCAGTTTAAATTTAAATAAATAAATTGAATGGTGAGCTTGTGAATTAGGTAAGCTGTGCTTTATTACATCTATGAAGAAATGTTCACAGTCGACTGGACGTGTATGGAGGTTAATTCATTTAGTGGCAATGATGCGGATGGATCGGCGAGATTAATGAGGCACAAAACTGGTTTTCACATGTATTATGAACATACTAGCTGCTGCAAGCGACTTCGTCCGCGCAACTTTATAAGATAAGGCTTATGTTAGTCGCTGATAATAAAACTATATTATAGTTTCCCAACTGTGAAATTTTTTTTCAAATCGGTCCAGTAATTTTGGAGCCTATTCAGTTCAAACAAACAAACAATTAAATCTTTCCTCTTAATAATATTTAGTATAGATATTCAGTCTGTCTGGATTTTCGATGCGAAATCTATCGTCTTGTATTTTTTGTAATAGTAAAGCGTTGGCCAATTCTCGGATGCCCCATAAACATCTGTTGGTGCAGTGCCAAAGCTTCGCGTTTAAATTTTATACACAATAACTGCTTACTGTATCGTTATAGAGACAAATATCAAGATGAAAATCGCTTGTTCCAAGTTGTAAGCTATTAATGAGACAACACTAACATTTGCTAAACTTAACACTTAGCTTCAAGTATTAACACGGGTCAGTTAAAATATAGCATTGTTCTAAGGAATGTCGCCGTTGATTTTAAAATTATTAAAATAATTTTATTTTAATAGATTCAAAACTTTATTAGATTTGTTACAAATAATCGGAAATTTATTTGTGGCCATCCCATGGGATCCCCCTGGCCCACAGAAGTAGATAAATATGTTTCCTATTATGATATACCTAACATCAATTTAAAAACACGAAATATTTTTTTCATTTTATCATTATATATTATTATAAAAGGTTCGTATATATTATTATAAAAGAATAGCATCCCGGGCAAATCCGGAAGCGTGTCGCTAGTTACATTATAGATACGTCAAAATGATTATGCAATTAGGTCAACATTTGCAGATAACACAGGCCATCCGCACGTGCATATTATGTTATCTGTGTCCTCGTTTAGAGAATGTGTGAGGGTTGAAACTGAACAGAGACCAATTTTCATTATCCATCAGAGAGTTTGAGGGCGCGTTTCGGCGGTGAGATGTCGTTATTGAGGCTGAGGCGAGGGGAGTCACTCGCGCGCGAGTGATAAATGATTGATAAATTATGTATATGAAAACGGCGGAAGCCGACGCTCGACACGGCCCAAGCGATCAACTTATCGCTACAACCCACTTCAAAAGGCCACTTATTGAAATTTATATAAAACATTAACTTAACTGAGTTGCACTCATTTTTCGATCAAGGCCTGTTCGCGATTTATTTAATACAATGTAGGAAGTACGAAGAAATCATTTTTGTACTAACTACATTCCAATTTAATATTTTAATGTGCTGTTTCTAAATTCTAAATCTATCTTGTTCACAATTTTTTTTAATAAACATACCCTTTTTCTTTGCGGTAAAGTGTATGACACAATCGTAAATTTAGAAAAAAGTAGCCTATGCCCTATAGTATCTAAAAGTGCAGTAAGCACTAAGCACATATAAATGTTTTCTCATGGAATATAATCTATTTTAGCTGTCTATTTAAAGAATTAATTGGCTCTTTAAAAAATTATTCTTAAATATTTTTTTTAATAGAGCCAATTAGTAATCCGTAGCTGCAAGAAACGGCAAGTGCAGGAAAAATGTGGAAATCGCTGTGCTCTTGAGAGCGACGCCTCGCTCCTAACAATTCCTTGCGGTTCATATTTGCGTCATGGTGGGCGCAGTTTGTCTTCGTTAACGTAATAACCTCCTGACACGGCTACGGCAGCCTCAGCCTCAACACTACGCTCATTATTACGTATGACGGCGTCGGATCCACTCCTTCCACCTTCCGATTATTTCTTCTCATATTCTTACAACGTGTGTATTTTGTAACAATATTTATATTGACATTTTATATGGGATAAATTCAAAGAGTATGTGAGTCAGAGTGTTGAGTCGTTTCCGCGATAGTACCTGGTGCTAAGTTATTAGCAATTTAGTTTTACAGACCGCTGTTTAACCACACATTGTTACTTGTACTTGTGACTTGTGCTACTTGTATAATAATATTTATAAAAAATAATTGATAATTCTGTTTTTTATATATTTTAGTTTTACCTATTTGCAATTATTGTTTTCTAAGTAAATATTGAGTTTCTCTGTGATGCAAATAAAAGCTGAATTTCCGTTGCTTTTATAATTATGTTATATTTATTACTCGAGTATTTTTATATGTATACTAGCTGGTGCTCGCGACTTCGTCCGCGTTGAATGATGAAAGGTACCCTATGTCCTTTCTGGTGTCCCAGACAACCTTTATGCAAAATTTCATGGTGCTCGGTTCAGTAGTTTTTGCGTGATAACGTAACGAATAAACAAACACACAAATTCACATTGTCATTTATAATGTTAGTAAGGATTGTAGGTCACAAGTCATTGTAAAGAATTATTATTTAAATTTAATGCCAATCACTAATGGACATCTATCAATTGAGCGGCAGTCGACAAGTAAAGCTCGATGAATCTGTCTGAAAATAAGTTGAGCTTTACTTTTCACTAAGTCTGCCGCAGACATTTCCGTTGAGCGCAGTACATTATTAACAGACGCGAAGGAGTGTCCATCTTCGTTAGCCTCCACTTGACACTGGCAGCGGCAGCGGCAGCGGCACTTAAAAATTATCATCATGAGTTTACGTCAAACCGCTGCGGAGAGTTCCGACTAAAAAATGAACAGCAGTAAAAAGTATTGCTAAGTGTTGTTTACATCATTATTCCAGTAGGGTAATTTATTATCATTCTCGTAGAATCCAAGTGTAAGTAAAATCCTACAAGTGTTCTCAAAATTTGTAGATTTCACTAAAAATAAAGACTTTTTTTTTAATGTTTAATGTACTACAAGTGTCTTTACACTTATTGTACGTCATCGGAGGCATCTCCACTTTAGTTCATTACACTACAACTACTGTCCTTGAACTGCGTCTTTTAGGGTTGCATGGCTTCTACCCTTTCGAATTTTTTTTCAAATCGTTAAGTATTAAATCAAGTGTCTATAAGTACTTAAGGACTACCTCACTAACTACCTACATTTTAGTTAAATGTTTCAGCAAAATAAATAATTTCAGTTTTCTATAGAATGAAAGAGTTAGCGATGAAAGCGGTTCTGCCAACATTGGTTATGTGGTTCGTAGCTAAAGCAAAGCGCTCGCGTAGACGCCTCGTTTGTCTTCGTTACAGTTATAGCCACTATTCATAACTACGAGTATACGAGCTACGAGTACCAATCTAGTACGACAACTTGACACCACAGTTCATTTATCAAGTAAGTGATTGTATAAATAACATGTCCAATTTAATATTAATTTCGATATTTATGTAAATTCTAAATTAAGTGAAATTAGTTAGATATTTTTTTGCAAGAAATTTGCATTTGCATGTTATATTTTGAGTCACTATTTTGAGTATTTTGGAAGTCCGCTTTTCGTCCAAAGTGAAATAATAGAACATGTGTTCATAACTTATGAAAATGCTTTTGCATTCCGTTTAGATAATTTTTTTTTTAATTTTCATTGATGTTATACACTGTTGAGTAGTCTACTGTGGTAATGACAAACGGCTTTCCAATAATTGAAGAAGATAATATATGAACCTCCTACATAATATCGAGTGACAAGTTCGTGCTTATGGATGTCTTCTTATAAGTGTCTTAAATATTAATTTATTTGTATTTATAGTAATTTATAACTTCCTATATCTAAAAATGTATGAGAGCTTTAGAAAGACAAGTCAGCAGCTAGTATAAAATAAGGAAATTCGTAAATAAATTAAAGGTTTGTTATTTTGTCATCTATTGATATTGTTAACAATTTATCAGAATACTGTAGAGCTACAACATATTAACGCTCTTTTGGCGCATTTATAAAGTTGAAAATCGAGCGAGAATTATACTCGTATATTGCTGGAGAAATCTTTGAATCGCATCATATTTTTACGGCAACATCTCTATTCAAGCGTGAACTGTGATAAGGCGGAGACGAATACGGTCTGCAAACAAAATCATAGACCATTTTTTATTTAAATTTAATTAACATTAATGGAATAATATGTTTTGAATTGCATTGATATTTTTATACCAATACTGACACATAATATATTTTTTCGTTTGTTAATTTTTGATAAGCTTTAGCGCCTCTTTCACCAACGTCAATTAGGCTAAACCGTCACTTAAAGTCACCTGTCACCGGGAATAATTTAGCTGATATACCTAAAAGCTGATATACCTAGCTGATATAGCTGATAAACATTAAATAGAAAATAATTAAAAAAAAATCGCTTATCGAATGATGCAGTAAGTGAAGAGACGCTTAGGGCCTCTTTCACAAACTACATGTAAAGTGTTGATTAGTTACTTTTAGAAATCATTTTCTGTTATAATGTATTACGCACTCGGTTTACTGCATCATTCGATAGCCGATTTTTTTTAAATAATTTTCTATTTAATGTTTGGGATGTTTACCGTACAAACAAAGGTATATCAGCTAAGTTATTCTCGGTTACCAGTGACTTTAAATGACAGTTTGGCCTAATTGACGTTTGTGAAACAGGCGCTTAGTGTGATTAATAAAAAGTTGAAACAGTTAAGGCATAACACTAATCAATATAAAACCACGCTTTTCTGTGTGGTACCCCTAAGATATTCTATACCTTTTTTTTCTATTACATCACTTTTTTATGCTTAAACAACAAATATATTTTAGGACCATTCGGCTTGATTGTTTCTGTTGCGCGATCCTTGTTTTACATTATTTTTCTCTTACGTCATTCGCTTCAGAAGTATAATATATAAAATACTAGCCGTAGCCAACGACTTCGTTCGCACGGACTTAAACAATAATATGTGTAACTTAAAAAAAAAAACTAACATTATAAGTAAACAAAAAACGTGTAGCTAATTACTGTCGTAACTTCTAAGGCTCTGTTCACACGAACCACAACCACACCACATCGCAGCGACAAAAAGTGGTCAAGCAGTGGTTACGTGTGAATAGTGCCGCTGCAGCATTTTGCAGTTAAGTTGTGGTAAATACAAAATGTGGATGTGGTTGCGTTGTCGCTAGTATGTAGTTGCGATGTGATTACGTTGTGGCTAGTGTTTGCAGGCAGCGCGCGCACAACCGCGCTGCACCTCATTACAATATAGAATGAATGAGAAAGAGAGAGAGGGAGGGCGCAGGCGTACGCGCAGTGAGGTTGCGACGGCGCAACGTTGTGTTTGTGAGGTGGCCGTCGCTAGTGCGCGGTGTCGCAGGTTGCGCTGTGGTTGCGTTTTCATACAAATTAGCACCCGTCCACGTGTTGTGGTTGTGGTGTGGTTGTGGTACGTGTGAACAAAGCCTAAACGTAAGGCTCGATACTTTTTAATATTGTTACTTTTTATATTATTGTTTTTGTTTTTAAACAATAAAAAATAATTTACTTCATTTTTTCCTCAAAACACAGTGGCAAGGAATGGGGAGGGGGTACAAAAAGTTATGGACTTACAACTTTTGAAAATTAGCGTGCCCCCCAAAAAGAAGTGACAAAAAAGTCCTGTGGTATTAGGAGAGTTTTTGTTGATAATGATTAGTTCCTATGTGTATCGTGGTAGTAACCACATTATTTTACGTATCAACAATAGTTTTGACAGCGCACGCCAAATAATAATTTTCATACCTTGAGTTACATTATTGTAGTATTTGCAGGGTTCTCTATTTAAATTATTCTTTTTGTTTACCCACTGATAATATATCTTGTTGTATAGAGTTTATCCATTACAAACAAACATACAAAAAATAAAATCTTTTCTCTTTTTAATATTTAAGTATAGATGTTTCTACGTGTCATAACGTAACATAACGTAATCCCATATCATTTACATGACAACGTCGTTATAGTAGGAATGCTTTGTAAGATATACCCATTTGTTCCACAAAACGTTCAATATTTCCAAAGGATATGAATACATTCTTATACTGAGGCTGAATTCGCTATCATTATTAGTTTATTTATTACTTACGATAAAGTCAATTTATGACGAAGATTGTTCTCATTTTGTCTTGTACAGAATTGTAATAAAGTAGTTTTAAAAATGTCCGGTCCGGTCCAAAATGAAAAGTTTGAGACGCCTGGAAGCGAGTAAATCAAATAAATTGTTGTTCCGTGAGGCGTGTGCACAATTATTGACACAATTTCGAATTAAAATGGAACATCAAAATATAATTTCATGTTCCATTTTAATTCAGTTCAAATCACTTACGGACGAATAATCCAACGTTTTATAAAAGTACGAGCTTTTTCAAAAATTAACTGATACATATGTTGCCATATGTTGATAATATGTTTCTTTTTTAAAATATATAATAATGCATTAAAATTAAATTTATAAACAGTACAGATAAGATCAAATCAAGCGAAGTCTGTAATACTGTTTTGTATTTCATTTGTTGATTATACTCGTCCTACTTTAATTCAGTCAAATATAATTATTTAATTCCGAACCACCTTTTAAGACCTTTTAATCTTATCAAATAAAAAAAAAATCGTGCCTACCCAAAGTGAACACTCTCCTTGTAGTTCCTTTTCCTCAGTTTTATGAGCGCTGGTAGTTTTTGGTTATTTTGTTTTTTTGGTATTCATAAAATTATTATCATGAAGGTTTGTTGTATAATGTTGATATTGCAGCAGCAAAAATTTCATAAACGCAGAGTGCGCTGTCGAAAATTGTAAGCAGATCACAATAAAATCCTTTGTAGGGTGGCGGCACGCAGAGCGCGCAATGCCGGCATTCCAGGAATTTCGTTGAGATATTCCCGGTATTAATCCTGACTCGGGCCGCGTGAGAAATGTGCTGGCGGGGCACTGTGGTAGCCAGACGCCAGACCCAACCATTTGTACCTTTGCCTACTTTTCCCTTTTCCCTTTTTTTGTTTCTTTCTTCACAACAGCATTCTCCTCAATTAATAAAAATACCAAAGTTCAAAAATGATGACCAGGCGGTGACCTAATTGAGATGTTGAGAATTTGAGAAGTATTCGGAGCATTAGCAATAATGCAATAAACTAGCAATAAACTGCTAACCCTCACATAAAATTGACCAGGATTTGAACCTGCCTACGGAGATCAGGATTCGAACCACTAGGCTACCAGTGTAATCTCCAATGCTCACACACCATACCTGCTGTTAAGTACTCTGATGAGACTTTGTACTGCGTGCCATAGATGCGGAGTTCATAGATGGCACTACTTGAGCTAACCAGCCGAAGCGCGTGGTACGGATGGGTAGAAATATTATCCAAAGGATAACCTTGGGATAGACTTTCTATTGAGGAGTTTCCATGTAGCTAAAAAATGAAATTTTATAATCGTGTTGTAAATTAATTCCAGTGTATCTGCAACTTCCCTGGATTTACTCGTGTAGTTAGGCGACGGTCATCACCTACTGTCCAGTGTACCGTCAGCCTGTCAGCTATTCTTAACACATTATTCCTCTTCTTCACTTTTTTATGTTCTTCTTAACTCTATCGGTGATAACCCTTACTTAATTTGTGCGTCCGTAAAAAAAAGTACAGCAATACAACAATTTATGAATTCGTTAAAAGTGATGTTACAAATTGGTCACAAACTTTTTTAAGCTATAAAGTGAAATTCAAAGGCCAGTGTTTCACTCGGAAACACTTGGTGCCGATAAAGGTTTGACGGGACGCCATTTGTTAAGGAATCGTGAACAAAATCTTTGTACAAAAAAGAAAAGGATTGATGTCTAACTTTTATTTATATTATTAAATGTTCATATTGAATTGACGATCCAAATTATAAAAATAAATATTACTCCACTCTCTCCACTCTTCAACAGCATAGAAACTAGTATGTATTTAGAACCAGCCCAATCCTTACATATTATAAAACAAAGTCATCCGCTGCATCTGTCTGTTCGCGATAAACTCAAAGTGGTTCTCGAGGAAGGTTTTAGTATATAATTTACAAAGTTACGCGGGCGAAGTCGCGGGCACCAGCTAGTAGTATTATAAATGTATCATGAGCTCGCATTTACTTTTATTTACTTATCAGTAACACTTTATGAGAATACTTAGCTCTTAATAAATGTATTATTTTGGGCATTAGCAGAGAAATAACGCACAATCGTTGGCCATCAGTTAGCCGTCGAGTTCAGTTCTGACAGAGACGTATGGGCCGCTCGTGACGTCCGGACCTGTATTACTGATACTCCTATTGTACTTCACAATCGGCAACGAAGCACAATGCGTTACGTCATGCGAAATTAACTCTTATTCATCATTACTTTAGTGCTCATAATCACATTAACTAGTTTGTAAACAAACATTTTTAACTTAAAAACGTTCTTCTGGTAATAAAAACATCATTAGCGACACCTATCAAAATGACTGGTAAGTGAATACAACCAATATTGAAATTGAAATTGTATAAAACAACGCTTATTAATAAAAATTTAAATTGTTATGCTTATTATTTACAAATCTAAAAGAGCAGTGGTCATTTGACTCGTAAACCGCCAAAGATAATTGATAATTAAATGCTAAATAAACATAATAATAATTTTACTTCAGATCCCTATTTACGTGATAGTAATAATTACTTGAAATATATAGTTTTAAAAATATGTATATAACTTAATATTTTATATCGTAAAAATGAAGAGGTGATAACTCGCCGGTTCGGATGAGTTAAATTCAAGTAAGTAGTCAAGTAACTCGGTCTTACGAGTTGTTATTTCAATTTGGAAAATAAAGTTTTAATGTTTTGGGAACTGTCTCATAAACTAGAACCAACATCAGCACTTTTTCAAATATTCGTCATCCATGTGGTTATATTATTATTATAATAAACATTTTGAAAAGCGTTTAATAACATTTGTTCGCGAAACTGGGCATGGAAAATCGCTAAGCTCTGGGGAAACTCGAAGCTTTTGTTTGGCATTCAGCTTTGAAAGTTTATATCAAATCAAATATTGACTCAGTCCATTGCGAGCTTTTGCAATTGCTCTAGGCATATAATTTAATAGGCATATAATTGATATATATGTTACATATTATACGGGATTTTAAATTCTGGGAAATTTACGTTTACAGAAATTATATCCGCCCAAATTATGCTTCCCAACATGACTGTGTGCGTAATCGTTTTAAAGTTTTACAAAGAGAAAAGTTGGCAGTGCAAATATTAATACATCGCACCTTTATTCAAAAAAAGAATTAACTCAAAATTTAAGATTTTTGGGAAATCGCATTTAAAGTTTTACTCATCAACACAACCAAGTTCAAGTTAACATAAAAACGGTTAGAAATGAGTTAGGACAATTTTAAAAACAGAAAAATGTAGTGTAATTAATGAACTATACCAAATTTTACAAAGGAACCATGATAGTTAACATTAAGATATTTTAAATAAGGTTTTAAAAAAAAGTTCGTATTTATTTCACTTTTTAATAAAAAATGTAATCAAATATTTTTAACGCAGAAGGAGTAATTGTGAATGTTTCACTTTTATATTAAAGTCATATTACAAGACAGTGAAATATTTAGTTTTATTGCAGTATTAATCTAAGAAACATAAACTCTTTGAGAAATATTTTAAATTGTTTCTATATTAATTTAAATTGACAAATTCTTATTAGTGCTTATTTTAAATTTAAAAAGAAAATGACATTTTGTTTTCATGTTACTCATACATTTTTACTAAAATACCCACTGTAGAGACGAAAATGTTTTATGAACTTAGGCTTAAGAAGTCATATAAAATAAAATGTAATAAAATTAAGAGAAAATCTCTGCAAAGTTTCCTTTAAAAAGAATACCTAACAAAAAATAATATTCATAATAGTGAATTTATAGTGAAATTATCTTCCTATAAAACAAACAAAAAAAAAACTTTTTTTGACATTTGTTTTTTTAATGCTTTTTTTTGACATTTGCACTGTATTTATTTTTATTTTACCCGCAGCAATTATCTCAATAGAAGATCACCTCTTTTTCGTCGTCATAATAATATTCATCGCTTAGAGCTTTTAGGTATGCCCATAACACATGAACTAATCTCTATGGCACCACGCTTTAAATCACTCTCTGTCCAATTAATAGCAGTGAACATTTTTGTAGGCCACTTTGGATTCCTTTGGTGTTAATTCGGTGATGGTTAAGTTATAGCAATTAAGTTTCGACATAGTAAAAGGAAGAAGTATCCCCTTTTGGACACTGCATCACCGCTTGTAAATCATAAACAGCTACTTTTTCCAATCTACTGTAACTTTTCTCGTCAATGTGTGTATATGGTGTATTTATTTTCTATGTCTTTTTTTGGTCAGCATTAGAATTATAATATGAGTTGCACAGATCGCACTGATCCTTCTTTGGTTGAAAAAATGAGATCTTGAATTCCGTAGTAAATATTTTATAGTAAGTAATATATGTACCTGGATCTTTATTATCCTCTTGTTGCTTTACCTTAAAATCGTTGCATAAATCTTTAATTGTTTTGCTGCCTTCTATATGTAGTTTTGTTGTAGAAGCTCGTAAGTAGTTGGATCAATTTTAGGTATTAAATTGATGTGCTCTTTGATTGCAGCTCGTAATTTATCATCAATTTTTCTATGACTATTGTGTCTTCCTCTAAGGTCGTTTAAGGAGAAATCATTTTCTTCATTTTATTTTGAACTGTGAGTATCATGCGATCGGTTATGTCCAAAGTGGCTTTATAAAAAGTTTTACATACTCTGATTAAAGTTCCGTCTACTGCGAAATAAAGGCTCTGTTATTATGTCTGGGTCTCTCATTTATATTTTAAAGATGACAAAAGGAATAGTATCCTGAATTTCTTTCGGGGTTTCTTCTCAGGATCGTCATCTTGGCTTTTTTCCGAAACCCTGGTAAATTAAAATTTATAATGACGATCGTAAGAGTTTCTTGTAGAAACCTAATTGATAAATAAATATTTTGATTTTTTTGATTTTGATTTTCTCACTATTAGTATATTTGTATTTAGGCTTAAATACAAATATACTATAGGCTCTTTGCTTTGCCAAATCGCTTAAACCCCAAAAGTTGCGAAAGAGTTCATAGCGGTTTTCTGTATGGATGTTTGTTGTACATTTAAGCCTACATTTTTCAGTGCAAGGTTCTTTAAGGCATCAGGCTAGAATATTGTTACAGAAAATTTGTTACAGAACTTGTAATCCGTTTTGAAGAGCTGGCAGAAGAAGAGTCCGGTTGGTAAAAAAAATAGATTTTTTCTTTCTAGTTTCTGTTTACAAATGTTGGATCAGTATCGCTCGACGTCGCTTTCGTCGGAATACATGGAAGATGTACAATAATTTATTGTCTTCTTTAACACCCTGGGATGATGATTCAATTCCTAAAATATAACTAGGTCAATAATAGAAATAATGGAAAATATAGGCCTTTTGCAGGGCCTGCACTGTCAAAAGTAATTAATAACTTACATTCCGTCTTAGAGTATTCTCAAGTGAATGCTGTGGATGAGTATTTTCAATAACATCATCGTCCTCTGTTTCTTCGATAGTTACGTGATTAGTCACAGATGATCGCGGGTTTGATTGTCGTGAAGATTGCGAACTATCAGTCTGAACTTGACGAAGTTTGGTCAGAAGAGGATGAACTCGAAGATGAGGATGATGAAATTTTAATTGACGAAGATTGGTAGACTTCATTATTTTTATATATTCAGCCTCCATAATTATGTTGTGTGTAGTATTTTCATTATCCGACAAAGTAATATCACCATCATAATAAGGTACTATACTTTTATTAGGATGCGTTGATTCAATATGATATTTTTGTAATTAAAAAAAAAATGAAAATACACATGTCATAATGGTACTTATCATTAAGGTAATCACTAATAATTCCGTTATTGACTTCTACTTACTGCTACACCACTTCAACCTCTTTTTTTAAACTTCAACTTCTTCTATTGAAGCAGGCCATTTATTTTCCCTTTCGTGCTAAAATAATAAGGTAAAGGAGACAAGGTACAGATATTAATTAAGTATCATAATTTAATGTTATCCTAATCGAATTGCCATCATATTTTTTGTGCCTACTAGATAATATTATTAAATTGACCTAAATTTCTATTCTCACAAGTTCAATTTAGGAATGCAAATAAACACTCAATTATTATTTGCAAAAATAAATAAAATAGAAATTACCAATAATATTACCTAAGTACCTACCACATGATTGGAATTTTTATTGTTCTTATTATAATTCTGCAATTCGTGATCCGGTGAAGTACTTATATTATGTACATTATAATTCGTGTTTTCCGTAACTAAACTCAATATTTTGTTCGTCCTTGGATGCATACTAAAACCGGAATAATAATTTCTAATGAATTTTATTTATTACTAGGTTTTTTCAAAAATCATTATGTTTCTGGGTACTTACGTTATAAAATAAACTTAATGTGCTAAATTTCAGCTTCCTAGACTTAGTAGCTTTAGCTGTGCGTTGATAGTCAGTTAGGAAAACGATTTTTTAAGTTTAGATTATAATTATTTTGAAATTAGAAATCAGAAGTTTAGTTCACGATTTTATTAAAAAAGCAAAATAACTCTATATGTAAAAAAATATTATCTATTAAATTTTATAATAAACAAGAACAAAATTAAAAACTTTTATGTTTCTGATTGATAGTAGTAAAATAATGAAATAATACTTAATTAATGAAGTTTTTTTTAAATACTTTAATATTAAACTAAATCAACTTGAAATAATTTTTAAAACAATTATTTATAATTTCAATAAAATGCATTAAGTCTTAAATTTACGATAGAAATTACTTCAACTTAAATAATAAAGTGAAATAATCCTAAAGAGATGCACTTTTTGATAAATTTAATCTTATGAAATTGAGTTACCTGATAGTAAAGTAAGACTCTTTTAAGCTTTATTCCGATTTTCGAATATTCGTCCGTGACCTCAACTTGACAAAGTCCGGCGCAATACTGAAAGGAGTCACTTTACTTGTATCGACTTGTTCACGAGCGTAAGTGGAAAAGAGAACTACTGTCATCTATCTCCGTCATTTTCGTCGTATCAACACGTCTGTTAGACTGAACGTATTCTCTTAACAATTTTAATGCGTTTTATGGTAAAAACTCAAAAAATGTAAATTTTGAGTTAATTCTTTTTTTGAATAAAGGTGCGACATTGTCTATCTACCATCTGTTTGTAACAGTGTAGCGAGCGGTCCATTATGAAGAGTGCGAGGCGCCGGTATCACAAAACGCGGCGGCCATTTTGTTTCTTTTGGCACATGCACACACTGCACGAGTCATTGTGATAGCGGTGGCATGGGAGAATGGAGAAATCACAGTTCTATGAAAATCACAATTTTATTAATCAAATATATTTTATAATTAAATGTTTTAATAAAATAAATAAAATGTTATTACTTATTAAAAATGATACTTCCATACAAACTTTTATCTCCCCCTTTCAACCCCTTACAACCCTATTTTCGCATTAACATTTATTTATATCTAATCAACAACATAAAGAATAAGTTTCAACCTTCTAGCTTTAAAAATGACTATATTTCCATACAAACCTTTTATCTTCCGTTTCAACCCCTTACATCCCTGTTTTCGCATTAAAGTAGCCTATGTCCTTTCTCAGGCTCTAGACTACCTGTGTACCAAATTTCATTAGACCACCTGTGTACCAACTGGGTTCAGTGTAGTTTTGGCGTGAAAGCGCGACAGACAGACAGATAAAGTTACTTTTGCATTTATAATATTAAGTAAAGTGGTTTGAAAGTATTGAAATGGTTGGTTTGAAGAAAAATGGAAAGTTTACAGTTACTATTGTCAAATTTTGAAATTATACATGTATTTTTTAATAAAAGTATTTCAATAACTTACCTCGATCTTATTTTTGTAAAAATAAGCGATTGGGAGCGGACTCTGGAAAAAAAATTATTACTCGTACAATTATTTGAAGTTACACAGGAATATATTACAGGATATCTGATTCCCAGAAAAGCGTGTACCGGAGTATGGAGGCAGGCTTAAAACAAAATTCCATTTGCGTATCCGGTGACCGTATCAATCGCTCTCTGATACGATACCCCTACTGCCTCCCCACTAGTAACCGATATATATATATCTGCGTATGATTTCGTAGCCTTTGTGGACTTTTCAATAATATTTGTAATTGGCATCACAATTTAATTATTTTATTTCAATTTTAAGCAAAAACCCTACAGTCTAGAGCGATACAGAAAATAAACATACAGTGTTTCATTATGTACCTAAACAGATGTTAAGTTAAAAATATGTCTAATGAAATCTTTAATCGCATAATGAAAATCATGTTCCTTATCTCGTATGTCAAAATTATTAATCCTCTTGGATACCCGGCAGCGTAGGGAACACTGAGGGGTTAAAACCCAACGACTTTCTTTCTATTGCGGACGTTGATGGGCGGGGTCGTGGGGACGTTATTATGTTCGCTTATATAAAAAAAAGTAAATAAATATTTTTATAGATTTCGTTTTAAAGATTTAATTGAATCGGTCATAATATTTCAGCAGCATTTCGACAGGATTAATAAAACGTTATCAGTAAATCTGTCTCGATTTTTCCCCAAATAAATATACAAGCAATGTATAAAGATTAATGATACTCGTATGTCGGTTAATAACAATAACTCGTTTTAATTTTACTTATTTAATTTTAATGTACATTTTTAAATTTATTTTTAGAATTGATTATTATTTAGATCAATGCTACCAAGAGCAAAGCTGATCGTTCCTGTAATTTAACAGTGCGGTGCTCCGAGGCCTTGCTCAATTCTCTAAGACAGGGCTGTCCAAACAGGATACGACCCCGGGCCAATTCGAAGTACTAAATGGATTGGAGGGCCGCAGATACTACTTAAAAACTACTTTAAAATTTTGACATGACATGACATTTTGAAAAATTTTGAAAAAAAATATTATACACGAATACCATTGTTATATTTAATGTAATTATTTCTTCAACGCAGTGCATGGTTGAATGACATGTGTCTATGAAGACCTATACCTATTTAGATTTTAAAAAAATCATAATATAGAACACATTTTCATTTATTTGGGATACCACAAAAGCGAAATATTTTACCAAATATTTTTTTAAATATTTTAGTATTTGTGATAGGTAGATAAAAAACACGTCGCGGACCGCACAAACATAAACCGTGGGCCGCATGCGGCCCGCGGGCCGTGCTTTGGACAGCCTTGCTCTAAGACATTACTGACTGCCTTGTTATTTGGATTGCCTCCAGAAAAAGGAACAGAGAATTCATCTAAATACAGACTTTATTTTTATTTATACAGAGTTAATACACAGTTTATTTTTGTTAGTTGATATATGTATCTATATTAACCAATTAATGTACGAGGAAATAAACCTCCGTAGAAGTCAGAAAGATTTGTTTTGTTAAATTGTTTAAACAGTTTTTTCGTAGTAGCAGATAGTTTCTGTTCATCATTTTGGTAACTAATTATATACATTAACCCACTTGAGCCTTAAAATAATCACTTATTCCATTTATCCTGAAACAAAAAACGATGAGATTATCTTTATTTTTTAAGTTCAAACAAATTAGAACGGATTGCAAATACTTTCTGATTTTCTGATTCAGCAAATCAGAAAATACACCAGGCAGGCTAATTTTATGATGACGTCACTTGGGGTAAGATAAAAGCGAAGGACTAAGGTGAAGATACAAGATTAGTTTCTAATATTACGAAGTGTGTTGAGTACCCTTTTACTACTATATATGCACGCCATTAAACCTTTCCTCACACTCGAATAAATTAAAAGGAAAAAATCTTGTTTCCCTTCTAAAACGTACAGCGAAATACTTAAAAAATAATCTGGGCCATAATTTTCGTATATAATAGCGAGCTTGGCGCGATGGCGGGAGTGGAGGGTGGTTCGCGAACTCTTACAAAATTTCTCCTCTTTCACAAAAACCTACATCTACACTTTGCCACTTCAGCGTCAACTCACAAATTTGTCTAAGATTCAATTTAGCTGGTTCATGTGTATCTATAGAAAATATTTTTCTAAAAATAAAAACTGTTTAGGCAATAATATTTAAAGATTATTGAAATTGTGGCCTAAATGTACATCCAAGTTAAAATGTATAAGAAAAGCAATTATACTCGTAGTCAATCAACAATTTTGATAGACTGGAACTCGTTGCCTATCATGTGGTCATTTTGTGACTGATTTAAATTTTGGTTATTAAATTATTATTATTATTATTATTATTAAATTAACAGTAATCCTATTCCTATACTGCAATTCTCACTATTTGGGAAAGATTTTTGTAAATCGCATGAGTAATCTTGAAGATTAACCTCTCATACAAAATAAAACTAACATCCAAATTTTCCTCGGTATTAATATATCATCAATAAACAATAATCATCATCAATCAAAACTAAAAATAAATCTGTAAATGTAGGTATTGTATGTATGTATGTATGTATGTTCCTCCATAACGAATTAACTGAGTTTCATAAACATTTAGACGTACGGGACACAGGATAGGCTACTTTTTTTTTTTCAACGCGGACGAAGTCGCGGGATCCAGCTAGTACTAAATAAATTTGATACTCGAATCGAAATAGTTATTTTATTAAGTCCTGTTTATATTCTCATGCAGCTGCTACAATAAACCAATATTACTGAAAATGTAAACAGCCCTTTGGGCACATCGTAAAGCGTACAATGTATTCAGAGTACACCGCTGAGAACTAAGTTCGGAGTGGGGTCAACTCACAAGCGAAAGCGACGCAAACAAATCATTATAAAGGGTGAATTTGTTATCACTATTGACATTTTTATGGGATCGGTACTTACTCTCCTAAACTAAAATTTTATATTAAAAAAGATTACATCAATATAAAAATAATTATCAGAGCAGCGAACACAATCAAATATTTGGAAAAGATAATTAATGTTTAGCAAATCATGTGAGTCCTCTCAAGCTTTAGAAATAAAGTCAAGCGCCTATGTCGAAGTAACCCCTTGTAAAGTCCTAGTATTGTTTTTTTTTACAAATTATGATAATAATTTCAAAATTTCTACTAATCAAAATCTAAAATGCCGAATTAATCACCTAATTAAGTTATTATAATTTATTATAACTACTCCCTATAAACACAATATAATATTTAATTCTGGTAAAGCACCATTTATTGATTATAATTTTTTCGCATTCAGTAGTATCACGTCTTAAACAAATATCTATTTCCAGGGTGAATAGTAATAAGTTTACCACTGGTATGTGATCGTAATGTATTGTTAAAGCCAAAATGCGAATTTCATATGGTTATCCCGCTAACGCTTCGTACTTGCGGCCACCGATGTTTGCTGAAGTCCTAACTGTTGGCTAGTTTGAATTTGGGACCCTTGTTGACGCCCTCTCAGTTTCTGAATTGATAGGGGCTCGTGAACTTATTTTGCCTCACGTCGCGACCTCGCACTAAAACTACCCAACGTAGGCCTAAAACTTCAATTTGACCTATTTAATTAAACCTCGCTTTATATTCGGGTAAATTACTGACTATTGATAACATTTTTAATTTAGCTCAATGTTTGAATAAGCGAAGTATTATGTCAGTTTGTAATATTTTTTTTTTAAATTACGTGTTATGCGGCTTTTTATATCGACTTTTTATATGTGACTTTTTATATATATAAAACATTTTATAGTTTTAGGTTTCTGCCACCACAAAGCTTGCCATGTTTATTCGGAACGCACGCTTTTTGCACTGTCACTTTGATCTACTTAGAGGACGAAATACACGATCAGTCCATCGCGTCAAATGAACTGACGTGAAGCCAAATTTGATCGTGAATGGTAAAACTGATGGCTTGATGTCAAACACTGGATTTTAAATTGCGCCGTTGCGTCACGTCATTTCATCGCGCCAACTGATCGTTAGTGTAGAAACTCTATCCTCCTTGGTACAAACACTACGCCGTGGCATCTTGCCGCGCTTACGAATCAGAGCTCATGTCAACGTCACTCGACCCGGTCAAACGCATAAATGACGCTCCATTGGCGTCGCTCCATTTGATTTAAGTCGTTTGGAGTCACGTCAAATGATTGTATTTCGTCCATTAGTGTCCATTAGTAATAAAATTGCGCTGCCGACTTTTAAAAGAACATTAATATCACAGACAATTTGCCTATTTTTACACTTGTAATATCCTGATATTACAAAAATAGGAAAATTGTCGGATATCCAGCGAACTTGAAAAGATATATTATTTCAATTGTGATATCCCATTCATACTCAGAAAAACAACACCACATCAACGTCAAGTACAAACAAAATATGCAACTAATCTATACTAATATTTATATATTAGTTAAAGAGTTTATTTGTTTGTTTGGTTGTACGCGCTAATCTCAGAAACGACTGGTTCGAATTGATTTTTTTTTTGTTGGATAGTCTATTTATCGAGGAAGGCTATAGATAGAGAACTCGGGCGAAGGCGTGGGCACCAGCTAGTGATATTATAATATTACATAAGTATTCGATTAGTTCCGTGTGACTAAGGCTTTATATTCCGAACAAATCTGAAAAGTCGACGAACGAGACGCGTATGAACATCGTCAAATAAATCCAATATAAGCTTATGTTTTATTCATGCTCCCGATACATAAGCACGGTAGACTGCATTCGCAAGTGTAGACTGGCCCTACGGCAGATACAGGTTAAGATCCTGCTCGATTTGTATGACGATTGACATTATTTTTGACGAGAACCAAATTTATGTCTAGATATTAGATTGAAATGCAGATTCTAAGAGGCACTGGCTAAATTAATTTTCTACACATTGACATAGTAAAAATTGACCCTAAATCTCTAATAGCTGCGTTATAAGTTATAATTCTAATTTTTAAAATTTATTTCTCGAAGAATGCATACGGCTTATAACTTCAACGTCTCCCACATAAAAGATGCCTGTGACCGACAGAAGACTAGCAGTGAAAAACAATAAAAAAAAGAGAAATGTCTCTTCTAGCATAATTCTAAGGTGCGTGTGACATACTCTAATTAAGATTCGCTCACAAACACTCTAATGATATTAATTAAAATGTATGTAAATATGAGTTGATTACTGTCGCTCCTAATTACAGAGATTCGTCTTAATGATGCGGTGGCTGTTTGCCTTTTCCCACAGCGTCGCTCTCTCCTACATTTTAATCGTATACCCACATTTCATATCAACTTACATTTTTAATTATAAAACTATTTTTTCTGTGCGTTGCTTCATCAGAGCAAGCCAGAAATGGTAATATAATGTTAGATGGTCACCGTCGCCTATGAACACCATCTACAACTATAACATAGGATGAGTTTAAAAAATGGTCCCAATTACTCTCAGTCTCAATTACCCTTTATAAAGTCTCTTAATTTACTTTTAGTATTTCATTTGGAGACTTAATTCTAAATGAAGTATAAATAACATTAAAAAAAACTACAAGTAAGATTACTGTTGGTCTGTTCACTGAGATACGTGCACTTAATTACGCCCAGAAGCCACATGCCAAATAACAAGGGAATGGATGCATTGGTCCGTTTGTAAACGTAATGAGGTCGTGCGATATACATACGGGAATATATATTATTTTATACCTCACAGCAGGCTTCGTTATGTCCTCAATACATATTCATGTAAAATATATAAATATGCTTGTTTCATAAATATTGTTCAATTGCGGACTATTCATTGATCCATGCTTAAGGCGTCAGCACATATCCGAATTTAGGTTCTTTCACTAAAAACATTGAAACAATTTTAGTAGTTATCTCGATTAAAAAAGAAAAACTAAGTGAATAAACCCACTGTTTCACATAAGAAAGTAATGAGAAGGCAATAAGAGTGACCACAACATCACAACTGTTCCGAGCTCATGAATAATGCATCGACGTTTGTAACTTCCACTGTCTGTTTTGCTACGAATGTTACGGTGAAGTCTAAGGTTCTATTGTAAGCATTTTATATCCTTTTTTTATTTGGGGAATCCTCTTGGATACCCGGCAGTGAAGGGGACACTGCGGAGTTATGCCGGATTCCTACCGGCTAAAACCCAACGACTTTCTATCTATCGCGGCCGTTGATGGGCGGAGTCGTGGGGACGTTATTACACGACTTCGGTGCCCCGCTACGGCTATCCAACGCGGGGAGCCTGTGCTCCCTGTCAGAACCTCGGCGTACCCGAAATTGGAGGTACGCCGGCCTATTCGGGGAAGCATATTATATCCTACTATAGCTGAATACAATGTTTCTTTTTCTTGTAGACAACAGTTGCACCCACTTACACTTCGGTCAAAATTGCCTCGGCATTTTGCTGTACTTATTTAGTTCTTCATAGCTGTGTGGCATTCTATTATAGAGTGGAATAAGCTTTTTAAAGTGAAAATCCCTATATTGACATGTTTTTTCTCATTAACTGTTTTCCCCTATAAGAGTATAAAATATGAGAGTCGAATAAAAATGCATATCGTTTTAAAACCCCAATTAGTTGGATCTGTGTTAATTTGCCAGCAATCTGTACCGCCAATACAAATATGGAAAACATGAATCGGTCCAAGCCACAAACTTTCAATGAGAACTCTAATGAGTGAGATACACTATTTTATTACACTTACTATTGTACACTCCCATTGCACCGATCAGATACGATAGATTTCTTTACAGATCAAATAATTTATTTTTCTTTTATCTTGGATTGAAAAATTGGATCATCTGGCGTTATTGTTTAATTTTCCTGTGTTTTTCCAACTATAAATGGAAACTTTAGAAGCGAACTATAGTTATATTGAACATTACCTATTATACCGATGATACCATAAAAAAGCATAGTCAGGAAACCTGTAGACTTAAACTTAACATTTTAAACAAAATGTTAGTTTATACAAATGAAGCGATTTTCTTGACCTTGGATTACTATTAAATTTCTAAGATTATCAGTTATACACGTACATGGCATAAAATAATGTAATTAATGTATGAAAGAATCGTATGACCTCTTGTCGCTTATACCCTTTTAGAGTGAATATTGAAACAAACATTGAAAACTCTCAGGTACTTACGTCAATACAGCGGATAGTTTGGGAGAGGAATATTAATTCACCTATACATATATCCTGCAATTATAATATCCGGATTGAATGCAACCTGTCAATAATGACCCATTGTACTCGAACTGCGGCTAAAGCCTACTCTTTCACAATGCTATCTGTAAAATGCCTTTATATGTTTATTATGAACTAGTTCAGCTATTTTTGAGTTTTATGTTTAGGAAACACATAGCGATTAGCTTTTATTTGTAAAGATACAGTAGACTAAGAAAAAGCTCATTTAAGTTTGACTATGAACCAGCCATTTCGTATCACAAATCTCGGAATAATATGCGCAAATATTAAGATGTAAATTATACATACTATAAATGCCACAGAAACTGTTAACAATTGAACCTATTCTTATAAAATCAAACAATAGCTAGCTTAATAAAAATAATTTTCAGGCAACGGTATAAACACCAGTATTTTAATAATCTGTTTTGTATCTGAAATTTAATGAAACCAGTCCACGTCTTATCTTTCAATTTCAACGAACGATTTCCTTGCCCGCAGTTTTTTTGTTCGGTAAAAATTCGACGGTCATTACTCTTATTCACAAACCCGAATTCTATTAAAACGATTTCATATTCAAAAATGGCGGGAATTGAATTGAATTGAAAGCGAGCCGGAACCCGCTTTGATTAATTGTTGAACATTTGGCGCTGACTGCTTCACTTTGAAATATTACTGTGAGTGGATCATTGTTAATTTGATTCTAGGTCACCGACTCAATAATATTGACCAATGTGATGGAACAGATTATTTGTTTGCCCTCAGAGGAGCCCTGTCCAACGGCACTCTGTGGCTGGGAGCATTCTCAGCAGCTCAGTACCGAAGCGATGTCCATGCAGTGACGTATAGATGTCGAGCGTCCAGCACTGTGGGAACCATACTGTCCAGAGACATGAGGCTGGAAGCTGGTGAGTTTTATTACCCTATTATTAGCTTGTTTTATGCGAAGGACTGAGCTGTCTCAGACCATCATCAATCTATTTTTAAGATGGTAAATAGTGATATGTTCGACGTTCGTGGCTTGTGTTTCTAATACGATGTGCTCCGATAGCTCTTACAGCTTTAAAATACAATAGCATAAATGTTGTTCCTTCAAGTTTGTGTTCTGAAAGTATGTGGTCACTGCTACTAGAAGAACTGCCCATTTCATGTCTGCCGAATGTAGTAACCCTGCCACGATTAAAACACCTAAAGAAATACTACCAATTGAGTCACTGTTGAAGGTTTTGGAAAACATAAATAATCAATGATTGTTAATATTAGCGTAACTTATTTCGGTTGTTTCGGTTTAAAGAATTTATACTCAAAATATAAAGCATTGTAAAGGGTTGCTTACAGCCGTCACACGGGCTGCCCTATTTCTAATTGTTTTGGTATGGGATACTTGCTCTAATGACCGATAGACTGCTATATACTCGTAGTTTCCCGCACTTGAACTTTAACAATGATTATACGCGTTTACTAATGGCATAAAAAGCCTTCAGCGAGGCAACTCAACAGAGCCCTAAAGGCATTATGACTGGACTGGGAGATAATTAATAGCTTTTTGAGGCTAGTTAACTTAACCCACAAGCTTACCCCGTAGAATACCTGGTACTTTAGTATTATCCGTGAAATAGTTATTTTAACATGTTTAGATCGTAGTGGATCATAGTATTGCTTCATTATAAATTTTCCTGTTATTGTTCTATTTCATATTCACAATTCACATTACAAACGTTACACAGAGAAGCCTAGATTTCTTCTGAATAGTACTAATGAAAGTCGTGTTAATATCGATTCAGCCGGAAAAGACAGATAGTTTCAATAAAATATACGTTTATATACTAACTTTCTAATAATAGTTTTTGCGTGAAAGCGTAACAAACAAACAAACAAACATTCACATGTATAATATTAGTAAGGAAGTAAGGATTAGGTAGGTATATTTTATATAAAGCTTTGTATAATTTTGAAGTAGATACAAATGATTATTGCGGTGTAGGGCTGATGTGGTAAAACCACAAACGCGTGACATTGCGGTCCGGGGCGCCTGGCTCAGACGTGGCCACGAAAATGAAATATACAGCATATGTTTTACAATTTACCCCAGCAAACACTGTAAAAATAAGAAATTTCGGACACTAGATAAATTTATTTTCTCACGCGACAGGAAAATGTGCACTCAACATTTTTCGTTGCAATAAAGTTTCAACCTTATTGTTGTAATGTAAGATTGAAAACAGTATGAGGAGAATGCCTTGTTTCTTGAGTACACGATCTTCTAAGGCCGAGTTTACATTAGTTATTTATCTGATTAAGCGAACTAAACGAATTGTATAAACGGTGACCCGTGTTCTTTTATTTGTGCTTGTGTCGCTTGTGTGCCGAAACACGCGTGCTACGTGACCCGTGTGCTTATATTCAATCTGCCGTCTGAAGGGAGCGACGCTGTGACAAGAATTTCAATTGTCGCTCTTCCGAAAAAAAAAAAACAGAATTCTTGGAATAATTTCTCTTTACTTTTCCCTCTATATACAAGTGCCTGTAATTATACTTATGTGTAACCTTATGAGCCTATATACAGTCAAACCTGGATAAGCGAGAGTTCAAGGGAGCACAATCTCATTCTCGCTTATAGAGGTTTCTCACTAACCCGAGTTTCTCGCTAATGCAGGTACATACATGGGTAGCGTTTCTCTCTTATAGAGGTACGCAGCAATAACAAGTCACAGCAAGTACGAATGTAGTAAATATGTGCACAACATATTTTATGTACATATATACATATTTTTAATAGTGTGTATATGTTACGTTCATTAGATTTCGACATATAAGTACTTTATAAGGGTAGGTATCAAGATGCTTACGAAAACAAAACAAAAATTCATGCACTATGTAATTTTATTTTATTTAGAACTTATTTACACTTAAAAAAAACCGTCAATTTCGTTTGGGTTTCTGTTTTTGTTTTTGTATTTTGTATTTAAATAATATAAATAAATAAAGTTCGACTGTCGCTTATAGAGGTATAGATAAGTAGCAGTCTCACTCACGGAGGTCCATGAGGGAAAAACGACTCTCTCTTACAGAGGTTTCTGTTTCTCGCTAATAGAGGTTTTGAGAGCTTAAAATGACGGGTCCTAGCTATTACTCTCACTTATAGAGTTTTCTCACTTATCCAGTTCTCACTTACCCAGGTTTGACTGTAATATTTTGATTACCGTGCTTTCGTTTTAAATTTTAATATACAGTCAAACCTGGGTAAGTGAGAACTGGATAAGTGAGAAAACTCTATAAGTGAGAGTAATAGCTAGGACCCGTCATTTTAAGCTCTCAAAACCTCTATTAGCGAGAAACAGAAACCTCTGTAAGAGAGAGTCGTTTTTCCCTCATGGACCTCCGTGAGTGAGACTGCTACTTATCTATACCTCTATAAGCGACAGTCGAACTTTATTTATTTATATTATTTAAATACAAAATACAAAAACAAAAACAGAAACCCAAACGAAATTGACGGTTTTTTTTAAGTGTAAATAAGTTCTAAATAAAATAAAATTACATAGTGCATGAATTTTTGTTTTGTTTTCGTAAGCATCTTGATACCTACCCTTATAAAGTACTTATATGTCGAAATCTAATGAACGTAACATATACACACTATTAAAAATATGTATATATGTACATAAAATATGTTGTGCACATATTTACTACATTCGTACTTGCTGTGACTTGTTATTGCTGCGTACCTCTATAAGAGAGAAACGCTACCCATGTATGTACCTGCATTAGCGAGAAACTCGGGTTAGTGAGAAACCTCTATAAGCGAGAATGAGATTGTGCTCCCTTGAACTCTCGCTTATCCAGGTTTGACTGTACATCTAATCGAAATCCACGTTCGAAATTCCTCAATAAGAAAGCTTAACATTCTAAGAAATTATGCCTTCTAAGAAAGTTCAACGTTGCTAAACGAACTACGTAGCGGACTTTGCGCGGCGTTGTTCCGTTAGATTGAACGTTTGTTCGTAGACAAACAAAACACATAGCAACTAACACGTAACAAACACGTCGCACAAACAAGACACATTGAACCCACAAGATTGACAGCCGAACTAATAACCTCAGTTCCACTCTGGATCAAGGCTGCTTCTGACCGATCCTACTGGGAAATTATGGGGTGGCCTAAATGTACTGCAGTAGACATATCACGGATAAGACAATGCAAATTCATTGCGTTATATTATCCACTGTGTTTTTTAATAAACTAATGAAAATTAAAACAAATACTAATACATACTTATATTAATCAATCAAATCAAATTATTATTTTTATAACTAAATCGCGAGCTATATCATGTTAAAAAAGGAAAATCCTATGAACCGATACCGAAACTGTTCAAAGGCTGACGTTGTTTGACAGCGGATATTTAAATATTACAATATCATGAGAAAGATCGTCCATGTTACAAAGTACAAAGAGCTGTTGCGGTCATTGCGGCAATCATCTCTTTAGATCCCTTACAAAAATCGTTTACGAGGATCCGAAAAAATTCTACCTCAAAAAATGCAAAGGGAAGTTCAATCCAGCTTATCTTTACGTTAGTACTTGACCCGCGAATTGACATTTTGAAAGGCGAAATTCTGGATCAATCTGTTCGGCGGGAATGCAAATAGGATTCTTTATGGAAGAGGTTGGAGGACCGAAGTAAACCTCCGAGATTGAGGCCCGGAGTCCGCAATATTCACGCTTTGTGAGAGTGCGAGAAAGGCCCCTTAATGGAATCAACGTTCGACGGAATTCAGGAATCGCCGGCTACGTTCGTCCGCACCAATTTTTCGCTCAACATTCCTTTTGTTAGCTCTTCGATTTGGGAATATTTGGTGATCGTCCTTTTCCAAGTGAAATTCAAGTTATTTTTTTATTCGATATTAATATTTTTATATTTATTTTTTTACTTTTTAAAACCTTCTAATTGTAATTAAGGTATCTTGGTGAATAAACTAAAAATTGCTTTACGTAGTCATATTAAATTGTTAACAATTTTTCTTACTTTTTAAAACCTTCTAATTGTAATTAAGGTATCTTGGTGAATAAACTAAAAATTGCTTTACGTAGTCATATTAAATTGTTAACAATTTTTCTTGGCTTTCTTATTACATAAGAAGCCACATTTTATGATAATTAATATCCTCTATAAGACTTGCAGTAGATGTCCCTGACAATGCCATCAGGCCTTATTATCTTAAGAGTTGTTAAGCTGATTTCCATGTTAAGTAAATAAAATAAATTCTCACTTATGTTACTAAATTTCTATTTTTGATATTAATATAAATAATATAATATACTCGTATATGTACGCTGGACCGTAAAAAATAAGGATATGTTAGAAAATGACCTAGCTTGATGAAATAAAGACTAAATTAAAGAATATTTTAATGTGCTTATATAAAAATAAAATTTACTTAGTTTAGCTTTAATTTAATAAAGCTAGGTCAGATATTTTTAAAGATGTTGAAGATTTTGTAACCGACCCTTTTTATTTGCGGTCCAGTGTATTTCATTCAAACAAGTTGTACCGTCAGCGCCTCTGTCTCCAAAATGAATATAAAATGCGCAATATCATCATTTTGTGCCAATAAAAGCGAGCAGGCTCATCGAGGGAGGATCTTTCAATAAACTGCTACTTGTGGCTACTCGAGGCTCGTTCGGAACGATATGCAGTTGACGTGGATCTCAATGGCCCCTCAAGTAGGGGGGCAGTTATTGCTTTACTTACAGTTCTTGGCACTTTGTCCAAAACTTAACAGTTATTTTATTATTTGGTTCTTTGTCCGTATTAGCCTACATACCGCTGCTTAAAAACTAAAGGGCCACAAATCAAAATTACAGTTTTTACAGAAGAGCTATAATCGAAAAAAAAAAATTTTTTTGCAACATACAATATGAATGATTGTGATTGTATTTTTGGAATAAAAACATTTTTGGATTTTTTGTTTTATGGCCCTTTAGTTTTTAAGCAGCGATACATTAAATTAATTAAATAAGTCCTCACTGAGTACAAGTATGTACAGAACGAAAAGAACAGTGTGTAAGAAGGTGTGGACTTCTATTTCACGTAGAAAATTATAAAACTAAATATTTTTTGTAGACATTTCCTATACTGTTTTATTTATTTAGTACAATCACTCAATACAAGAACGCCATAAATCTGAATAAACATGCCAGCCGGCACGCTGAAGGTTTTTTAGGTTTTTTGTCGGAGTCCTCTGTAGCATTAATTCCGAGATTGATTCCGGTAGTATATTTATTTACTGTTTTTGTGTTTGACTATCTATATAATAAAAAAAAAAACTGTAAACGTTTAATAAGATAAATAAATATGTTATATGAAACATTAATACTTAAGAATTCATTTCCATATATAACAAGAAGCAGTATGCATTGGAATCAAAAGCAGTTACAGAATGACTTTCGGGCCTGCATTTAGATTAAATATGATGACTTATTCGAATAGGTAAAGAGGAATCTCCCAGCAATGGGACTTACTAACATAACCTAAGCAGACTTGCTTAGGTTATTTTAGTAAGTTTTTGTTGTTAAGGACTGAACCATTCAAGCTAGCCAATTGTCCGATGTCACTTGACCTTGACCAAAAAACCCTAGGCCAAAAGTCCCATTATTATTTGTTTGAATTTCAAGTAAATAAATAACAGAGGATATAATTACGAAACACGTGATAATAATATTGCTTACAGCGGAGAATAATAAGGGGTAAATTGCCTCCACATTTGCGACTTTACTGCAGAACAATAAGAACTTATGACGCACTCAAACACCATTAATCCTCCGCTTGAAATTTCACTGGCTGCACCTTTTTAAAGATTCCCCTTAATGGACGCCCTTTGTTTCAACAGGCAAACTGAGTATCCGTGTAAATAAGTATCTATCCCGCAAATTTGACGAGGATTAGTTTTTTTTTTAAATTATGGTATACAGCCAACAATACGCACAAATAACAAGAGCATATTCTTTTAGGCTGTTGTCAATGCTTATAATTATATCCAATTTGAATATTATGTGGTTAGTTTTTTTTACAAAAAATGTTATACTTATCCTTAAATATTATAAAACAAAGTCCTCCGCCGCTTCTATCTGTCTGTCTGTTCGCGATAAACTCAAAAACTACTGCACTGATTTTTATGCTGTTTTCACCAATGGATAGAGTGGTTCTCGAGGAATGTTTTAATATTTAATTTACAAAGTTACGCGGGCGAAGTCGCGGGCGGCAGCTAGTTAATTAATATAATTTAAAGGTTTTCAGACTGGCTGACGGTTTGAGTGATTACTTATACTGCTTATAAATGTTTATATTAGAATTGATAACTTATTGCTATCATCTAGCTATCGGAGAATCAGTATTGTTCGGAATATTTGTGGTAATGATTAAAAATATATGATTAAAATTTGTTCCTTTGTAAAAGAATATTTTATTAATATTTATACAATATTCGTTTCTATGCCAGATTGTCAATTAGACGTAGGAGGTTCTTCCATGGGCGACGGCCGCATCAATTTTATTATTATAAAAGAAAGACCCTTTTCGTGAACGAATATTTTTTTTATAAAAATACAATGTTGACGGTTAATGAGGCAGCCGCTAACGTGCTCTTTGTGTTATGTAAAATGAACTCATTGTTTGTTAAAGCAACGACAATAAAATTGAAATGAGGCTTTTTAGAAGCTTTTTTTTGTGTGGACCTCATTTGCTTATTACAAACATGAACGCACCTTTTTACTAAGCCTTCCCGCTCCAGGAATTTGTTTTGATGATAAAATTTTAAATAAAGTAATATTTAGATTTACTTTTAATACAATCGTTAAAAGAAATGTTTTAAATTCCAAATATTACAAGTAAATACCTACTTGCCTACTTGCAGGAAATTTGAAAAAGCGGTGAAAAAAAAGTGAAAAAGCACTTCTCTAGTGGTCTAAGTATTTTTTTTTAATTGTTTGATTGCACGAGAGATTTACACAAATGTTAAGAAAGCTTGAAGAAGGCAGTTAGCGGACATCTGCCGTCGCATTTGAAGCATCCTTGCCTCTAATTAACTTTACTGGAGATTAGACCAGGTTAAATGTGTATGCAGAGAAATCACAAATTCGCCTAAAATTGCTATATTTTTTTTATATAGATATAAGATCCGACTAGGTAATATTAAAGTAAAAGTGTACAAGAAAAGTTACTTCTCAACAATGGCTCAGCAGCGACCCCTTTGACAAGCCTAATAAAAAACATTCGCCGCTCGTTTAAAAACTCTATCATTTCCCACAAGTGCAACAAACTTGAACTACCTCCCATTTATCCACCACAATTTATAATTAGCAAAAAATATACACAAAAACATAACAGTGGCACTCCGTGAGTGCCGACAGAAGTAAAAACTTGAACAATTAACTACGTGTGTATTTTTGAACCGTCAGAAAAGTACATACTTATATACAGAGATGTGTTACACCAGGTCGCGATTTCAATGGTTTTTTCCCATCTCAAAAATGCCCAACGCAGTGTTCATCTAACATTTGAGGATAACCTACTCAGTAACTTTCGTATGAAATGAGGCATTTGAAGAGTTTTAAAAGTACATTGAAAAGTTGGTAGTGGGAGGGCACATTGTATTAGGATTGCATTGAGTGAGGGAAACCAGGGCACTTCACTTTGTCCTATTGAAATCAGTAATGCACTTGTAACCCTTGTAAAGAAGTCAGGCCTTATATTCGCGGACTACGTCGCGGGCACCAGCTAATAATAATAAATAAATATCTTCACATATTCCTTGTTTGTTTGAATTAATTATTTTGTCCTTGGAAGAATCCAGCATCTAAGATACAGGCTCGGCCTGGTTTAGACGTTGGTACTCAACATAATTGAACTGTATGTTTATAACAATGAATTGTGTTAACAACTGTTTATATGTTTATAGATTTGTGAATAAATAAATATTATTATTATTAAAATATTATTATATTATTCCACACAGCGCCATCTAGTTCCATACTAAGCAACTAATGCTTGTATTATGAATACCAGACAGTTGAAATACATTAGTTTACTTTTTATTTTGTAAATAAATGCAAACATCCATGACTCAGGCACAAACATTTGCTCCTAGCGGGATTCGAACCAGCGACCGTTTGGTTAACAGCTAGGCTTACTTGCCACTAGACCAAGCGTGTCGTCAATAATGTTATAATACGAGTACTAAAAGTATGTTCACTGTTTTGTTTGTGTACCGTAAAGTGTGTCCTGTGGCAGTCATAATGAAAATCCGCGATGTACTTGCTATGAATAATAAACACTTTGGCCGGACTCTGATTTCCCCCGTCGCCAATACTGCCCCAAACAATATTAAGTTACGCTACAATTTATTATTACCAAAAAGTGCAAATCAACATCCAAGCTCTATTTATAAACCTATCTCAATTAATAACTGTAAATATTTAGATTGAAAACTAATTATAAAGATTATTAACTTACAAAAAAGGTACTTAATAATCTTTCCCGGAGACTTTCCAAATAAAATTAATATCCGGTTTTTCTCTTGTGTTCCTTATTAGATGTAGAATATTCAACGACTGGGAAAAAAATAATTAAAATATGATTGAATCTCACTCGGCCTGCCAATAATTTATTCTTATCCGATTATAAAATGTATAAGTTCATTTCCTTTCAGACATTTCTATGGCGTTCTTTTTGAATTGCGTTTATCATTTTCAATATTTTTCCAATAAATCTATTTAGTTAGAGAGATATTTTTTTTAAAAATTGCAAATATATAATTGGATTTCGAATTAATTGTATTAATATTATTAATTCAAACGTAAATTTGACTGTCTTCGTTGCTACATTTATTTGTAAACTACGAAACGGTTTTGATGATGCGTGATATAGCCATATCCTTGAACGGAAACAATAGGAGAATTAAAATCAGTAAAGTTTTTGTAATTTTTGTCTACTATGTATCTTTATTTAGGTTGCAGAAAGTGTTATTGCCAATTTGCAATGAGCAATAGTTATCAATTTTATATCAATGCTCTTAAGGAATGTAAAACAGTAAAGCCCATGGATATTCATGTGTTTCTTCTTTGGGTAAACAAAACTAAAAATTAAACCCTTATACCTATACACCAAGTTGCAGAGATTTTTATTAACAATTTTATGCAAAAAATCGCTGTTTTTTTTTAGTTATTTGCTTATAAAATTGAAACTACTTATCAGGGTAATCATGATGGTGTCATGTCATGTCTTAAATTAAGTATATTGCAAGACAAAAAAGCGTAAATTAATTACGTTTGGGATACTAATAATCTCTTTTTAATAGACAAAATTTTTTTTTGACAACGACTTTTTATAATTGATATCCACGCTGGTTGTACGTTACAAGTAGGTCTGTCCTACTGGCAAAAACAAAACAAAGGGAAAGTGAGTCTCAGAAAAACATCCAAATATTATAACTGTCCGTTTAATTTCTTTTAATTTACCCTACCTCTATTTATCTATATAATAAAAAACGATTCAGAGAATGTGCAAAAAATGAAAAAAAATATCAGGCGATTGTTGGTGTTACATAAATGTAGCAAATACATATATTTTTATGTAGGCCACATACGCAATGACGGAACGGAATTTCACAAACATAATACACAAAGGGAAATTAATTTCAATTCGAGGAATTGTAATATTTTCCTTTCACAATTGTTTTCATACATGTGAGTACACACCACATACTTTTTTATTACATGTGGAGGTTGTTCGTTAATTTTTTGGCTTCCAAAACCTTTGAGTAGATTCAGTGTCCACTTTTCACTGAAATTTGGTAACCAGAAAAGTTTTAAATGGTTTCATTCAAATCTATACAGGATACCGGTATTTCATACCATTTAGATATTCACTTGTGATTTGTTTAGATTTAAGTTAAAGATTAAAGTGTAGAGTGTCGTATCAGGACTCCCCGACGTTGGCGATCACCTTCGAAAAGGCCTTTCTATCATGCGTTCAATTTTCAATGGAGCATATGGTATAGTGCCATATGCTCCATTGAAATGGATGAGTAGACCTCGAATATGGATCTTTGGTTGCTGAGATATTGATGGTCAAAGAGGAAATGATCCTTTTCCATTCAAAGACTCATATCTCAGCCAAAAATGGTCGTATCAAGGTATTAAAAAAAAAACAAATTGAAGCTGAATGAACATGTTATCCGGTCCATATGATGGTTAAGACAAATAAAAAATTTCCAAGTCCGTAGATCAAAAAGAAAAACCAAAAATTTCCGAAATTTTTTTTGTCGGTCGTCTTCTCAAGATTACTCGAAGAAAAATTTTGAAAAGAAATTCTTGTAGGTCAGATTCAGAAACTAGAAACTAGCTATAATTTGCTTTTTTTAAATTTACTGTACAATAATTCGTCTTCAAGTTTACAGCCTGTTGAAAATAACCTAAAAAGTTGTATTTTTTTTGCTCCTCTAATTTTTGTGGGGAGTATAGTTCGGAAAGTATGTTTGTTCCTTTGAAAATTAATAAACTTTATTTAACGTTAATAACTTTATAGAAAGTCGAGTGTTATTTTATAGTTTCTTGTTCGCTAAGTATAGCAGTTAATTTAAGAAACACAGGCCAATTAGTTTGACATTTTTTTTGTCTTAAATCGATTAATTATGCTAAAGTAATTTAAAATAAATATAGCACATAGTTGTATATTGTTGTGTAAATTATGTTATTATGATAAATTAGTGTGAGGCTTAATTGTTGTATGAATAAATGAGTAATTGTTGCAGTGATGGACGTGGCCTGGGAGGCTCGCGTGCAGCCCACTCACGGCGTGGCTGGCGGAGCGGCATTGCTCTCGTGCGCGGTGCCCACTGCGGTGCGCCATCATGTCGTTGTCTCGAGATGGTTCAAAGATGGCCACGTTATCACGCCGATGTCTGCTGAAGCTGGTAATTGCGTTATCCCTTCCTTGTTCCAGTTTTCGACTGATGGTAGACTTCAATAAAACCTCTAATAAAGCCAGAGTTTAGGAAATTATTTGAACGTGGACGTGGAGTTTAGGAACTTATGTATCTTACTGCATTTAATTAAGTACATTTTAGAATCGCGAATAAACTAATTTATAAATTTCTTAACTAAAATGTTTTACTAAATAGTACATTTAACTTTAATTTTTTTTTAAACTTTTATATTTTCATAAAGTTAAAGCTTTAGAGACAACAATTTAGGAGTTGTATTAATGTTAATAGTTTGGAGAGCCGCCAACTCCTTTAGCGAAAAATTTACCAATTTAATATTAATTTCTTTCGGAGGCGAACAGCCGTTTATTACCGCTTCCGGTCTGATGGAAATACTGTCGAAAATTACAAAATTTTCGTTCCAATTTCGACAAAAGATCCATCAGCGTCAAAAACAAGAAAGTTGACTTTTTATGAGTTCTATTTCACCCGAATCAAGTGGAAAATTCGATTAACGTTTTCATTTCCTTGCGACAGAAATTCAACCAATATCAAAACAATTGACGACCCTACATATGCACGTGTTGTTTTTTTATGAAAATGTACCACATTTTTATTTGTACTGCACTTTATTTAGCACGAATTGCGTCTATTTTTATAAGGTTGGGCAGGCAGGCTGACGGTCCATTATTAGAATGTTCAATAATGGTTCCCATTAATGCCAGATTACTACCGTCGCCTATTAATATAATAAGAAACACTATAAATGCTGCATTTGGACTAAGCCCACCTTAGATAGACAAGAAATTAGGAGAGTATAGGATGACTATTTTATGTTCTTATATATAAAAGAAAGTGTTAGTTACACCATTTATAACTCGAGGACGGCTGGACCGATTTTGATGATCTTTGTTTTGTTGGATTCGTCTCCGTCCGGAATAGCAGAATAACCATTAAAATATTAAAAAAAAAAGAAAAAAAAAAAAAAAAAAAAAAAAAAAAAAAAAACAATAACAGAACCGTTGTTGATAACTTTTTCCCTGTCATTAGAAAATACAAATCTACTGTCAAATCGATAGATCTCATGTTGTTGTGATGTACGGGTGTTATCAATAATAATAATAAATCTTTAGGGTTGGTCATGGAGTAAGTTACTTTGTTTTCAGAGATATTCTTTTTATAGGCTATGTGATATGATACATGATACTGAAACGAAATTGACGATTTTTAGAATTTTTTCTGTATGTATGTATGTTCCTCCATAACTCTTAAACGAATTAACTGATTTTTATGAAACTTGGTAGATAAACATTTAGACGTACAGGACACAGGATAGGCTACTTTTTTTCTTTTACAACGCGGACGAAGTCGCGGGTTCCAGCTAGTGATATTATAAAACAACATATTCTTTTGATAAATATACCAATTTTAACACATGGTAAATGCATTTTAAAAGTGTTTATACTCTATTTAAAAAACGTAACTAATCCTTTTTGAAATGGTATCTTATGTAACACCTAACAGTTAATTTAAATGGAACCGCCTTTTCATTTGATAGCAGTACATCGACTTCTCAATTAAACTCAATATCAAGTAATTAGATGGTCTCGTCTCTCATCACGGCTCTTCTTGTTTCTCCATATCAAAAATTCTATTATCTCGGCTCGTTTATCAACAAACATACATTTCGCATTCGCAATTTTAAATGGAAATAAGTTCTTAAAGACTTTTCGAAGCTGTTTTGTCCTAATTGAAATCGAAACAAACTTTTTGGGAATTGTGTATTGAGGCGTCTTTAAAAAAAGAGAAATCAGCGGTGAATAATGAAAGAACGTTTTCTTCATTACCAGTTTTATTAGGAGCCTGCTGCTACCGCCTGTTCGTATACTTACACAGCAGGAAAGCTTGGTTTTATAAATAAAAGATAGGAAAGCCTAAATTATTCTGCCTATTAGAAATATTGACTTTAATTGGCTGTGCATTCTCATGAATTTTGAACAGCGTATTTCGCGCAATGGATACATACTCAGTCCTGAGTGCGAATACTCAGTAGGCACTCAGATAATTATAAATTTTGTCTCGTATTCGTATAAACGATCCCCCTAATAAAGATGTCTCCATCTCATGTAGGAAGCTGTAATTTAAATCTTTAGAAGCGTATTTGCATATGCCCTGCTGTACTTTATATTTCTATACTTATATTTCTATATTCAGGCGTCTACTAACTGATTATCTTTGAAATTGATAATCTTTTGAAAACAATAAATTTTAAATTCATCATCATCTTTTTCTTATGCCATCTCCTACCAGAGTTTGGCAATTATCATGGCTATCTAAACCTTCGATGTATCTGAACCTTATTCATCTGATTATAAGTTGCTCTCACTGAAGCTTGTTAAGTGGAAAAACATCTACTTTTGGTATTAATTTGGTAATTGCGTCGTTCCCTCTTGTTAACTTAATTATGTGTTTCAAAAGCGAACGTGTTATTGGTAGAATTTTGGGGAGTAATGTTGCTCGGCGGAGGTGCGATACATCATCTCATACAACATAACACAATTACGTGGCTTATCCGGGACCCACTTTCCTACCGAACATCTTAATTAATACAATACTCCCGTAGGAATGATATGAATCGGTGACATTGGCGATAAAATGACGCTCATAACTAATAAATACATAATAATATATACGAACACACTTTTCAAGAATTTATTTAAAATATACTCGTACCTAAAGTAATTAATGAATTAGATTTTTTTATTGCTTAATTGTCACTACTTTAACATAGACGAGTGTATGAACCAATTAGCTTCAATATATTATATTATGACTGAATTATATGACTTATTCAATATATTATTTTATACTAGGTAAGAGTACCGAAAAACCACATTCACATACGTCACAATAAAGTTAAGTTATAGTTTTTTTTTATGTTAAGGGCTACACAGACCGGCGGTCCACTTGATGAGGTTGCTACCGTCGCCTATAACATATGCAACGCCCACAGGTGCTGCAAATGTACTGCCTACTATAGTAGGCTCTGGATTCCCTTACGCACAAACACACGATAACACACTTGCAGTTATTTCACGGTGATCTTCTGTTACTGCCACCAAACGGTCACTACTATAGTTATTTTTCTGTTGCGTTAGCGAATTGTACAGGGAGGCTGTGCACACATTTGTTATATTGTTATAATAATCTTAATGTTGCTGACCATAGTAAAATTTGATTATTAGTTTAGGACAAAAGCAACATTTTAGGGCGCGCCTTTATCAATCTCGTAAGGATTAAGCAAACAGTAGTGGGACGATTCTCTCTCGGTAACTGAATTAATATCCGATGTTAATTCCGATAAAGGCTGCGTCCTGTTTGTTCATTACAGAAACTTATTCGACTGTAATTAAATCGCTCTAATTAACAGATACATTTTGTATATTACAAAGGAATCACAGGTTGCACGCATTCATGTAATACCCATTTCTGTGTGACGTATTTTCGTAGCAGCGCCTACGGCGTAGAACGTACATGGGCTACGGCTTCACCCGTAGCAATTCTAATCGGGAACTGAGTATTCAGAATGTTATAATGGGTAATAGAATACTTATCGTATCTCCCTTTGTATTTTTCTTTTTTGTATTTGAGTTTCTTGTTCTTTGTGGTCATTTCTTGCATTTGAGCATGAACTCCAAGTGAGTGTTAGCATAACTCGATTGAATGAAACAATATAAGTCGAAAAGCATGCAAAACATAATTATGTACCTAGGGAAGAAAATAGCAAAGAATTATTACAGATTCAAGCAGAGGGTGTGAGAAAAGGATCTGACATCCCTTATTCACGCATTTATTCACACAACAGCAGCACATGTACTGGTTTTGTGGTCCTACTCTATGTGCTTTTTATTCTTATTTTGTATATTATTGCAGTTCGCCTTGGTATTAATTTCAAGCATAATTTTAGTTAACTGTGAGCACAGAACTTACAATTAACGCAAACAGTTGAATTGTACAAAAACTTAGCTGTTGGCTCGCGCTCAGGGAATAATGGAATTAAAACTTCAATAAACTGAAAGTTGCTAATGCAAGTTTAATGTTCTCTTTGATTCTCTTCGGAACGGTATATAACTGAAGACGTGAGTAGATGAAGGTGATATGTCGCATTTTTGGATTTTTTTGTTTTTTTTGCATTGATGAAGGTAATATGTAGACATTTTTGGAAAATAAAAAGTTGAAAAGGTGTTGTGGTACAGTTAATTTTAAAAAGCAAAAAGTGCAGAAAAGTTTACTTTTGTTTATGGAAGAGGGAGCTATGTTCACTTTTTTTTTAATTAAATAATAGAAGTGTTTACTTGCTATCATACCATTAATATTTTAGGTTGTTTACACAATTTTGCATCATAATTTAGTACAAAAATCATTTCCGTGGCGACTTAACTAAAAAATTAAAAGTAAAACTTTAACCTCGATTTATTCAAAATTGGAGTTATGCGACATATCACCTTCATCCACTCACGTCTTCAACTATACTTATCGCAGATGTAAAAAAAAGATGACATATATAATATAGGCTGTGATTCGCCGAAGTACCGATTTTCATCGCTTATACAATAATGTCAAATGAATATGAGTCTCAGATCAAAGATCAACCCTGTCGAATATCTGATATGCAGCTATTGTTTCCAATAGATAAATAATTGATCTAAAATAACTGTAAAGTTTCTTAACAACGTAACGAACAATTGAGTGACTTTTCTGTGCTGTGGAAAGAATGTTCTAATTGTCTCAATAAATAATTTTTAGATACATTCAATAAATAATTTTAATATAATGTCTTTTAACTTATAGCTTCGGAAACGCCGTTAACCTGACGGCATAAAAGTGTCGTTAAGATAACCTGTTTTGAACCAACAAGCATTAAAGTAATAACTTTAACGATAGGCTCGGATCATATAATCGTAAAAACAGATGGTCTACTATTAAATTATCGTATATGCTCCTCCAGACAAATTTACTTCTACCTTTAATATGATAAGTAATATTTTATTCTAAATATTACTTCTACAATTTTATTTAGATAATATTATACTTAAGTAAATTTAGTATTTTTACAGTATTTTAATAAGTGCTTAAATTGTTGTGATTAATTGGGCTAACCTATTCCCACTTAAAGACTCCAATAAAACGCTAATTATTCATTATTATTTAAACATAGATGTTTTTTAAATTCTACCTAAAGGTAGAATACAAGTTCTATACTTACTTTAGTAAGTATAGAACTTGTGTATAGAAATAATAGCTACACATACATATTTGTTATTATTCGTAGGCAACAAAGAAGAAAGAAAGAGCTATTTAAAGTATAGTGTAGCACCCACACTCGAAGTTATGTAACGATCCGACATCATTATATTGTTCCGGTTCCTTGGACTAACAAACATGATGCATGTGAGGAATAACTGCAGGAGATATTGCATTCAATACGTCCCACACATATCTCCGCATTCATGGTGCATTTGTCGACATTGAATTTCCTCTTTTCGAGCCGTGCGCAATTTTAACTTTTCACATCTAAAATCGTTTGCAACGAATTTTCACTAGTCCATAAAAATTTATCACATTCTCGCTTTGGAGGTAAATCAAATCAGCATACTCGCAAATTTGATGGAGTGAAGGCATTTGTTACTTCCTGGTTAGGTAATAACATCCACATTTAAATTATTAAATTTCTCTCATTGGAAAATTGTATGAAAATATAGCCGTTTTGGAGTTTTAACTCAAGTTTCAGAATATTCTTCGAAGTCTGTTGAATGTCAAAAGCAAAATGAATCGAAAATACTTTAAATCAAACTGAAATTACGAATATTATTAATGCATTAATAAAATGTACCAATAAATGACAGGATAAGAATAATTTTCAACCACTTTCGTTGCTTTATTCCCTGTGTCTCTCTTTGGACTGTCAACCTATCGAAAAACAAGTAAAAAGTCATCACAATCACAAGATCTCTGATATAACGCTTAAAAAATGAAAAATACATTCAACAATGCATACTTTCATGGTGATAAAATAAACGTGAAGAGTAAGTAAATAACGGTCCAAGTAGAATGCACACAAGCAAACGAAAAACACTTGACAATAGTGGCACTCGAAACAAAGTCACCTCGGGGGTCAGTTGTAAAAGTGCCGCTTTAGAGACTGAGTGAGAGAGAGAGAGAGAGAGAGAGAGGTCGCCCGCACATTTAGAATTCATTGAAAAACTTGCCGCTGAAACTTATCTGATCGTAAACGGTGAAGTGTCGCCAACGCGAATGTATAGTCCAGGAAGGGAGCAGTACAAGACATAATCAATATTCATACGATATATACCTATATAAACAAAAAACCTCTTGTTATTCATTCGTGTTTAGTTATTTCTAATGTAACTATTGGTAGGCAAGCCGACGTTCCATTTGGCGGTAGGTGGTTGGATTTTAATAGGCTTAGCGCCTCTTTCTCAAATGTCAAGTAGGCCAAACTGTCATCTAAAGTCATCGGTAACCGGGAATAATTCAGCTGTTAGCCGGGAATAATTTATAATTTAGCCTTTGTTTGTACGGTAAACGTCCCAAACATTAAATAGAAAATAATAAAAAAAAAATCGGCTATCGAATGATGCAGTAAACCGAGTGCATAATTCAATAAAACAGAAAATCATTTGTAAGGGCTGCCGAAAGTAGTAAACGGTTTTGAGCCCAATACAAAGCGGAAGTGGACTGTATGTGCGGGGGATACACCTATTCTACTCACTTACCTCAGCAATTCGCGGAATCTTCTTTCTTCTCTGCTTCCAAGGCCTTGGATCTTCTTGCACTCACGACGCGAACCACTTTGGCACAGTTCGTAAAAATAGGTGTCCAATGCGGTTGGATATTAGCGGGTTGTGAATTAACGGAATTAATGAATTAGCGGGTGACACACAGATAATTGAACACATTCAAGCAGAGAAAGCGGATTTTACTAGTCTCAACGCTTCACGATACATTCGAGCTTCATCGATGCTGAGAGCTAACGACTAACTATCTAATAAGATGGCGGCCGGCTTGCGGGTTGTCTGATTGGTCCAAACAACTGATACGACCAATCAGAATCGTTTATCTATGAAACAATAACAAAGCGGCAAAATGGCGCGAACATCATTTTTAAAAGTAACTAATCAACATATTACTTTTAGTTTGTGAAAGAGGCCCTTAATAATACGGCTTAATAATTTTAATAAGGCATTACGAGGTAATAAAAAAAGGAATATGTTTGCTGTTATTTTACGGTGGTATTCTGTGAGAGAGTAGTTACTGTTGCTCGACTACCCACAGTATGACTGCGAAAAGCAATGTGCACTGCCACTACTAAAAATAGAGTACTAATTAGGAAGAGATAGTTAGAGCTATTAATATGAGCAGGATTGGTGTCCACAAATAACACTAACCTTTTTTATATAACCCAGATTACATACTCTCTGATAGAATCGTAGATGAAGAAAAATTAAAGCAGAAGTAAGGAGTACCTAATGAATTTAAGTGCCTTTTCTATGATAGTACATCGAACAGAAAACATTGTGTCAAAATGGCTACCGTTTCTATAAATGTGTAAGTGCACTAAATCTAAGTTGTCTCCTAATTTTAAAGTCATGAGCGTTTCACTTGTCCTCTCCGCCATTCCAATTCATCTCAGTCTTCACTCATAGTGTAGGAGGCGTATCATATTTTTCGGACAATGCCAATGTACTTACCCACTTTCATCTTCTATATATTGGCCCTATATTGAAGAAATTTTTAACATTTTTTTTTAATTTAACATTCACACATGTTTATAAAATCAGATCACAGTGAAAAGCATTGTTTCAATTTCGACATAGAAAAAAAAAAGTTTTTCAAAAATAATAAAAATTCGATATTTAATATCAAATACATAAGATAAAAATATTTTAACATAAATTTTCACAATTAACACTACTGATTCTGCATTGAAGACATACCTCTGAGGTAAACTATACAAATCTGTAATAGAAATAAATTTTATTTGAATTATATACCAAGTACACACAAAAAAGATACCTATGCGTGCCCCAGATCAGACCATCGCCTTAACTCAGCATTATGCCGTATGAGCTAAGTACTTGTCACACAGGACTAATCATATCTTGCGACCTCAGAAAGACACCACGGATGGCCACCCAAGTCTATAAGAAACGAAATTTACGACGATAATAAATAAAACAGTATAATAAAATTTCTAAGATTTTTTGTATACGTTTCCTACACACATTAGACAATTTTTTTCAGGAGGTCGATACGTAGTCGGAGGAAGTCGGGGTGATGTGCTCGTAGTTCGAGAAGCCCGCGCAGATGACACCAGTTCGTACTCGTGTGAGGCACAGCATTCGCTCACTGGAGAGAAGAGAAGAAGTTCTGGTGCCATGATAACTGTCTCCCGTATGTAAACATAGCTATGTTTAATCTCAAAAGTTGTCTGTCCAAACAATATAACGCAAGAGTATAATTTTCAGACCCAACTGGGAGTATGGCACCGAGAATGTTGACTGTCTCTGAAGATGATGTGGTACCACAGGGTGGAGATATAAGATTGGTCTGTTGTGCTATTGGAAGTCCACCACCTACATACAGGTTAGTACAAAAAATAATGTTTATAGGCCTTATTTTCTGTCTGTCTGTTCTCATCGATGTGTTTATAATTAAACATTACGTGACAATCTGCGAGGAAAAGTTAATTTATTATAAAGCGAATAAGGGCTTGATTATAACGTGGTTGGTCTTGACCCCTTACAAGAAATCAGTATAATGTCTATAGTGAAAAAAAATATTCTACTATTACTTTAGCACTATTAAACACTTAGTTTAGCTAATAGTGCACGAAAAATTAAGTTACTACTCAGGTTTATTTGTTACAGTTGGTTTCGTCATTCAAATGGTCGTTTGAGTCCAGTATCAAACAGCATCCGTATATCAGTATCAGACCAAGTACTGATCATTCGACGAGCACAGCTCTCTGATGCAGGAGTGTGGACTTGTAGGGCTCACAATCAGTATGGGGAACAGAGACGTGACGCCAGGTTAAGGGTCCGAGCGAGGTTGGTCGTCAGCGTTCAACCGCAGTTGCAGGTATATTATCATCAATCTCATAAAATGAGAGGATTTTTCTAAAATCCTAAAACGGTTAGAACCTTTTGACGATGAGGAATTGCAGACAGGCAAATAAGTTATTTAGACAACCCTGACAAGATACTAGAATACAGCAGCAGTTGTGTTGTTACTAAATTCAAAAGAATAACTTTCAAACATTTGTCTCATTTTATTAGCGAGTAACATCTCGATAACATTGTCCCACTGATGCTCAGTTAAATTCACATCACAGAGCTCATCGACTTCGGAAAATTGAAAAATAAATATTCAGTGCGAGCGTTGTCAGACGAGCAGACGAGACAAGCATACATTGCGCCTCAAAATCGTATAGTCCGCTCGATTGACGAGAAACTTCACAAGTGTTGAGTTCAAAGGCCAAGGTGCAAAAGACCTAACATTACTTATTTGTAAATAAGTTAGAGACGCTAGTCCATTTTCTTGTTCCCTTTTAATCCTTTTTGCAGCATTATTATATATTATATTAATATTATATTAATAGGCGACGGTAGCCATAGTCACCCACCAACAAGTGGACCGACAACCTGCCTGTCAAACTTTATACCAAAAAATATAATTTTTTTTGTAAAAAAAAAATGCTTTTTTTACATTTTTTAAAATGTAAAAGAAAATTTTATCTTTCCTTTTATAATAAATGAGCATCAAATAAATTTAATATGAATTTTAAAAATGCATAAAAAGACGCGTCTCACCTGTAACTTGTACGCCTCCGTATTGTAATCTAGTTTGAGACGTGACACGTCAGGGGGAGGGGGGATACCACACTGGCTTGTGAATAATTCATGAGCCGTGTTCCGACTTGAACACGTGGCGAGCGGTCATCTCAGTTTGCAGTGTTTTCTTTCTTCCCTCACATTACACCGGAACGGAATTTTCGACAACATATAGGATTTAGGAGGCGTAGGTGTTGGATGTTACTAGAGCTTTCGATGCTCATTACGCGGTATACAGTATGTATGGTATAGCTAACCTAATTTTATGAGTCCACGAGTAGTTTGTTATCCGTACTAATCCGTACTAACATTATAAATGCGAAAATTTGTATGTATGTATGGATATATGGATGTTTGTTACTCTTTCACGCAAAAACTACTGAACCGATCACCTTAAAATTTTGCATACACGTTGTCTGGGACACAAGAAAGGACATAGGGTCCCACCTTTCATCGCTCAACGCGGACGAAGTCGCGGGCACCAACTAGTTTTAATATAAAAGTAAGTAGATGGGATAGGCTAATACTACTATACGATGTTCTTCAGTAATGGGTACATATTATAGTCAATACTTAAAATAACACTATAGTCAAATAATATAATTATGTCATGTGTTTCGCTGCATGAGTCAGGAGTTACCAACATCACCTGATTCCTAACTCTTCATCGTATTAGTTTCAATAACTCTTCTATTATTTACTTTGTTTTGGTCGGGTTTTTATAGGCGATAGTAGTCACTAGCCACTTATTAAACTATCAGCCTGTCCGCTGCTTTTCATCATAAAAAAAAACTGTTAAATCAGTACCAAAAAAAGTATGCTTTTAGATTGTCTGCTTACTTTTATCACAAAAGTTGGCATTTTCTTTTAATTGGTGACCGAGTTTCTTTAGTATACCTCGTGGCATCTTGTCATTTGGACGAACTATTTTTAGAATGCAAAACTTCAGGTGTGAGCATAGATTGTTGCTGAGATTTTATACTTTCATTTGTTCCTGCTTTTCTTTAAACTTTTTTAGAATAGATTGGTATTGACTTGTTATCAAGTCGCACTAATAAAAAGAAAACTGATACATTTTTTATTGAGTTAAAAAGTGACCAAATATTTAACATAATTTCGGTTGCACGAACATACACTTTTACTAAACATGGAACATAAAATAGTAATGCAACTACTAATATCAGATATTAGGTCATAATGGAGTCACATCCTTTATGGCACTATCTTCTGTTTCATGCTGTTTCAAGCAATGAAACTATTGCAATGCCGATAAACCAGGTTTGCACTCTCTTATTAGTTCGTCAAACATTAACATAAAAAAAGCTCTCTAGGAGCACAGATTATGGCCATAACTTTTTCATAATGAACACATTATGGCCATAACTAAACAAAATCTCTTCTTTACTGTACGAAATATTTATTGTAGCAGTATGCGTTTTTTTGAAACATTGAATTTTATTTTTACTACATAATATAAAAATACAAATAAAAAAATAAATTTCATTTACATTTTTACAAGTGTGTAAAATTTCCGCAGTAAACCAGGCTGTTGGATCATTTTGACCATTTTATTTTCTGCATCAAACCGTAAAGAGAGAGATGTGTGAATGTGATTCCCAGGTGGCCAACTCTGGTAGTTCAGTGAGCTTCAACTGTTCGGTGGAGGGTGGAGACGCCAGGGTCAGGTGGCTGCACGACGGGGTGCCGGTGGGAGGCGGCGAACGGATGTTGAGGGTCCACGGCGTTGTCAGAGCTCATAGAGGAATGTATCAGTGCTTTGCGGAGAGAGATCTGGACAGCGCGCAGGCCACTGCAGAACTTAGGCTCGGGGGTGAGTTTAGAATTAATTCCACGTATTCATATGCATAATGTTATATTATCTACCTATGGGTAGGCTAGTAGCTGCTGTTTATTCTGGTGTTTCTTTAAATTTGCACAAATCATATTATTGAAAATAATATTTTCTATGAGTCCCATGCCTTTTATCTTTTTGTTTAGATGATTGTCGATAGTTTGGTTCTATTGTATGAAAATATATTGAAACTAAACAAAAACAAGCTGAAGTCTCCACAAGTTAAATAAGAAAGTTTCAATTGTATAACAATAGAATGTATTATTCGTGCAATTACAAAACAGAAGTATTGTAAGCTCCATCTTCTAATACAGTTTTTTCGAACAAAGGGAAGTAGTCTAAAACTTTCCTTACTTCGTATCCCAAGTTTCCGAAAGGCATTAAAATAGGATTTCCAAGTTGTCCTGCAAGTAATAAAGGAATAAGACTTTAAATTACAACCCATTGCCTACCTATTTAAGTACTTAGAACGTATTTTTATTCGAATTCTTATACTATTGCTAATTCTAAACTAATAATCATTTTGCCGTACTGGGTGGTTGAGGTCACTTACTAGTGACTGTGCTGGAAGACATAAAATCTTTTCGTGGTTTTTTACAACCATGCATCTGTTCCTACCAGATCATCAGATATCGAGGGCCATTATCCCTCTTCGCTGGACCTCGATGGTTGTCGACATCCTACTGGGGTTTAGGCATTAGACTACTGTCACGTTCGTATGTTTAAGTAATTATGGGATTTGGCATTTAGTTATACATATCGGGATCTATGAAAGGTTAGCCTTGAAGGCGAGGTTTCTTATCACGAGATATTTATATCTGACTGCGTCAATGATGTAGTAGGTAGTAAAAACAAACAGTAAAATGAACAATGAGATAATACAGTATCAAATTCCCAAGGGACAATAGTTCAGAAACACGTAAATATCTGACGTGAAAGAAACAGATGGCGATGTCTAAAGTAATAATAAGTGAAATTAATTGAATAGATCACGAGTACATTAACTAAGAAATTACTTACGTAAGGTTTAATACTTTCTAAGAAAATTAAAACGTTGACGTTGAAATTAAATTTAGCCTTTTTTTATTTAAGCTCCTTAGCAGTTTTTAAGAGTTAAACTTATTTAAAAGCGGAATAAGAGGACTTACTTCATCATCAATTCAAAGTGCTCCCCTAGTCCGTGTTCGAGTTGATTGATTTTCTTTTCACGGGGATTTAGCGCCCAACTAAAGGGTCGTTTGCTTTTATAGCTACAATCCACCCTGTACCACGCTAACTTCCCAATTTTTCTAACTTGTTTTTCACCTATTTCATTGGCTTAAAATTAATATACTTAATATCTTAGGTACGAAATTGCAGTAAATTTACTAAACAGTCAGTACAAGTGGTAAGGTCCTGATAAGCTCGGCCGATTATACAAGGCGTCTACATCCGATGGCGGATATCTAACACAAAAAACCAACCGACCGGTTTAAGGGAAGGGAAGCTCATCGGAATATTCAGCACACCTCGACTTTATTGCCTTCCGTCGAAAGATTTATTGAACGACAAGCCGAACCGACTTTAATTGTGCACATTGGATTAAAGATTGGCACATTTATTGGGTTATAGATTTGTAGGTAGCCGTTTGGTATCGTAAAGAAATCTGTCAGAGGGCCAATAGCATCAGCATAATGTTTTTTTTAAATAAATTAAAAGTAATGTGTTCATTGTTAATATGATTATTTAAGGGTCATAACTTGATCCTGTCACTCCTTAGATCTTCAAGCTAAATTCTAACAGGCTTTAACGTGATGATACACTGTATTCTCACTCTCACTTTCACTACTACTCTAAACTAATATAACTACTGTAAAGATATTTGTATAATAATATGTAAAAATGTTAAGAATTCGAATATATCATATATAACAAAAAATCTTTTTGATCTTTTAGCTATCGAATTGTGTAATTAAATTTAGGATGGAAACGAATTTGTATACTCAGCAGTTTTGTTATAATCGGTTTTATGAATTGCCTCCCACTGTGGAAGCAAATTGAAATGGTGGTTCCTGATAACCTCAAATATTTTTATAGTTTGTTATTAGTCGTATTCCCGTTAAAATAATTTTAGTATTCAAAATAATTTTAAAAATCAGTACTGCGCCACTTTTTTTCATGTTTATTCTAACATAACTGGTGTCTTATAGAGTTTTGATTGTATATTGTATAATTAATGTTATATAACAATATAATCAATGTCAGCCGTAATTTGTATAGGTAGAGCAGTAAATGGTTTAAGCCTGTGATGCAGCCTACGGGTGGAGCCTAGATTACGGTCGGTTATTGATTAACGCGGCCTGCAATAATGGACGGACGTGCCATGCGTCAGCCGATGCTGTGACAACTGACTTTGGTACAATTCACAAGCGAGAGATCCACCGACTAATTTAAGTGAATTAAACTTAAGATAAAGTTTCCCGACACATGTTGTAAGAAGGTTTTAACAGTAAAAGTAGTTATTTGTGTTTGATTTAACTTAATAACTTCATTAATTTTATTTAGAGAAAATGTTTAATAAAAATCTAAAGATTAACATAGGTTACCAAGAGAAGAAGCAAGCCAAGAACGATCTTTATTTATTGTCTCATAAGCTAAAACTAAATAGCATCAAAAACATAAATGTAAAATAGGTTCAGGTTCTCATAATCACTTATATTTTACTGCAAAAGAAGTAATATTCAAAAAAAAGCCATATCAGTCATGAAATATTTAGAAAACAGTTACAAGTTTTTTTTTCTTTATGAATTAATTTCTAACTTGGCTTCTTATAGAATAAAATTTCTTTGTCGACGTAATATTCGCTTTCGCTTGTTACCTTAGAACAATAGTGGTGGCCGGGCTTCCATTGTGATCGGTACAGCGCACAACAGATAGGTTTAACATTGTCAGTCATTTGGATCTGGGATCGATCGGAAAACTGAACTTTATAATATTATATTACAACGTTCATACTCAATGTCATTCCAATTGGATAATATTTGGCCCAGGAAAATAGTCGTGTTGCTCTAATTAACTGATAAACCACTCATAAAAAGTGACTACGTGGACATATTGACATTTCTTAGTACACCTAGTTAAAAAAAAATTTTGAATTTGGTTTACTATTGGTTTTTAAACTATATTATTTATTCAATTTCTTGTTCTCTTACCGCTCTGATTTTATATCAAAATACGTGTCTCTTTCGAAATACGTGTTTTTTTATATAATGTAATATTATAACTTCTATCTGTCTTCATTTTAATAATAAATAAAACAACTTGAAAGGCCATTGAAAAATCTGGATAGTAAATAATAATTTTCCCGAATAAATAAACAATTTCATTTTCTTTCGAATCAATTATTCACATAAAAAAAAATATTTCACATAGGTATTCAGTAATGTCCTACTGTAAAAGGAATCAGCCAAACATGTTTTTGGGTTTCCCAAGAATATCCAGATTTTCAATAATTTTCAAGTTCCAGCCCGATGGTACGTTAAATGACCCGGATTATCCGGGTCTGATAGAATAATAGGAAGATATCTCGGGTCGTCTATCACTGCTCATAAATCAAATATCAAAGGTGCATAGAGCGACGCACAAAGGTAACTCGATTTGCCAAATACAGGCTAACGATAACGAAAACCTATCTCTAAGGCTAACGAACAGGTTTTCATTTACGGGATGAATGTCTATTTAAGGGATAGTTTTATTTTAATATTTTTATTTTAATGTATATGTTCTCAAAACCTACATGTAACCAAAAATAAGTCTTCATTTTAAAGTCACACACTGAAGCAACCATTTCTTACTTTTAATTTAATACTACAAATAAATAAAATATATTTGTTTTTAATTTAATATATAGACAAAGTAATTCACTGAGATTATTGAAATGCTTAATGTGAATTATTTACGTTTAAGTATCATTATTTCATTAAAAAATAGCTTTCAAATTTTTTAGGCGATTATTTGCGCAATAACAAATTAAATAAAAATTACACACTTTAAAAAAAAGTTTATTATTCAGTTCGTCCGCTTGTTCTATTAATTGAATTGAGTTTTTTTTATAATTTTTATGTACAATACTTTGGAAATGTGAAACAGACAATGACATGCGAATAACACTGTGTATTCGCATACATGCCATATCATTCACCTGCCTTTGTTTCAACTCATTCATATTTATGATATTGTCCTAGCATTTATAACAATTAATTAGGATATCGTACATACACATCCCGACTAATACATATTATAAATGCGAAAGTAAATTTGTTTTTTAAGCTTTCATGATTTAACTATTATACTTAACCGAACAGGGTTAGGGGTACAAAAAAGCGATTCAGAAAAGTTCAGAAAAGAATCAGAATATTATGACATTTCCTGATTCTTTTCTACAGCATTAAATTGTAATCCACCGATTTTGCTATCATCACTTTTCTGAATTGCTTCCCACTATGGAACAAAATTTAAGACCATATTTTTATACTTAAATTAATTTATCATTGTTTCAACAAAACGTTGCCTCATCTTGAGTCTTGCACCAAACGATAATGGATGGTCTGTCACAACGGCGTCCGGTGTCAGGGGAGCCTGTAATAAAGTTGTCACAAACGCCACTGTCTGTTGCCAATTTAGAACCTCATAATTCTCAGAGCTTTGTGACTGTTGGGATCCAATTACATAGTTAGACTTGGACGCATTTACCTCTAAATCATTTTAAACTATTAAACTTTACAATTTATGGAATAATTCATTACATTGCTCAAATAAAATGTTAATTAACATTCGTTGCACAAAATGAAATATTGGATATTAATAAAATATTTGGGATTTATGAGCATTCCGCATTATTTTCAACTTATAAAACATAATGATAATTACAATTAAACGTGAAATTGAAATATTATACGAATATTTTTCGAAATAAATTACTTCGCTCATTCCTATTCATCTATCTATGGTATTTATATAATAATTAGGCGTATATACTAAGTCCGCTGCGTAAGACCATTGCGATCGTTATATCTACTAAAAGGTATATAGATAAAAATAATTAGGCAATATTGGCCCAGTAGACATTTTGATCTTTGATCAGATAAACAAGCTTCCCGTATTAAACTAAGAATTCCACGAGTTTGGCCATGAAATAAGCATTTTCGTTGTTTTCGTAACCACACTCCATTGTTAGTGCTGCACAGAATGGCACAGCGTTGATTGGATTTTGTTTTGACGTTGTTGATTTATAGAATACAACCGAGCGAACATTGATATTGATGTTGAATATCAGTCAGCGACAACAGCGACATATTTCACTTAACGATACGTTTATATTCTGGCAACGAGAAGGATGTAAATAAGTTCAATAAGTTCACCAAAAGTGTTTTGTACATACAATCAAAGTACCTATAGTCTTTTCTGTCAAATGGCTTCTGTCGTGGAATCGGCAAGATACTCATCTGCATCTGGATGAAGAAAGAGAGTTGACCACGAACGAAATTACTTATTTAAAAAAAAATTGTAAAAGTTTAGACAGCCTAACGGCATATTTGATGGAAGTTTAACATAAATGACCGAATAAACAAAGGGAGGATTGAGCAAATTATTTTTTAACATTTCAGGTCTTTTTTGACATAGGAATGCATATGGTCGTTTCAGACACAGCTCCAGAACTGCACTACACTTTCATAGAACAAGCTCTGCATCCAGGGCCGGCTTTGGCCCTTCATTGTGCTGCGTCAGGTTCTCCGCCGCCCAGATTCACATGGCTTCTTGACATGCAGCCTATCGAGGAACATAATACTGGACAGAGGTAAAGAGAATGAAATCTGCTCATCCTTAAAATTATCAATAATCCTAAAATCGTCTCAACTTCACCAAAGCTCTATTTTCCGATTATAGGTGACAATATGTTTAGGCTGATTCAAAATAGATGAATTTAAGTCTTTGGCTTCCTATACTTACTAACCGAATACAACTACGTATAATAATATGCCGTTATTTTACGGTTGTCTTACGTAAGGGAGTGTCACCAGATGAGTTGCATAATTTATGACTGCGAACAATTTGCCCTACCGCTACTTGAATTTTATATGTAATTTTTGTCTGAATTAAAGATTAAGGCCAGGCTTTTGGCAATAAATGCACATATATAACCCAGGTGATAAGTATATAATCTTACATCTAGTCGTGCTCGAGACGTACATAATAGAAAATATAACATTTATAATATCTGTTTAAATAAATTGAGATGTAATAAAAGAATATTCTGAAACGCACAGAAGTATATCCCAATTGATGAGCTCGAAGAACGACGTGGTCAGCTACCTGAACATTTCGTCAGTGCGGCCGGAGGACGGTGGACGGTATACCTGTCGCGCACACAACTCCCGGGGCGCAGTCGAACATTCAACCAGGCTCAATGTCTACGGTACTAACAATAATTCAATTTGTAAACATACAATTGTTAGCACCCTCTACTTCGGGTAAACCACTTTATGTTTAATCCCAACACTTTTATGGTCCGACTGATACTAGATCGCGTTCGTTCAATTGGCTGTCATTAACTTTTTTTAATATAATACCTACGAATGAATAAGAACGAATGAACACCTCTTTTTGAAACGTCACAGAGCACTTTTTAATTAACTTCAGTCGACATAAGTAGCAGACGCTAACACAATCAAATTTATTTCTTTGTCTGACTATACCTTTGTTTGTCCGAACTACAATCCAAGATTGCTTCAGATTAATTTAAAGTATATTCAAGTATGTTTTCCCTCCTAGTATTGCCTTGATCTTGACGAAGAAAATAATCTGCTTGCCACCCTGTTTAATATCCTAATAATAAGTATTATAAATGCGAAACTTTGTATGTTTGTGTTTGTTCCTCAATAACGCAAAAATGACTCATCGGATTTGGTTGAAATTTGGCACACAGTTTATTACCTGGATTAACACATAGGATACCTTTTATACTGGAAAAGTTTTAGGTACCCTTGGAATCGTCTAAAAATATTTTAAAAAATCAGCGCCACTATTATCGTCACAGCGATAAGAATGTCACGCGTTATGACTCATATTATTTTTATTTTTCATCGCGTACGAAGTCGCGGGCACAGCTAGTATAAAATAAATAAAAGAAATTCAATGCAGTTCGGTCCTTTTATCAGGTCCACCTTCGATCAGGAGCATCGGGCCGTTACGAGTCGTCGCCGGAGTCAACACCACAATACATTGTCCTTACTCAGGATTTCCAATCAGGTTGATGGAGGTGCATTTGCATAGTAACATTATAAGTTCCGTTTCAGTTATTTCTTTTAGATGCATTTTCCCATTTTCTAGTTTTTAATGACCCATGTTTCAGTTGATTTAAATTTCATACTTAAGAAGTGACAAAAATGTCAAACGTGTAATTAAATATTTATAAATTGCTGGTATAAATGGTGATCATAGTGGCAAAAAAAAATTCCCTTCTATATGGACTAATTGACATATTGATTAGACGATTATTTTGATATGCATTAAACTTGTCTGGCACTTAAATGTAACGAAGGAGAGAAGATTCTGTATGTGATTGTAATTAATTTGACAACTCGTTTGGTCTAGTGGCTAGCAACCCTAGCTGTTAACCAAACGGTCGCGGGTTTGAATCCCGCTAGGGGCAAATGTTTAAGTGTTAACAATTTTTACCTTTGTACCTTTTTTTTTTTTTTTTTTTTTTTTTTTTTTTCTGTGTAGGAGGAGGAAATCCATCATAGATACCGATGTGTTGAGCCTTGCATCAGTATGCCCGACTCCACTGGGACTCCAGTGACCTACGGACCAAAACCTCCCCCTATTCCTCTGGCAACCCTTTCGGTAGGCTTAGAGGCATTCCTTCGAAAGGGCGCTGTCATTCCTATTCAGAGGCTTTTTTGCGTCTTTATAGCGCATTCTGGCTAAATCAACATCCGTGTAGTTCAGAAGACCCTTTTTTAGCTTGGAGTTAGTCCTGGTAAAGGCTCTGCGGGTCTTGATACATTCCCGTCTGGCCTCCGCTATTTTAGGATTCCACCAATACACTGCGCTCCTCCGGCATTTACTGCGCGATATCGATCTGTCACAGGCTCGGGTCACTGCATGTACTAACTCTTCGGGCGTAGTACTTGGTTCGGAGCCCATCACCTGGCGAAATAACTCTACGTCAAATTTATTAACCCTCCATCTTGGACTAAAGGGTCGCGCCACTTTTATTTCATCATCAATATGAAATTCTATATATTTATGTCCACTCATAGTTTCCGCGTCAAGGACCGCCCATTTCTTAATCCTACCAGTAAGATCTGCGCTAGCCATAGTGATGTCCGGGATAGACTTTCTATTGCCCCTGTCAAAGGTGGCCGTTTTACCTTCGTTCACTATAGTCAAGTCCAGATCAGCGATTACTTCCATCAGGTATCGTCCACGTCTGTTAGTGTGGTTGCAGCCCCATGACACCGAGGCTGCATTGAAGTCCCCGGCCAACACTATACTCCCCTTTTGCTGCTTAACGCTATCACATATGCTCTCCATATCCATGACGAACTCCTCGAAACGGCAGTTAGGAGATATGTAGCAGCTATAGAAGGTGATTTTAGGAGTTTCTAGGGCTATAAAGCCATCTCCCTTAAACGTCCGTTTTACTATTACCCCTCGTCCCACAGGTACCAGTGCCGCATCGCCTCTGTTATCTAGGTCCCAACCCTTAGTTGCTGCTATTTTTCTGTTGGGTTCCTGTACTATAGCTAGGTCGATCCCACGCGATTCAAGAGTAGCCTCCAGAAGGTCATGCGCAGCCCTGACGCGGTCAACATTTATTTGAAGTATATCGAAAGTCATTTCTAGTTTTTTCCGCCCTCTCTCCTTGCCAGTGCAAGTTCCGTCACCCTGATAGCTTCTCTGAATTTCGGGCAGCCGGTAGTAGCAGCTCTGTGTCCTTGGGTCGAGCAGTGAGGGCAGTACGATTGTTCCTTGCAAAGATCCGCTTTATGATCTGGTTTAGCGCAATTCCTACACAGCCGTGTTCTGTCTGCGCCAGTGCACTTTGCCGCTAAATGCCCAGTTTCCCAACATTTAAAGCATTTAGGAATATCTACCCTCCTCCTTAGTCTGCAGCTAGTCCATCCGATAGTGACCCTTACATTTGTGCCCACCTTTTCGTTTTTTTTAATGGCGACTGTGGCCACTTGGCGACCATACCTCGAGGGTCGTAGCGATTTAATTTCTACCGGTATGCGGAGTTCTCCCTCAATTGCCTCTTTGATATCTTCGACTTTAGCATCCGCCTCGATTCCCGTGACGTGATAGATTGCAGTGCCACCCAATCTCACCTCCGAGTCCTCTATGGCTCCTTCTATTTTAGCCCGAAGAGCATGTGCTTGCGCGATCTCTCCTGTCACTTTAATCACTACCCCTTCCCCGGCTTTTTTTATTGTCCGTACTTTTAGGCCCAGTTTGCGGATATCAGAGGCAGTCACGCTATCTTTCATTTTTTTGAGGGTATCTGCATATGATCCCTTGCCCTTAACCATAAGAACTTCCGTACGCTTCAAGGGCCGTGCATCTACTTGTTTGCTTATTTTCTTATCTATTAGTAGTTTGATCACCCAGTCTTTGTCGAAGACGGCCTCCAGTATTTTCCGAATGTCACCTGAATTTACCCCAGCGTCTACAACCACCGCCAGCCTTCGGTTATTAGTATGTTTTTCCACAGATGCCTTGAGCTCCTTAGTCATAGCGAAGACGTTTGCCATATCCTCGCTGTTATTGCTGAATGGGAGGAGGTACATTTGCCTGTCTCCTTCTCCAACTCCACTCCTAGAGCTTTTGTTTGATCTCACAACATATTCAACTCGCCCAGGTTCACAATCCTCCAAGAGCTCAGCGAGTTCGGGGTACCCCCTTCTCAGTATACGCCTAAGCCCCTTGACCTCCTTTGCTTCATCACCTGAGTTCATTTTTAAATATGCTGCAAGATTCCAGCTCCTATCTAGGTCTTGGGGATTGCTGGACTCCAATATCGTGGCTCTGTAGGCCTCTCCAGGCCAATCCAATGCCATTAGAGGAGCCAACTTCTCATAATTCTCACATTCCCTTATTGAGATCACAGTTTGATCATCAGCCTCCTTGTGGCACTTGCGGCACTCATTGTCGTTTGCAGAGAGTTTATCCTCAATCGCCTTGAGTCGTATCTCCTGTGTACGTTTGTACTCTTCGAACTCGACCTGTAGAGAATCATATCTACCTCTGTCCTTCTTTTGTTGGGCTATAATTCTTTCTACGAGCCCAGGAAGTTCACGAGTCATATTTTTAATTTCCTTGGGCATGTTTTTATTGCCTTGAGAGTATTTAACTATCTCGCTGATCTTAGACTTAAGTTTAAGAAGCTCTCCACTGACTTCTACCTCGTTCTTGGGGCTTCGCTGAGCTTTCCTTTTTTTAACCTGGCGATCTACGAGTATGTAGCCAACATATTCCTCCTCCGGCGTATTGTTATCATTAACTCTAGACAGATCTTGCTGATCGTACTCAATTGATATCTCCACGTCGTCCTGCTCGGCTTGTGAAGCCAGATCGGGGAGCGAGTTTGCTTTTGTAGGGCTAGTTGAGAACCCCAAACTACTGCCGCTCTGCTTTTGTGGCGATCTTTTTATTAAGTATGATCTGCCGAAAGCCTTTCCTTCCTCCTCATAGCGAAAATTGCCCCCCCCAGAATACGTGGGGCAGCCTGGCTTTTTGGAGCCAGGGAGGGATTTCCCGCCTTTCGGCGACGCACCCTTCTGGGGTAGTTTATTCGTTTTTTCCGCCATTTCATGTTTTGTGTCGCTCCTTTAGGGCGAGCGACTTGATCCCCCCTGCTTGGGACTGGAAAACCCTCCAGCCATTCATCCCATCGGCACAGGGTACCTTAAGATTGGGGCTAGTTTGGTTCGCGCCGAGTATTTAATTTCCCCGGTGCCACCCATATCTGGGAGGCATTCCCCTATCCACCACCTGGGGACGCGTCCGATGGGAGACTAGCAACTCCACACGGAAGCAACTCCACACGGACCTTTACCTTTGTACCTAAGTCATGGATGTTTTATATTATGTATTTACAAAAAAAAAGTAATTTATGTAGTATATCAACTGTTTGGTATTCATAATACAAGTATTAGTTGCTTACTGTGGAACTAGATGGTGCTGTGTGACTGTGTGGAATGAGTGAAGATATTTATTTCCATATTTTGTTAGATGTTTGATGTTAGGTGTTAGAAAACACAAAACAGTGTCGCAGGAGACCCGGCTTTATATAGATATATAATTAATTTTTAATTGACTTTGATTTTATCCATTTAGCATTTTACCACCTACTATTTTTTTATCTTTCCTACACTCTCAATGACAGATTATGTTTTCTCCTATGTTATGATATAAAATGGAATGTTTAAAAGCTTTACAAAAGAAAAAAAAACAATATAACAATATAAAATGTAATGATGGTTTCTATTGGAATATTTAAAGACAATTTGTTAGTGTAAAAATAAAATCCCGTTTTAAGGGAATGTAATGGTTTACAGTGAGATCCGATGGCAACGTGGCGGCATGGACGTGGGTTCTAGTGGAGGAAGGGCGCTGTCAGGAGTGGGTGGCGAGTTGCTGCTGTGGCCGGTGGAACCTGCAGACGCAGGAGTCTACTCCTGCAGAGTCACGGCTCCTTCGGGACAATACGCACAGAAGGACGTGCAGATATTTGTTCGAAGTATGTTTTCCATTAAATATCTTACTTATTGCAGTACTTCAATCCACAATAATAACAAAATCCAAATTAATGCTACGGTTTCAGATCCCCCGAAAATTGCTGGATTTTCGTTTCCAACGGATTTAGTTGAAGGTAGTTCAATCCAAGTGTTGTGTGGTATAACGTCCGGTGATAAACCAGTTTACTTCTCGTGGCTGAAGGATGGTCAACACATGCCTACCAATTTGCAGGTAATCTTTTTTTTTATTTTTTTTTAGTAACTGTCTCAGGTCCCCTACACTACCGGTTATCCAAGAGGATATCCCAACGCTAAAAAAGACCAGCAACACATAACAGAAACAAATACAAACGTTGGGTAATTATAGGTACATACAAAAGTACCTATACTAATTTTTTATCACACAATCAAGGCGCGGTTTGGGGTAGCCCTTTAGTTAGAACTTTGTTTATACCTATTAGTTTCTAATTATGGTTGGTGTACTACTTAATGCATTTATATCTTCACAACGCCTTAATACTTCTATTAAGGCGGTATAAAGATAGTGCGTATTTATTTTTTTCAGGTTCAGGAGAAATCTCTAGATGAATTTAGTTTCCTAATATTTTCACATGTAACTTCAAAACACAGCGGGGACTATACGTGTGTCGCCAGTAACTCCGCAGCTGAAGTCAATCACACTGCCAGACTAGCTGTGAAAGGTTATTATTTATCTGTGAAAGGTTATAAAACCAATTATTTATTTATTCTTTATTTTCTATCTTAGTTACATTATTTATATGCAATTTTCAGTGGCTCCGTCGTGGGTGTATGAGCCTCAAGATGTATCGGCATTGTTAGGTGCTCAGATCTTGGCACATTGCGCTACGAGAGGATATCCTGAACCGAGGGTCAGTTGGTTAAAAGGACAAGGTATGTTTTGGTATCTGATCCTACATCTAAATATAAGTTATAAAATAAGACCTTAATATAACACAATTGTCTGAGACACACTTTCCCTATCACATCAGGATCGGGCGTGAGTGATTTTAGACCAGTTTCGAATATGGACCTGCAATTCTCGGTTCTTCCGAACGGTTCGTTGAGCATTTCACCTGCTGCTCATCACCACGAGGGTCAGTACATGTGCAGGTCAGAAAATGGAATTGGGAGAGGATTATCCAAGATTATCACCATCTCAGTTAATGGTAAATTTTATATACTTCCGTAACAAACTTCTTGATTTTTTGCTGAAAGGTCATTAAAGAATGTGGGCTTTGCAGAACCTGCTCATTTCGAATTTTCGTCACGCAACATGACGGTGAAGAGAACCGCGCAGGCAACGTTGCAGTGCGATGCCCGCGGGGATCCCCCCATACAACTGCAGTGGACGCACAACATGAAAAGGGTAGACCTCACCACTTATAGGTAAACTACTTCAAAACTTCACCTGTTAAATGTTCATTTGTTAAACTGTTAAATAAGTTTAACCTTCCATTTTTAATATAAAGAAGTATCTATCATCTCCGTTTCCAGGGTGTCAGTATCTGAAAAGCGGTCAGAGAGCGGAGTCAGCTCTCAGCTGAATATAGCGCACGCAGAGCGCCATGACTCGGGTGTGTATCGGTGCCGCGCTGAAAATGCCTACGGACGAGACGAACTGCTCATATACTTAGCCGTTCAAGGTATTCTATTTATTACCTAAAAATATTTTAAACTTTTTTTTTTCCACTATCTGTGAATTATCTGCTTCTCGCAATATTTCAGCTTATGATTTTTTACCAGATGAAGTAATTCCTATTTCAATGCGTTGTATGAATATAAGAGATTTTAGACTGCCTGGGAAGACTCTTGAATAAGTAACTGGAGAATTGAACACTTACAAAATTTTGTCTCCATTTCTGAGGAGAAATATATTTTTGGATTCCAGAATTCCCCGAGGCACCTCGAGGTGTTCAGGTGTTACGGCGTGAAGGTCGAGGAGCCACCATCGTCTGGCGCCGAGGATACGACGGCAATGCTCGCGTGCGACTGTACCGTCTGCAGTACCGAGTTGTCGGGGAAAGGCATCGGCCCGAGAGGGACGACTGGACGGACGCTCCCACCAGAGATGTGCCTGTGGACTCGCTCAGAGAAAGGTTTGCAACTCATTAAAACTGCTGCAAGTACAAACAGCTTCATTGGTCTACTGTCACGAGCATTTTCATTGCAGACTGGATGCAGTGGAGCCTAATTTTGATGCAATACTGGAATATCGCATTGAAGGTCTACGACCTGCTACAGCATATGCTCTTCGGCTCGCCGCAGTGAACGACATTGGAGATAGCGAATATTCCGATTCTGTAATAGTACAAACGATGGAAGAAGGTATTTCGCCTCTTATGTTTGTAATGTTAGTTCATAATCTGCTATCCCATAATTTTCCAATAAGACCCAATCCTTATTAGGTGTTCAGCCCATCTTTATGTACATGCTGAGCCGATCAATCCATCTATAATCACTATTCGTGAACTCTACCATTTGGATTGAAGCGTTTGTACGATCTTAGCGCCATCGGAACCTCCACACAACGTGCAAGTGCAGCCGACGGCACCCGGGGAACTGGCGGTGAAGTGGCAGCCGCCGCCGCAGGAGTCGTGGAACGGGGAGCTGCTGGGTTACGTGGTGGAGTGGCGCCAAGCTGGCGTCGACAACAGCTCTCGCGCCTTGTCCGCGCCCGGATGGAGCGCCACCTCCGCCCTCCTGGCGCCGCTGCGTCCCCACCAACACTACACAGTTACAGTCAGAGCCTTCAACGCGGTCGGCGCAGGTCCACCTTCACCTACACTCACTGCTGCCACTCTCGAAGGAGGTTTGGATTTAGAGCTCACGAAAACAGAGAGCGGTCTCGAGTTCCGAGTTCTGCGTTCTTTCGAATGTACCTTACGGTAACACACACAGCAGGCAATCAGACCGCAGCGGTCAGAGCGGAACGCCGCGTTCTAGAGTTCTTTTGCCGCCGAGACAGAGAACGCCGCGTTCACCGCGATGTCTGAAGTTGCAAATACCGAAAAACTGATTGAATTGGTTAGAGAAAGATTATTATATGATTTAACTGTCTTAAATACTGCCAGCCTTTCTTTGGCCGAAAAAGACTTCTTCCCGTTAGTATTTTTCTGTTTGATATCACATTTTATGATATCATACAATTCATTGAAGCCATTTATCGACATGCGAAAATAAATATCGAATTGCTCTTCGTCGCTAAGTAATTCATGAAAAATACTACTGAATTCCCCTTGTTCTTCTCATGTTGTGTTAATTGGAATCGTGTGTGTGTATTTTTTTAGAAGCTTCTAGGCTCAACAAAAGCAATTCTTCTTCTTCGGAAGATGAACTTTCTAGCGACATGTTGCACATACAAAGACATGGACGAAAATGGAACGCAAGAATTTGAACGCCTCTTGGAACTCTCGAGCGGTCAAAACGCAGAACTCTGAACGCAGAACTCGGAACTAGAGACCGCTCTCTGTCTGCGTGAGCTCTTACACATTATTTGCCATATCTTAATAACACCTAAAACAATCTGTTTCTCTATCTTTCTCTCTATATTTCTTTCTTTCTCTGTTAAACAAGCCGATTAGAAGAATTGCTCTACTGAGGCAATTCCAGTCGACTGCCGGATCTTTCATAACCACGACTTCCTACTTGGCCCAGTGCGTCTCTTCCCTCCCACCTTAGCCATCATAATTAGCTGACGTTGCATGTCTAGGCAGCATCTGATTTATCTGTTACATACACAGTGCCAGAAGCCTCACCACAACGTGTTCGTTGCGAGCCGCTGTCGGCGCAGTCAATACGCGTGTGGTGGGATCCACCGCCGCCTGCGATGCGAGGGGGAGTCTTGCTAGGATATGAATTGCTTTATGAGGTAAATTGTGGATCTCTCAGACACACTTCTCTGACACGCTTCTTATATTACTTGTCCTTGTTGATCAGTTATGTATTTCAGCCAATAGACGATCTGGAGGGTCAAGTGGAGATGCGTCGTTCGGGAAGCATGGAGACTGTGTTGCAGTCCCTACAACGGGCAGCCAACTACTCCATAGCCATCAGAGCCCGCACCGCGGCCGGCGCCGGTCCTTCGTCCCCGCCCGTCTATTGCGCTACACACGAAGACAGTAGGTGCTTTTATTATTCACTTAGATTTTTAGCACTCTAAGTCACTTCAAGTTGTTGTCATTAGTTCCAGGAGCACCGGCCGATATAAAAGCACTTGCCAACTCTGAAGATACAGTGATCGTGAGCTGGCTTCCTCCGCTTCAAAGAAACGGAAAAATCAAACATTACACTGTGTATAGTAGACCGCAAAGGTTAGTCCGTGAATTCAATGGTTACATTTACATGAGAACAATATGTAGCGGATAAACTGGAAGCTCACTTGAGTCGTGCAGTGGCGCCCTGATCACGTAGAAATCTAAAGTCACATATACAAGAAACTCGATAACAGGTATATAAGATAATCATCCTTTGTAATGTCTTCCGTAATGCTAGGAAGTTTATTATAAATTTATTTTTTCATAAATTGTATGCTTACATAAAATGAAACTGTCATTGTAGCAGCTGTTTATAATGTTATAGGACAGGTCAACACTCCCAATTGATGGTGCTACACAAGGACGACGAGGAGGAATTCCACGTGGAAATCCGAGGCTTGCAGGAACACCAAGTGTACGAGTTCTGGGTTACAGCTGCGACCGCTTCGGGGGAAGGGGAGATGAGTGCTATAGTGGCTAGAAAACCCAACTCTCGAGGTTAGTTAAAAACTTTAAGATATTGATATATTGTACATTAAGAATACACATCAAGAAGTTGTAAAATATTATTTCCAGTACAATGAATATCCTACCCAATAGAGCCAGGCACCATTGTTATATTATATTGTTAAAATTTACATATGCAGTTTTAAAAATATTTTTTTTATTACGAGAGCAAATGACACTTTGGTGTATTTGTGACGCAGCACCGGCGAAGATATCGTCGTTCGGGCGACGCGTTCAGGCGGCGTCAGGAGCCAGGGTGCGTCTTAAGTGCGTGGCCGCAGGCTCCCCCCCTCCCCTCGTGGCCTGGACGCGACGCCGGCCTGCGCCCCCCTTGCCCGCCGACACTCGCCTGGCCTTACAGGACCACTACCTCATCATACTGAGTGAGTAGCGCTTGTCTGAATGCATCAAATTATCCAACTGAATCAAAATCATATTATCCAACTGTTTTCACGCCTCTACTCTATTTTAAGAGGTATGTTCAATTTACGATTAGTTAACGGTTAGGTCCATTAAATTATGGGAACATTTACAGATGTTGAGCGCAGTGTATCGGATAACTATACATGCACCGCGCGGAATCCATGGGGGGAGGAACGTGCCACGTGGGAGGTTCACGCCCTCTCGCCGCCAGCGAGGCCACGCCTCACGCTCAGCGGAACCACCGCATCCAGGCTTCAGCTCCTCTGGGAGCCACCGCCATCCGGTGGAGTCGCTTTACACAGTACGTATCCACTGTGTTTAATAAATTAAGCGAAGCTAGAAAAGACTCCAGTGATGACTTCTTCCGACTATGCTAATAGCTCTCACTCTCACAAAGATTTCTGTAGGAGATTCAAGAGCCCGTTTGCCAATTCACTCTTAATCAATTCAATGTTAGAAACGCACTTGTAGCGCCAGTATGTGTTGATAGGCGTCAGTAGACCTACCTAAGAAATTCGATTTCACAATATTATTAATTGCATAGCACTAACTTTTAGAAATTTTAAATTATTTGAACTTGATATTTGCTAAAATATTATAGGCTACTTGGTCGAGTACCGGCGAGTGGATGAAGACAGGTGGCAGTCTACTCGACTGCCAGCTGATTCTCGCTCACATACCCTCGAAAGGCTGTCATGTGGGGCCACGTACAGAGTTCGGCTGACTGCCTTCAACTCCGTTGGGGCCTCTCCACCGAGCGAACAGCTTGTCGTTTCTACCAAGGGAGGACGTAAGACCTTACACCACCAATATGATGGATGACTAATAATTTTAGAGACATTTATTTATGTCATTGCTATAATTTTTAGCATCAAAATCGGCCCCAGAGAAGGATCTCATAACAACGAACAGTAGTTGCGTTCGTCTGAACCTGCTCACGTGGGACAGCAACGGCTGCCCTCTGAATCAGTTCCACATATCGGTGAGGAGCTTTGAGGAGTCCGAGTGGAGGTCGGAGCTAGTGTCGCCCGCGGCGCAGCCGGCTGTGGTTTGTGGCTTGAATGTGGCCACCTGGTATCATTTGAAGGTTGTAGCCACTAGTGCAGCGGGAACCACCACTGCCACTTACTACTTCTCCACGTTGACAGAAGAAGGCGGTGAGCTCCGTGCTAATTTATTTTTTATAATTATGTGATGTGTCTTTTAAGTCTCAATTCGCATATACACATGTCTAAAAATGTCTAAATTAATATAATATACCGGTTACCATAAGATATCTCATTTCCCAACAACTAAATATGTTTGAAATCATAATAGCATCAATCTAAAAATTTTTTTGTCAATGTTGTTGTGAATATACTTCTTAGTCGGTTTCACTCTTGACAGAGTGGTCGTGGTCATTATTTCAGGTGTTGGTGGCAAGCTTCACAACACGTCGCCAATTGAACCTTCATGATGACTTTTCATTGGAAAAAAGATATGCAGTGGTTTCCACTTACCTTCTGCATTTAAGTCTTTTAGGGGTAAATTAGGCCCCAAGGCCATTTTAGCCTCTTCTAACCAGCCAGCCAGGTGAATGGTTATCCCGCCATTGTTGATACTGGAAATACTTTTGTAGTATTGGTTAGTTTATCGTCATAACCAAACTCAAAAACTGGAATATGAAATTGAGTTCCTTTTTAAAATCCAATTTCAGAACGCATTCCTGCACCAGCTTACTTTCCGCCAGAAAGCGAAGACAACGAACGAACAACGACTGTGTTAGCCGCCTCTGGCTTCGCCATCGTGACCACACTATTGTTACTTGCTGTTATAGCCTGGAAAAAGCGGTGAGTTTTTGTACGGAAATCAGTCTCGACTGCTAAAACCGTAATCTATGCTAAAAGTTACTTGTCTGTTTCAGCGTTTCAAATTCGTGTTTCAAGAAAGGTTATGTTCAAGGAGATATTTCTGAAGAAGAAGACAAGTCTCTTGAGAAGCGAGACAATCGTAGAAACTGTCAACAGGTGTATACGTCCTCACCAATCAAACATCCAGTTAGCAAGAAAGAACAACAAGGTACAAGAATTTTATGATAAAAAGCTGTAGAAAGTTGTCAGTCCACTTGATAATAAGAGGCTCTGGTAGTCAATAAACACAAGTGCGATAATATTGCAAGGGTTACAGTAACAAAACGGCATACATATTGTTATGTCACGGTGCTGCTCCTCTGTAAGAAAGTGATTATAACTGTGGTCATTATCAAAGTATTGTATGATTTCAGAGATGTACGAGATAAGTCCGTACGCGACGTTCAGCATGGCTGGGGGCGCGGGGGGCGCGGTGGCGGAGGAGGGGGCGTGCGGAGGAGGGACTTTACGCACCTTCGGCCGCGCTGAGCCCGCGCCTCTGGCCGCTGCACCTCCTCGGCTCGCAGCTGCCAATGCAGGTCAATCCACTAACTAAATGTTGAACTAACGCAGTTAGCTAGGGAGTAACTACATTCATTCAGCACAATTCAGCTTTTGTATGACATCAGTTTCCGATGGTCCAAATAAAAGATGCATAGGCGTTCAGTCAGGTTTCCATTCCGAGTCTATTCTATTAGCGCGAAAGGCCAACCAAGTGCAGTGTTTTATTACTCGCGTCCTAACGGCAATGAACAGCGATATTCCTCCGTTAGCTCTTAGCGGACCGCACTCGACCTCTCAGTTATTTAGCAGCCGATAGAAGCGGAACTGTATAAGTGTAGTTACTCCCTTAACCAGTGTTCGTAAAATGAGTATGTCTTACTGCAGAGGAGTACACGCTGTCGCGCGCCATGACGCTGATGGTGCGGCGCGAGGAGTCGGACTCGGACTCGAGCGGGTCGCCGTGCGCGGAGTGCACGTCCAGCGTGTCGTACCGGATGCCGCTGACGCCCGCCAAGCCGGACGAGGCCGAGGCGCGCTCTCTGTCGGCGCGGCCGCACGACAAGGCGCGTCGACGCCCGAGGCGGATTCACACGCCCACTGGAGCCAGGTGAATTAGATTGGCATCAATCAATACTAATAATAAATCTGTAAGGGTTGGTTATGGAGTAGGTTACATTGTTTTCAGAGATATTGCACCTTCGGCAAAACAAGGGCATAACTGCACTTTTTGTAATTTTACAGGAGAGCCATTTAAAGTTATTTTTTTTGCATTCAATATCGTACTTACCTAATAATTCACTCTACGATCGTACTCTTCTGCTTATTTTAAACAATTCTTCATCAAATAAGCCCATAGTCTTGTAAATATTTTTTAATTTAATAATGTTTTAATACATTTCTGCATATATTTTGTTTAATTTTAACTGATGTTTATGAAACTTGGTAGATAAACATTTAGACGTACAGGACACAGGATAGGCTACTTAAATTTTTTCTCCAGTTATGATAAGACATGGCCCCCGTACAAACATAATCTAAAATAAAATAAAAAATAAAAAAAAATAAGCAAGCAAGGTCATAGGGTATCTTTCATCGTTCAACGCGGACGAAGTCGCGGGCACCAGCTAGTTATTAAATAAACAAATTCCATCACCACGCCATCTCTTATGAAAAGGAAAAACTTGGAAAATTCACCTCCAATACATAACATTTCAAGAGGGGTGTCGTTACTGAACAACTTAGTTCACATGAATTACGCTAGATGGAGTGAACATACTGTTTAACTTGATTTTATATTTTTCTTAGGTATCAACAACGCCAAGAGCAAGAGAGGAGAGATTTCACGATACACGTGTAAATTATAATTAAAACTCGAAGACAATAAAGACTGCTGCAAGCGAAATAAAACTCTAGCAATTATGACGTTAATTAGATTAACTATAGGTAATAGATAATTTAGAATGCAAAGCCGGCACATGTGCTCGATTCGTATGAAAAATCATGATATTTTAGATAAATTAATTAAATGCCAAAGACGAGCACGTGTGGCGTTGGCCGTTATGATTTGTGAAAACCTTTTGTAAATTTAATGTTAAAGTTGTCGGGGCCTATTTGGAAACTGTCGATCGATGATAAAGATTCATCGCTAAAATTCTAAAATGTCACAACTCTAAATAGTTAATTTTTAGATTAAAATTGTCAAGTTTCATATCAATAGTCAAGTTGAATCCTATCCGTGTAATAAGCAATAGTTCAAGTTAAATTCTACATAATAATACCGAAGTGTTTTCAACCATTTAAAAGTAATGTCAACTTGCTTTACTGAATTTTCATACTAACTTAACATAACTATTTTATCCAACTTTATACTAGCAACTATTGGTACTATTTGGTAACACCTGGAATCCAAAAAATGTTGAAAATTTTGTACAGCAAGTGACATTGTAATGAACATTTCAAAACTGCCATTTTACTACTTTGTAGGAGAAATATACAAAAACACCTATTACCGATACTGAAATACAATTAGGCCACTTACGATTCAGGCGTCAGTTAGTAATAATGTTTAAGGAATATTTTACCATGTTTTATGGGGAATAAAATTATCTGTTTATGAATAAAATTTATGTTCGTTACTACAACTACTATCACTGCCTGTTTTCTATTGTAAATATTTTAAATAAAGTGACAAAACCTTTAAGTGTGTATTATTTTTGGTTTAATACCCTATTGAGAGGAGACTAATTTTTCTCTAAGAATTTTACACTACATAAATTAAAATTTGAAAGATTTTTTTTAAGATTGGTGTCGTATCAAAAAAGAGTAAATCATAAGACTTGAGTTTTGGACTGTTTTCAGCTCTAACAAAATTAAAGGCCGAGACTACAGCGTCTACTAAACAGTAATGAGGAGCAACAATGCCGAATCTTACTATAATAGGGGTATTATAGTACTTTGAGGCAACGTGATGACTCGAGAAGCCGGATATTCAACATTTTCTTCGCCAGAGGGCGGCAGGACATGTAGACGTAATAATTATGATGTTACTTTTCGTATTGGCTTCAATACGAGTATAATATGTAGACAAATCCAACTTATTCATATTTTTTGAACATATTAAAATTATTAAAAAATGTCTAGCAATAAAATTATTAAAAAATGAGAACAGTAAAAAACAGTAATCTAAAAACAACATGAAGAAAGGGCGATAACATTTATATTGCCTGAGTTGTTATATGTAATTTTATTGCAGGGAATAGTTAAGTATAGTAAAATCGATGCAGGGAACAGTTTTGTTCGGAATTGTCTGAAATGGTCCATTAAGTTTCTTGTTTTAGAAATCTATCCCTGAACTTATAAAGTCTACGACACTTCTCGTACGTTGATAGTTTACTTGATCTCTAAAGATTTTTTTTTAAATATACCAAATTAAAAGTTATTTTAAATGTAAAAAATGGTAAAAAATGTTAACCAACCGCTCTATTACGGCCGTGTCAGTTTGAATCGACACCAATTTCACTGTCAAAGTGTCGAAGGGAGAACCCTAGTGCAGGACGCACTACACTCCGTTCCGTGAGCCTGTCAATATGTCATCTGCATAGACAAGGACGTGCGTATGTATATATATGCACCGGTTTCGCTATAATAAGTAAAGTTTTCTACTATCAAATCACACTTTTAAGTGTTATACAATGTGAAACATTATGTGACACTGTATCACAATGTATAATGTATAATAATTAAGTAATGTATAAATAAATATAAAATTTACCATAAACAGAATCTGTTGTTGACCGAATAAGCGATGGTTCAATTCTGCTGCCTGTTTGAGGCAGCTTATAATTTTCGTAACATATTGAAATATGGGAGCCTTGCAGCGCTAGGAAAGAAGTACATATATATACTTACACTGTGTATACATCCGCGCTCGGAGGTTAACTCCTGTGACGTCAACCATTTATCATTTTACCGCATTCGCTCTCTCCCAATTAGTGTCTCAATCTGAGGACATGGCACTGTCAATGTAAAATTTGAAACACAGATTCTGTGCACTAATTGGTTTATTATTCTAACAAAATTTATTTGAAATTTGGTGGTATAGTAGCGTTGACCTTATCAAATAATCAGTCTGCGTGATACCCAACTTCCAGGCAACTTACAGTAAATATATATATAGCGTGTTCTGTGCTCAATAGAATTCCGGAGAGTTAGTGTTTAAATATTTAAATCTAATATAGAAATCTCTAATTTGCTATTGCCTAATTGCCTTTTTGTTTTTGTAGATAATTGTAGTTTACATTTTCAAGAACAAAATAATATGTATTATCATCTCTATGCGTTTCTATTTTTTGCAGACTTAAAAGCTTATAGAGATATTTGAATGTCTTTGTTTCTCGATTGCTGTGATTCTTTAAAAGAATCTGTATGAAACTTCGTACATAAATTATATGCTTCGATATTTTTATTTTAGTAATATATTTCCGAAAGATAAAACAGTACATAGAAGTTCCGGAAAGGACACAAAAAAACTAAAAATAATTACATTTAAAGTATTTAAATTTTCATTTCATTTTATTTTATTATAAAAGGCTTCCAACGAGACAGGCCTCAAACAATATCTCAACGCAATATAGAAAGCACAACCATGGGCGTAGCGAGGTACGGGCAAGGGGGGGCAGCTGCCCCCCCCCCCCCCCCCCCCCTAGAAGAGCGGTTGTTCTGTTCAACTGTAATTTTTACGAGCTTCATAGCTTGCGACGCTTCTTATAACACCTAAGAAAAGAAACTAACAGGCTTGAAGGCTGGCTTGTGAAATCCAACAATACGGGATGTGATCTCCAAGTCTAGGCAAGAAGTGGGTTTTCTGCGAAAAATAGAACTCTTCGAACAATATGAGCGATAGCTCATTCTACGCTGAATGCAATTCTGAGAAAGGCGCTTTTAGCATTTTTTCTGCCAATAAAAATTGCAATTGTTATTAACAAATAACAAAAACAAAAAAGCCATTTAGATTTTTTATGATAACTAAAAACTATAAATGATAGCGAAAATCGCATTTTTTAAAATCATAATAGAATGATAATCATAAAATCATTTTAAAACAATAGAATGACAGTTTTTTTTTTAAATATGAAACTAAACTTTTAAAAAAAAATCTTACCCTATATATAATAACTTTAAAAAATGTTACCCACAATACTATTAAAAACAACTATGAAAACAATATAAGTAATCTAGGATTTTCTTTGTCTGCCCCCCCTTATATACAATCCTGGCTACGCCCATGAGCACAACATGCACCAGTAAAAGCTCTAAGCAACATCCAATGTACTAAACCAAAATATAATGTTTAGTACAGAAATAATACAGAGCATTGCAGCGACCAATGCAAATTATCATAAAAGTGTGAATGTATGTCTTTGCCTGGGCCAATTTGGAACACAATCATTCAAGTTATAGGTATGCATATAGAGTCATATCTTCTGATAACGTTGACATGAACGTGTGATAGGATCAGAAAATACGGGCGAGACGTCATACCGTCTCTTCATACCTTATCGGTAGCCACTACTACCAGTAGCGGTATTTATTGACAAAAGTAAAAGCCTGGGCTTTTTAAATAATAAAGCCATCTTACGGCTACCGGCACTCAGTTATTGGACCACATATTCGGTCGAATGTTAATTGTGCAATTAATTTGGTAGATATTGTATAATTGCAAAAAAAACTCACTTTAAAACAAAACAAAACTAAGCAATGGGTGCTCAGCATCATTTTGATTTTATATTTTCTTTATGACTTTTACAAATGTTTTTTGTTCACTTACGTCAAGAAATTGGTATCTACAAATACTGCCTGATTTGTAAGGATTGTAAGGATTTGTAAAACATTTGTAAGGAAATACCTGAAGGATTGTAAGGATTGTGTAAACATCCTGAAGTTCAACTGTAAATATTACTCAAAATTCTTTACCTCTGCCAGGAAGCTTTCACTGCAAATAGAAAAAATAGAAAAAATCAGCCTTATGTGAGTAGGTCTTTTATGCCTTCAAAAATAACTTTATATCTGCATATTTTTCATTACACAAATGTTCTGAAAATAAGGTTTTAAATTGTCGGTTTTAATATTTTCGCTGATTTTTCCCATAGATAATATATACTATAGAGTAATATTTTTCATACTCTACACACTTAATTGAAAGTGGCTTTATTAGCCGCTGTGATCCAGGGCAATACGATCAATGTTTTATACTCTTGGTATGGGTTAAGAATAATGCGGGGACCTCACCCCGGACTATAAAATTTTACAAGTCAAACGCTTTTGTTCGAATCTACTTTACCGTAATTTCCGGTTTAAATCCGATAGAAGCCTTCGTTCTAACCGATGACTTTGCCTTATGCATTGCAACTAGGCACATTTATTAAATTAGATAGAGATTCCATTATAACTAAGTAGGTACCTATATGTTATTGTTGTGCTAAAATTACTAAATTAAACTATTAATTAAATTAAACTAATTATGATCGCATATTGTTATTTAAAAAACTACAGTATTTATTATTAGCACGTTCTAGCTAAATATTTCAGTGTGCAATATTTTAAGTTCAGCATTCAATCCTAAATTTATTTAACTCTAGTAAAATATCAAATATTATCAACGATCAAACATTTTTTTTACCAAATTATCATAATAAACAATTTTAATAACAAAATATTATATGGAAAAATAATATTCCTGTGGTTCCAGCCATAATAACTGAAAACGTTAATATGGCAATTTCTTAAGATTTAGGTAAATTATATTACAATATAGTTCAGTGCGGGTATCGCAAGCGACATTCATTTAGATAGTTCATATGGCATGACATGAGTTGCCTATTTATATGGAAGTCTATGCACAAACAGAAATGAACTTTGTGTGCAGGGAACAAGGTTCAGAAGCAGCACAATTAAAATGTGCTTCTTAAAGAGGCGCATGTTATCCAAATGGGTTTTGGCAAAGAGAAGAACTTATTTGTTGGTAACACAAATAACATTGTGATGGGTTAAGAAATAACTCTTTTGGGAAAGCAAGATCTAATCTAAGATTTATGTGTAACCTCAAGACAAATGAGTTTTAAACTTCTCATAGAGTTCAAAACTTCTACTTAACATTTTCACCTATCAAAACATTGGCATATCAAAACGTAACAAACAGCCATACAGAATTATTTTAAATTGATAAGTATAAAATATTGAAAATTGATTTCTTTACTCCGCCCGAGGCGATACACTTAATTTTTTTTTGCGTGGCATTGACAGCTACATGAAAGGCACACGTGAGCACTCGTACATTAATTCAACCCACGCTCCCTTTACCTGTAAGAAGTGTCCTTTACCTTCCTCAAGTCCAAACTTCAAAAGCCCGCCGTCTTCTTTGTGACTCCCTTCATTCGCGTCAAAGAGACCTGATTCTTCACACTGAGGAAACAGAGTCTAAATTAAAATCAATTTCGTTTTTCGATTGACATTCAGGGATTGTATGTTGACGCATGCGCTAAGCCAAGGCGGCCATTTTAAGGGAAGTAAACTCGTACACAAATACACACACATACAGAAAGCTCACAAGCGCAAATGTATCAACTTTCACGAACGATGCGGATGTTTGTGTACATGATGGTGTGCCGCATGCATGTGTGCGTAGCTGGGATGCTGAATAAAGCCCCGTTTATACTGGCGGTGTGGAGTTTGATTGATAATTGTTCGATTGTTTATTTTGGTCCTGTTTTGGGATTAAGTTTGTAATGCTTGTGAAACGGGGTTGATTTGAGGAAAGTTTAACAAATTTTAGGTCACACCTATTTCGTAAAACATACAAAGTTTGTGACCGCTCCAATCATTCTATATTTTGATCATGGGCACTAAATATTTTGAGCATATTAAATTGTCATATCCTTATATAATAAAAACAAAAAAATTGCTTTTATAAGACCAATTTTAAAACAATAACATTGAGGCTTTTAAACTTAAATATCGCTTTTGATTTATATTTTTTGAAATCAATTACACTTTAACACAAAGTCAGTCAAATTCATCCGTGGAGTTCTTTTTAAACGGGCTGGTAGCCCATTCTAATGTCCCTGTCACTTCAATTGCTTATCGAAACGTTTGTAAACTTTTTGATTTATTATGAAGACAAGTCAATATAACACGAAGTCTTCTTTTTACAATGATTAGTAGTCTGTGGTAAAGTCAATGAAAAAAGGAGGAGAGGCCATCTACAAAAAAGAACGGAACGGAAACCCATTCATTTTATTTCGTTATCTTGTTAATTTCATGACAAACTGAATTTTTAACCCCATTATTTTCACAAACACTTTCCTAAGAAATCACGGGAGACGAACCCCATCAACACGTCCGCCCGGATTGGCGTTGAAAACGCGCCAATGTTAAAACATTTACACAATTTATTATTGGTCCGTCTGCACGGATCCCAAGCTGTGACCTGACCTGGCTTCAGAGCGGCACAGATTTAGTCAGGCTCGCGCCGCTGCCGCCGGCGGGTGTTCCGCTTGCCAGCGATCCCTCTCCGTCGCTACTTCCCTCCCTATCGCGCAACGCACATTCGCCGCCCGTGCGACACGACCGACCAAAACGTGTGAAAAACTAGGTACGTCATTAAGGGTATTATGTGACCCGACAATTGCAGGGTTAAAGTCCCTACGAGTGTCGCTTAATTAATATTCCGGTGCCGCTTCGCTGCGTTCCGTTTCGCTTTATTGTTTTAATCACCTTTTGGACATTTCACTGGTCAAACTGAGATGCTGTGAGGTTAGTTCCTCAATGCACACTGTGTAACTCAACACACAGTTACCAGCGGTAAGGGAAAGCAGCAACTTTAACAAACAATTTATTCTATGAAATTATATTCAAATTAGTCTAAATGATGCTTAAGAGTAACTTAAAGTACGAAAAGTTTTTTTTAAATGTTATTATTTAATATAAGTTGTATACGTGTTCAAAATCAGCGATGACGTTATGAAATTTTAAGATCAAACGATAAATATTATTAATTGCTTAAAGTTATTAATGGTTGCTAGAATTTATTAATAAAATGTGCTACCGTTCTACCGTTCTAATGCTACCGTTAATAAAATGTAACACCGCAAAATTATAATTTAATAATGAAAGTTTAATTAATTTATTGTTAATCAAGTTGTTACGTTTAAGTGTGCGATTTCATAACTATTTGCTGGTTTAATAAAATGTAGTTAAAGCTGTTTCTAACAAGTACCGGACTTGTTCAAACTGCTGTAAATATCGTTTGACGTCTACGAGGGATACTACGGCGTAGCATATCTACGACATTCGTAGACATCATTATTTTCATAAAACGTTCGGTTACACAGATTTTCTTATAAGTTCATATTAACCACATAATAATATTGTATATATTAACAAGTTAAGGCTAGAGCGCTTATGTTATTACTTAACTCTTTTTATAAATACAAATATGTAGTTAAGATATTAACGCAAAAACTTGTCTTGTTCCAACCAAATTGGGTTATTTGTCAAATGTTGATTATTATATGACAATGATCATATCAAACATAAATAATATCAATTAATTAAATATGTTTTTTAATTGATATAAAATATTTAATAATTTATTTTATATTTTTATTTATGCTTGACCATTGGCTCCATTAAAATTTTTCATTTCCGAATGAAATTATTTTACATACAGTTTTATTATAAATTGGAAAATGTGATCAGTAAATAGTTTCCTTAGCTGGTATCGAGAAGGCATTCTCCTGTCTGTCTGCATAATTGATCTCGGGCTCTAAGAGTGGCAGGTTGTCTGTCTTGATACAAATAGGGTATATGGTTCGTGCCAATCGAATATACACCTTATTATGAGGCCGTAAGGCACTTGTAAAGGGAGCGACGAGGCCGGCTGCAACGCAGGCTAAACAAATAGGCAACATTTCACGTGGAGATTGGGAGGGGGAAGAAAAAATCTTTCACTGGTTCTCCATTGAAGTAGTACTGAGTGTACTGAGCATAAAGGTCTTTGAACCCGACCTTTGTGAATCCGTCGAGCGAGTGAGACCAATTACCTAATAAAAAAGATTTTTGTTTCATTTGACGCAGCTATTCATATCAAATGAATAATTGAATAAAGCACATGAACTCTTTTTCTTACTATTACTAGCTAGCCCCCGCGACTTCGTCGGCGTTGAAAAAAAAAGTAGCCTATCCTGTGTCATGTACGTCTAAATGTTTATCTACCAAATTTCATGAAAAAAAAAGTTATGGAGGAACATACATACAATACCTACACTTACAGATTTATTATTAGAATTGGTTGATGATGATTACCGGTTAAGTTATATTGTATGGAAGCTATTATGTCTTCTAGTATTTGTCCACTGATCGATAGTTATTCGAGCACAATCATTTTGTGGAATGATTGTGCTTGAAAAAAATAACGTGATTAATATGTTTTATTAATAACACTAAAGCCAGTCAGTAGCTATATAAAAAAAGAAAATCGATTCACAAACAAATATAAGGAAAATGTACCTATTAATGAACTGTTTTGTCTTTATTAATGTATAGATATCTAGCTTTTGCCCGCGACTTCATCCGCGCCCCTTTTTTTTAGGTGTTAAAACATTTATTCAATATATTTTTGTTTAAATTTTTTACAAAAGCTCCCGTAATGAACAATTTTGAAAAAGTCTTCTTCAATTTACTTTTGATAGGGTGGACAGAATGTTCATTTTATTAAACCTTTAATAGGTTCTATTCAAATATATTTCAATGTGTGTAGCAAGTATTCTTTATATTATCTTCGTATTTCAAATATTTAGTATTGCCTGATCACAGCGCGTTTCGTAAAAACATTGCAGTATGTGCGCTGTTGTGTTTCGGTGAGCGAACGAGTAAGTAATGTCAGAACCCATTTCCCTGTACCCTCCTAATTCCTCTTCCTTAATTTTGACTAAGGTTGGCAGCGCACTTACCATCAAGAGGAACTATATTAGCTACCTACAGCCTGCCTGTCGGCTATTATTATCAAAAGAAAATTGAAATATACTGCGGTATCTTGTTTCCATTAGTCATAGATTCGAAGAACACAAAATATCAATTATCGGACGTGAACAGTGAACATAAGTTACATTAGGTATTTTGGAAATACACATAAAATGAAATATACAGACTGAATTAGAAATAGAAAAGCGAGCCTCGTGCATTATTGAATGTATAAACATTTGACGTGGCCCTCGTCTATCTCGAGAGGGTCGGAATAGGAAATGGCAAATGGCAAATGGCAGAACCGCTAATTAGTGGGAAGGAATATTCAATGTGCCAGAGTGATTTGTGCTTCAAGAGGTGAACCGTTTCTTCGGTCGTAGATCAATTTCATTTACATTTGTACGAAATTGTTTATCCTTTTCCAATTATCACAAATCACAAAGTTCTATTTGCGGAAATGGTTCGCAACGAGTGTTTGGACCAAATGAAACGCTTCACTATCTATTTATATATGTATAAATATAAAAATGAATCGTTAAAAGCATTGGATCGCTAAGCGCAAACTCGAGAACGGCTAGAACAATCTGGCTGTATATTTTTCTGAGGATGAGGGATGAGTTCTGTCTGAGGATGGTTTTTATGAAGAAAAAAAAATTAAAAATAAAATGCCTGGAAAATTGCATCGATGCGAAGCTGGGGTGGGTCGCTTGTTTTATGTAAAAAATACTGTGTTCTTTTATAATTTGTCAATAGAGGTATCGGTTACATCACAGCCAGATGGCTCTCTGGCTCACTCTGCGATTGAGAAAGCAAATCTTTTTGCTTCTCAATTTGCCTCTAACTCATGCCTCGTCACGAGCTCTCAACCACCACCACCATTACCTCGTTGTGACTTTTCAATGCCGGAGGTCTCAATTCACAACAAAGAGGTTCGAAGAGCGCTACAGAGCCTTGATGTAAACAAAGCCAGTGGGCCTGATGGCATACCTGCAAGGGTCTTGAAGCACTGTGGTCCTGAATTGTCTCCTGTGCTTACACGCTTGTACCGTCTCTCTCTCAAAACAAATACCGTACCGGCATCCTGGAAGCTTGCCAATGTACAACCAGTGCCTAAAAAGGGAAGTCGTGCCGACCCCTGTAATTACCGACCAATCGCCATCACTTCCATACTCTGCAAGGTTATGGAGAGAGTACTGAACAGTAAGCTGATAGCATATCTTGAAGCTAATGACCTACTCAGTGATCGTCAATATGGCTTTCGCCAAGGACGTTCAACTGGGGATCTTCTTGTGTATGTCACGCACTACTGGGGTGAAGCCATCGAGAGACATGGCGAGGCTCTCGCTGTGTCTCTTGATATATCAAAGGCTTTTGACAGGGTTTGGCATGCAAGTTTGCTAAGCAAGCTTCCAACATACGGCATCCCCTCTGGCCTCTGTAGCTGGATTTCTGATTTCCTGAGTGAAAGGTCGATTCGAGTAGTCATTGATGGCTGCTCCTCAGATCTCATGGCTATTAATGCCGGTGTTCCTCAGGGATCTGTTCTCTCTGCGACTCTTTTCCTGCTACACATAAATGATCTGCTTCTTCCAGGAGTAGTTGCGTACGCAGATGATAGCACAGTCATGGAGAGATATCTGTCCACTGCAGGGGCTAGTCGCGATGAAATTAATTCTGAGAGGGAGGCAATGGTTGAGCGAATTGATTCTACCTTGGGTCTTATATCCCAGTGGGGTGACAGGAACCTGGTTAGTTTTAACGCCACCAAAACGCAAGCGTGTTTGTTTTCAGCTAAAAAGAGCCCTTTCGACTTGGCTCCAACCTTCCGAGGTGCATCTGTACCTGTTGCCAATAATCTCGAACTTCTTGGCATGAGGTTGAGCTCTAATCTCAACTTCGGCACATCTATTGAGTCCAAAGCCCAAACAGCAGCCAAAAAGCTGAGCATCCTAAACAAGGTGAAGCGATACTTTACGCCTGGACAGCTCTTATCTTTGTATAAGGCGCAAGTCCGATCTTGCATGGAGTATTGCTCTCACCTCTGGGATGGCTCAGCCAAATACCAACTTGCCGCACTCGACTCAGTGGAACGCAGAGCTAGGAGACTCATAGGCAAAAGTACTCTTTTAAAATCTAAGATGCACAGCCTGGCACATAGACGCAAAATTGCCAGTCTATGTGTTTTTTATAAGATGTACTTCGGAGAGTGTGCTCAGGAGTTACATGAGCTCATACCGCCTTCCCCTTTCTTCCATCGGACACACAGACGTACGGCTGATTACCATCCTCATCTTGTCGAAATCCCTCATTTTCGGACCAAACGCTTTGAAACATCCTTTATAATGCGCACTGCCAAGGTTTGGAACTCCCTGCCGGCGTCTGTATTTCCGAGCCTATATAACCCTAATCTATTCAAAGTTCGAGTGAATAGGCATCTTCTGGGTGAGCTCGCTCCATCTTAGGCCTCATCCGTGCTACTCAGCTGGTTGTTGGCCAAGAGCAAACCCATCTCTAATAAAAAAAAAAAAAAAAAAAAAAAAAGGTCGCGAGTTCAATGGTTTTTCCCATCTCAAAAAATGCCCAACGCGTCGAAAGAAGTTTTCACTTCAAAAACTTTCCTTTTATGTTTAAGGTGAATACATGGTGATAATTTTTAAATCATATGGTCATAAAAAATGGAAAGGCATGATCATAAAACGCTAATTATATTTAAAAATATAAATATAATACAGCTTCTAAAAATATTTTAGTTATTCTCAACTTAATAAACTTATGTAGGTGGAAAGTGCGTTTTAACCAAAGCAATATTAGATACTGGTAGTTTTTGTGCGGTGGTTCTCCGAGATACCTTATAAATTTGTTACTCGTAAAAACAAGCTAGAAGTACGAGTAAAATTAAGACGCTTACCATGGGAGGGAGCGCCGGAGCGGTGAGAGCGGAGCTGTCATTTATCAACCCGCCTGCTTACTCGTGAAATGCTACGCCATGCGGATTTGTGGGCGAGTGAATTTTTTTGACACCGATGATTTAGGGAGACGTCGTCGCTGGATTCTGTTACATATCGACATTAAAATGAATGACATCCACTTTATCAACGAGAAACATTCTCAACGCCCAAATTTAATAATATTATGACACTACGCGTTCTGTGAGCATCTGTTTTTAATTACGTTCTAAAACTCATGGAACCCAGGGGTATGGGCAAATTAGTATGGAGTCTGGACCAATGCTCAACAGTGATAAAACTCGTGCCATTTGAAAGCTGCTTTTCGGGTTTTATTTAATTCATACTATGGCAGCCAAATCAAAATCTAGCGCGAACATTGTGTTTTGGAGTTCTCAATAATACAAAAGTACTTTGGGAGTTAGTATCACAATAGTTTTTGATATTAAAAAAAAAACATGTTTATGTTGATACATTGGTTTATTATGATTGATTTTGATGTACATAATTTTTTTAAACATTTTTTATTTTAATACTCATAACTACAATAATATTTTTAATATTATACAAACTATAACGTCATCTAAATAAACAAATGATAAAAGTATTAGATTTATACATCAATGTGAACATAAAAAAAGAACTGTTACATTTGTTTTTGTATCTATGTAAATAAAAAACAATTGGCGAATGTGTGTACACAAAGAAAGGTTCAAACATTTGATTTTTTTTTTTTAATTATATGAATGATTTCAATTTTTTCAACTTAGCTGCCACAGTATAAAATGAATTATAGCCTAAAAGCAATCATTTGGCATAGGTTACATCACTGTTGAGAAGTTGGTCCAAAATGACCCATTGTCCTTTATATAATTCCACATGATCACGAGTCAGTATTTTTATCTTTAATCTCTATTTTTCATACGAAAATAAGTGGGATAAACTCTCGGATTAAGGTTAATAATATCGGATTAAATTTATGTTTAGATTCACAATTGAAAAAGGTAGGCGTTGCTATCATTAGTTTTTTTTTCGTTTGCGGTCATATACGAGTATTACGAGTACATAAACATGAAAATTAAAAAATCAGTGCTTAGCTAAAATTCTTTACTGAATAGGAGAGAAACTTGTTCTGACAGGCAGTAACAGTAAGCTGAAATAGCAGCCTGGATAACAAGTTGAAGCGTATAAAAGGGATGCCAGAGCTTTTTCTAGGACACAGTAGCCTTGAGTTAACCCTTGAGTGTTTTCACTTGCTATCTACAGTGTTAAAGTGGATCTACTAGTAAAACATTTTTCAATATTTTCAGATTCCGTAAAGAAGTCGTTGAAGGACAAGCGGATAGAAGAGATGTGACATTAGATATAATAGTGATTCAAAATGTGCTCCTGGGTGATATCCAGCATATTTATACTCTTCGCCATTGGTGAGTTACATTTATTTCCATAACAGTATCATCATCGTCGTTATCATTATCAGAAAAAAAAATTAGAAACATATTATTTGTGAATAGATTTATATTTTAATTTCATTTAAAAAGTTTCAAAAACATTTGCTTTAGATAAAATATCAACGCAGGTCTCATGGATGCGGAGGCTCCAATTTACATATTAATTGACGTGACATTTAAAAATCTCTGAAACCTTCACCCTTTGTACCTCATCAATAACAATATAATTATGCTCTACAGATACAAGGAACTGACAATATATTTTATTTTTTATTATATTTTAGCTTTTATTCTTGAAGTAAAGAATGTATACCCTTATCCCTGGTCCTAATTACAGCAAGTGGACACTTAGCATTTCGAAAAATACTTGATTTTTTGCTTTTATAAAACTGGAAAGTGCTTTCTATAAACCATGATTTTTTATTTAAGAAATAATATAATTTTTAATTATTGTAAGTGCCACTTTTCAAAAGTTTTTTTAATTTTTATTATTAGAACTTATTTTAATTTTATAAAATAAGATAACACAAATTGATATGACATTAATAGTACTGAATAATTAATAGTGGCTGAAATAATTTTCGAAATGATTCCTAACTACTTTACTGTAATATGATGGTTCTAGACGCCCTGTCCTAGATCAAATATTACTCTAGATTGAAACCACTTAATGGACGACAAGCACTATTTAATTCAACTGTGATCGATCGCGCGATCAATCTCCCGATAACATCCCTTTTACGCGACTAGTTGTACTAAAAATAAATTTAGTTTTTTTATATTCCATTAAAACCCGTGTATCCCTTATAACATTTTCTATTGAAATGTATTTTTTTCTATATTAAAACTCTTTGGGAAAGGCTTTAAGTGAGTGTAGACTATGATCCATCACCACTCCAAATGCAAGGGATCAATTCTAAACACAACATAAAGTCGAACATTTTCAGAGGTGTCTATTCTACCATCATCTACTGTTTCGGCATAAAAACATTCATCTGAGCTAAAGTTGTAGCTCAAGTGAATGAAAATCCTTACTAATATTATAATGTGAATGTGAGTGTTTGTTTGTTTGTTACGCTTTCACGCAAAAACTACTGAACACGTTGTCTGGGACACCAGAAAGGAGATAGGGTACCTTTCATCGTTCAAAGCGGATCAAAGAGACATTATCTTTTTTTTGGTCTTGTCATCATTTGTATATACAATAAAATCGTAATCGAGCCGTGTTTATACATTAAATATTTTTTCAAAAGAACCACTTTGTCTTTATGTTACCGAGGTCAAAAAATAGTATTTAGAATTTTCGTCTATTTGACTGTGCGTTTGTCCAAGCTAATCTCAGTATAGGCTCAATCAATTCGAATGCGTTTTTCACTGATGCATTTTAGTAAGTTTTCAGTAACAATTAGTGTTTTTTTTTTATTCCAATCGCATTACAAACAAAAAAATTAAGTACACGCGTACGAAGTCGCGGATACAGCTAGGTAAGCTAGTAAAAATAAGCTTGTCATTGCTGATTAGATATTTCACTAGTACGAGTAAGTTAGCATTTTGTTGATAGACTTACAACAGTCTCATTAGTTGAGTTTTCTTCGTTTCTTGTTTATATGCTAATTCTTTTTGCGTGCATTTTAACTTGAGTAGTTTTCATGAAAACATTTAGAACCGTACGGTTGGAGTGTTCACGTTTCATTTTCGTTTGCACAGTAATAACAACACAACAATGGAGAGACTCAAAGTTTTCGGACAAGAATTTTCTCGTCCTTTGTTTCTTAAGAGTAATATTTTAACTAGTATTCCTTAAAAAAAATACACAAGCGTAATTTATTTTCTTTTCCTTTTAAGTTGATTTCGTGAGACAACATTTTTTGCTTTAATTTTTATAAAATAATCGTTCCGAGTATAGCACAAAGGAAAAAAGTATTTCGGTTTGTTTGATTTTCTGGTATACTTCGTCTAATCTGGAATACCTACATCTTTTAATTTACCAAGCAATTCAGAAAAGTGAAGATTGAAAAGATGGAGGAATACGTTTGGATGCTGTTGCTATATATCTATCATCAGCATCCAAAATGTAATTACATCACTCGATAGATAAATGATCAAAGAATATGGTATAATCGAATTCGTTGGATATATACATTTATAATACACTCAAAGAAAATAATAATAAATAAATATGTTCACACATTCCACACAGCACCATCTAGTTCCACAGTAAGCAACTAATGCTTGTATTCTGAATATCAGACAGTTGATATACTACATAGATTACTTTTTTTGTAAATACATACATATTATAAAACATCCATGACTCAAGTACAAAGGTAAACTGTTAACATATAAACATTTGCCCCTAGCGGGATTCGAACCCGCGACCGTTTGGTTAACAGCTAGGGTTACTAGCCATTAGACCAAACGTGTATTACTCATTACGTACACATTTTCACGAAAAACCACGACACAGCCATAATCCATTTTTTTACATTTGACAGTTGAGTATTAATCAAATTAATAATGCCCTAATAATCAATCTTATTTATTATGACTATTGACTACTTATTTTTGTTGTTTTATTTTACCCAACATTGTGTATTGTATTGTGAACATAGTCAAAATGTTTAAATTTGTATATTTGATAATAAACCATTTATGTTAACCAATCTATACGGTTATTATTTGGCTAATTTGGTTTCTAAAGTCATTAGCATCATCATCTCAACCGCATGACGTCCACTGCTAAACATAGGCCTCCCCATAATTTTCCAATATGACCTGTCAGAAGCAGCCTGGATCCACCGTCGACATGCGGCCCTTATATCAGTTCGCCAGTCCACCTTGTGGGTGGACTTCATACACTGCGCGTGCCGGTCCGTGGCTTCCACTCGACAACCATTGAGGCTCTCTTACCACAGCAACGATAGCCTCTTACTACATAAACGATAGCTTCTTACTACAGCAACGATAGCTTCTTACTACATAAACGATAGCTTCTTACTACAGCAACGGTAACTTCTTACCACAGCAACGATAGCTTCTTACTACAGCAACGGTAACTTCTTACCACAGCAACGATAGCTTCTTACAACATAAACGATAGCTTCTTACCACAGCAACGGTAGCTTTTTACCACAACAACGGTAGCTTCTTATCACAGCAACGGTAGCTTCTTACCACAACAACGGTAGCTTCTTATCACAGCAACGGTAGCTTCTTACCACAACAACGGTAGCTTCTTATCACAGCTACGGTAACTTCTAACAGCACAGGGTAGATTGTTCCCCCGGTATCCTGATAAAAGGGGGGGCCTTTTATCACAAAAGAAAATATATAATGTAACATCGTTAAAGTTGCAAGACAACGAGCTGTAATATTTTGGTGTGGATAATATGTCAAAGTTGTGCCAGACATGTTTTCAAAGAAATGAGAAAAGGTCAAAGAGTCTGCAGCTTAATGAAAATTTAAATTCGCGGGAAAGTTTTTAAAGTTGAGCAAGTAATTGGTGACTGTTAAGAGTTTCATTCTCTAGAGTGCAACACGTTTACGATTTATATCGCGGAGTTCACTCTTTGATTTCGTTAAGAGGAAAAAAAAGGTGGACGTTAACTTCATTTGCTAATGGAAGTTTTTGTGATTTTTTCGAATAAAGTCGGACGCTAGCCGCACGTTGCGATGAATAAAAATTAAGGCATTATACAAATATCTATAATTAATGGATATATGAAAGAAAAAGTAATTATTTCGTATATTTTTAACGATTGCATCAACACACGATAATTATTTTGGGAGTCAACCATAGTTTATAAAACGGAAATAGAAAAATATTATATATGTCGGTATGATTGTGTTTTATTTGAGGTGCAACACGTGCATTTGAGGGTTGTGCGTGTAACGAAACGTCTGGCATCGGTTCGGGGGTGTGTGGGGAGTGCTGCGCGGGCGGTGGCACTCAGCAGTCTGGAGCACGCTCCAATGGGAATCGCATGGCCTAGAGGGATCGTGGCACTTCATTCCTTCGGCTTTTAGTTAACTACTGTTATTTGAATCGTAGTAGTGATAGACTGTCGATTACAATAAGATTAGATGTCAGTGATACTCCCGATGTCGTCCTAATTATTGTGAGAAACAAATAAGTACAGACTCTCACGCCGGCCATTCGGACGACATCAGAAGTGGGATACAGCCCACCATGATGGATGAAAAGATGGAAAACAAGATCCGCAACCGGGACGGCAACCGGAACTATAGCACAAACATTGCACTGAAAATAAACTACGCATGTCGACTCAACACATACAATGCGTATGGCAAGACAAGATGGCTGCCGAGTGCCTATATACAAAGAGAACAAAGAAAGCGGCAAAGTGACAAAAAATGTATACCGTGCTAGCTAAAGTTGTTGTGGAAGTGATATTCGTTTTAATAATTTCAAAAAGACAATATTACGCTTCACGGTAGCTATGTTAGAGTGTTGTTATACGATACGAGTGAAACAAAAACGTGACAAGTTTCAAGTAAAGTTAAATGCATCTAAGAGAGACAAAGGCATCAAAGAAGATTGTTCGCTGCCACTGTGAAGAGCGGGGCCATGTGGAAGCCTCGCTGCCCTGCTGCTTTTATAGCGGCACTGGGCAGGGGCCCTGTATATGTATTGTAACATAAAGGAGGTAAAAAACTGTGCAAAGCGCACAGTTACGCAAGTAAGGTCTTTTTATTATTTCTACTTGGGGTTGCAATATTTCGTGTAAGACGAAGCGTTTGTCTATTAATAAGAGATAAGAGAGTTTAATCAGTGAATGAATAGTGAGTTGTAGTCAGTAACGTAACTCTAACTATGGTTGTAGTGTAGTAGTACCTAGTTGAATTGTAGTAGTGAATCGTTATTGGTGATGGTAAAATGATTTTATTAGATGATGGTAATATTAAAAAGAAAAAAAATCATTGAGGTAAAGTCGCGGTATAACAAGGTTAATTGATAGTTAACATTTGCTTTCTTTCACTGGGGCAGTTGTTAGTAATATTCAAAGATTTTATTACAATGTAGTGTACCAACATTCAATTTCAAACAAGGCAGAGTATTGTACTGTGGCGTTCGCCGTGGGCTGGTTGACTGACGGATCAAATAGATTGACGTAGATCAACTTTTTATAATTTTGAACTGTAATTGAGTGAGGTGTCACTGTCATCTGTCTGAGCCATATTTCAATTCAATTATGTTGTTTATGTTGTTATTGTCAGTATGTCAGTAGTGAAAATATAACAATAATAACGAATTTCTATGTTAAATAACATTAAAATTTACAGTTTTGGGCTAGATAAGTGGTTGAGAATTTGAGATAAACAATTTTAGTGGATTAACAGGTGTGTGTAACAATTCAGAGCATTTTTGTTAGAAAAACATTAATAATCTTCGGACTTATTAATCGAAATAGGACTTGGATGCCGTCTGATTCCGATAACTCGAAGCTATTAAAACAAGAGCCCGTGGACAATGTATGATGTGATTGTCTTGTATGATACCTATTGACTTTATCACATTATGTTTTTGTCGCTAGGAGAGTGACTGTTGTGAAGCTGGATGCTGTAGCAATTGTGATGTCGCTGGTGAAGGTGGCAGTCACAGTGTGTTTAAGTGGTAGTCACAGAGAGCGCTATGTAATGTGGTATAGACAATAGTGAACCCGTACGTAGAAACTAAAAATAAGCGTTTGTGTTGGTTTGATAATAATTACTTTACTCGAGTTATTGTGATTCAAGACCGGTTTCTATTGTGATAGGCTTTTGTAAAATAAAACAGTAATTGTAATAATTGTAATACAAATTATAAAATATAAGACTTGTTCGTACTAGAGATAAAAGGGTTCAGGAATCTTTATGAAATAAAATGCAAGCAAAATGCATCGGACCGAGAGCCTACTCCAAAATTTAAGATTTACCTCAAATTCAAATTTAAATCATTTAGCTTTCAATATCAACTTGATTTATGGACATAGTACGATTCAGTAGGAATACAGCCATGTAATTCTATGTTTGGTGATATTGTTTTTGAGATTTTTGTGAACGCAATCAAAACATTTAGATTGTAAACTTATTTAAAGAAGGTATTAGAAATAGACCGTTATGAACTTCAAAACGTTAATAGCTTCTAAGGATCGGGCTTTGTTAAAGGAAGTGGCAGGAAGCATGCATTAATGAGACTGTATTAGCGAGTGATTACATAGAGCAAGGTTACTAGTCAAGAGTTTAAGAATTTAGTCGGGGGTGAAGTGTCGGACAAAAGAGGGGATTGGTCATCAGAGAATCAGAGAGGGAGAAGGAAGGTGTGCCATGGTAGCCCTCGGGGCTAGCCGTGCGGTGAGCAACTTGTGAGGAAACGGTAGCGGTGCGCGCTGGTAACCCGCGGAGTTAGCCAGGCGGCATGCGTTACGCGTTGAGTTTTGAGAGCTGTGTTGTTGTTGTGACGCCGAATGCTGTACTCCCGTCACTGGCCGCAAGCCCCTGGCCTGCCGCACTCTATATGGGTGTTGGTCCCCAGGTGGTGGTGCGGAGCTGTGGTGGGTGCAGTAAGGGGCGACATTGAGAGTTGAGAGATTTACGGGGTGATGTTGAGTTGAGAGACTTAAGGGGCGATACGAAATTGAGAAATAGATCCTGGGTTAAGGGGCGGTGTGACATTGAGAGATAGTAGATTATGACATTACGAGATACATATTGAGTTTGTGGATTTCTGAAGCTCTGGAAAAGTGAACTTTGCTCTATGTAGGCTCTTACACGTTGGTGATGAGTAATATGGGGTGTATTGAGCGTGGAGTAACGTAATGTTTTCTTTGAGATTAACGCACGAGGGCGTGCGTATGTCAGGAAGGCCGTGTCGGTATGATTGTGTTTTATTTGAGGTGCAACACGTGCATTTGAGGGTTGTGCGTGTAACGAAACGTCTGGCATCGGTTCGGGGGTGTGTGGGGAGTGCTGCGCGGGCGGTGGCACTCAGCAGTCTGGAGCACGCTCCAATGGGAATCGCATGGCCTAGAGGGATCGTGGCACTTCATTCCTTCGGCTTTTAGTTAACTACTGTTATTTGAATCGTAGTAGTGATAGACTGTCGATTACAATAAGATTAGATGTCAGTGATACTCCCGATGTCGTCCTAATTATTGTGAGAAACAAATAAGTACAGACTCTCACGCCGGCCATTCGGACGACATATAAATAGTGTATTTCATACATAATTAATAACATATTAAACGAGTCGTGTCAATACATAAAATATTTATTAAAAAAAATTGTACATGTTGTATGTTAATATATTGTTTACAACATTAAATGTACAGACCAACCATTTTATTATATGATGAATATATTACTGAAAACCATCGCAAAAGCTGCTGACTTTAAGGAAAGTACGACAATATTATTATGATGAAACAAATACTTGCGTCAGTATTGTAACAAATACTACAATAAGTACAGAAAGAACCTCAGTTTTAAAAAACATAAAATTACTCGAACCCAAATGACGACCACCGTTCGCTTACAATGGTAGGAGGCGAAAAAGAAAACACCTCCAGAAGCTTTTAATACTTTCCGTCGCCCTTTCTTCACTTTTCTAAGAAAATCACAAAAAGTGCCACTTGGGAAAACGGAAAAGGTTTTCGTAGGACGTCGCAGATTTTGAGCACGCTTGCTAAATATTTTCAAATCCTATCACACTTTTGGCAAGCATCATGAAACTAAGGGCTTTATACAGAATGTATATGGTTTTTAACTCAGACTGAATAAGAACTATAGACAGAATTTTGTTGGTAAATAGTGAAGCCGTTTTTATAAACTAGTGTGCGTAGGCCGTTTACTATATTGAAATTTTGTGATGCAAGCTATAACCTTATTTTTATTATGTATGTAAGGTATTATAAGTAATTAGTAGTTTGTCCATAATGCTTTATTATTTGGCACTAGCTATGCACCGCGGCTATATTTTCATAGGTATTTTTAATTTATTATATTACCACCTATCTCAGGAATTAGTAAATAGCTGATTTTATATCAATCTAACACCAATGAAGATGGAATATTTTGCAGAGAGCGAGCAGTTGGAGAATAATTTCATTCTCGTGATAGTCGCGATATCCTTACTATAAAACAAAGTATGTATGTCTGTCTGTTCGCGATAAACTCAAAAACTACTGCACTGAGTTTCATGCTGTTTTTACCAACGGATAGAGTGGTTCTCGAGGAAGGTTTTAGTATATAATTTACAGTTACGCGGACGAAGTCGCGAGCAGCAGTTAGTTATCAATAAAGCGCAAGGACAATCTTTGCAAGTGTGGCTTGAATTTAGAAAATGAATGTTTCTCTCTTGGGCAACGAAAGTTGGTAAACCATCTGATTTCTACGTTTATTTATGTGGATATCGTACACAGAAAAAATTTAGTCCTTCCACTGACTGAACATTGCTTTGCCGATTACACTATTACACACTAATAATTTACTATTAATAATTAATTAATATTAATAGTTAATATTAATATTAGATTGAGCAAGCGAAGTGTGGCCGGATTCAGAGGCACTCTATGTCATTTCAGTCTATATAAATATACTTATACCATAAAATTAAATTTGTATTTACTGGGCCGTTTCAAATCTGTGCGATTATTCTATAAATAAACATTAATTTGCTTTTCAAATTGAAAACGTTCCAAGTTTCACAGAATAAAACAAGTAAGATTGAATCTCACAAAACAGTAAGCCTCCAAAGGACATTCGATTATAATATATTTTTCATTTTATCTGCTGAGTCATATTACACTTAAGTAAATCAATCATTTACACAACGGATAAATTCGTATGGATTTTCGCATAACATAATCTATGTTATTTTATGAAGATGTGAGTGGATGAAGGTGGTAATTATGTCGCATTTTTGGATTTTTTCGTTTTTTTTTGCGTTGATGAAGGTAATATGAATGAATGATTACAGACCTTAAGATCGTCGATTTAAGACATTTTTTTGAAAATAAAAAGTTGAAAAAGGTGTTATGTACAGATCATTTAAAAAAAAGCAAAAGGTGCAGAAAAGTTTGCTTTTGTTAATGGAAGAGGGAGCTATGTTCACTTTTTCTTTTAATTAAATAATACAAGTGTTTAATCGCTATCTTACCATTAATATTTTAGGTTGTTTTTACAACTTTGCATCATAATTTAGTACAAAAATGAGTTGCGTGGCGACTTATCTCAAAAATTAAAAGTAAAACTTTGACCTCGACTTATTCAAAATTGGAATTATGCGACATATCACCTTCATCCTCTCACGTCTTCTTGTGTAAGACAAGCTCTTGTCAAAAATTGTCCGTCGACATTTTATTAAAATTTAAAATGCACTATAGTTAGGAAGAAAGAATAGAAGTAAGTATCTATGCCTCATAGAAAAATACACGATTGAAATAAAAAAAAATATAATAATGAACGACGTTACAGGAATTTCAGCGTCATATTTCATCACTGGCAAAACACATTGGTCGAAAGTCTTTGTCCTATGGTACTGAGGAAAAGATGTTTTGTCTGTTCGCTATAAACTCAAATCTACTGCACCTATTTTTATATTGTTTTCACCAATCCAAACAAGAGTGGTTCTCGAGGAAGGTTTTAGTATATAATTTACAAAGTTACGCGGACGAAGTCGCGGGCAGCAGCTAGTCCGTTATAAATTATAAAATATCTTTAGTCTTAGTGTAAAAGTTGCATTTAAAATTAAAAGTATAAGCGCCTCTTTCACAAACGTCAGGTAGGCCAAACTGTCACTTAAAGTCACCGGTAACCGGGGATAATGGAGCTGATATACCTTTGTTTGTACGGTAAACGTCCCAAACATTAAATAGAAAATAATAAAAAAAATCGTCTATATGCATCAATACTAATAAATCTATAAGGGTTGGTCATGGAGTAAGTTAGTTTATTTTCATAGATATCGAGTTTATAGGCTCTATACATAATACTGAAACTAAATTGACCATTTTTAGAATTTTTTTCTGTATATATGTATGTAAGTATGTATGTTCCTCCATAACTCTTAAACGAATCAACCGATTTTCATGAAACTTGGTAGACAAACATTGAGACGTACGGGACACAGGATAGGCTACTTTTTCTTTGTCAACGCGGACGAAGTCGCGGGCGCCAGCTAGTAATTCAATATAACAAAAAATGATTTCTAAAAGCAACTAATCAACACTTTACGTGTAGTTTGTGAAAGAGGCCCTAAGGATAATAATAATTATAGGTGGCGGTCTGCCCTCGGCCGGCGAGACCAGTGAACGGAACAAGTTAACGTGGCTTGAAATTCAAATCACGTATTATAGAGGAGGATGGGCGCCCCATCCGTCTGTCTGACACACTAACCGCATTAAACCAGTTTAATCTGGACTAATTTGACAAATCTACGTTCAGTACGGCTCATTTCACTTGCTCTAGCGCCGCTATAACCAACTGTAGGTACATACTTGCACTGAGATCTCAATATATATTTTTTTTTATAATTATCATTATTCAAAATGCATTTCTAAATGGAAGTGCACATAATGGAAGTGGAATAACTTAGTAACATACTTGAAAGGGTACATATCGCTGCTTAAAAACTAAAGGGCAATAAAACAAAAAATCCAAAAATGTTTTTATTGCAAAAACACAATCACAATTCTTCATATTGTTTGTTGCAAAAAGACTTATGGTTGTTTTATTCCATATTTAGTATATTTTGATCATTTTTTATATATTCAAAAGTAACTTATATGCTTATATCTCTTCTAATATTCAGTTTATTATAAAAGTATTTAAAACCATTTAATGCTACTTAAAAATACGCTTCTAACGATGTATAATATGCATATATTTGATATATCTAATAAGAAAAAAGTTGACAAAAAATATTTTAATGTTTTTCAACTAGCTCTCCTGTAAAAAGTGTAATTTTGATTTGTGCCCCTTTAGTTTTTAAGCAGCGATATATTCTACTAACTAGTACGATAAAAATGTTTCTTGAATTTGTTGCTCTCATGCGTGAACTACTAAACTACATTTGACGAATGTGTAAAGTTCGAGTATCATCCTTACATTATTATAAAACAAACCACGCCGCTTCTGTCTGTCTGTATATTCGCGGTAATCTCAAAAACTACTGAAAAGATTTTCATGCGGTTTTCACTAATAGAGAGATCGTTAAACGAGGAAGGTTTTCATATATAATTTGTAAATAAAAAATTGCACCCGTGTCGCAAGTAGCTTATAACATAATTTATGAGATACTCGGACGAATTCGTGAACAAAAGCAAGTAAGTAATAAAATGATTTTTGGCAACGAACCACGTCTCCCATTTTGGCTGCATTCTGAATACCTAGATAAAATCTACGAGCGAGTTATTTTATGAAAACATTTTACTTTGTTAAAAAAAATACAAAGCTCGGGTTTGTAATAGCTTTAAAAATTAATAACTAGCCAAAGAAATTTCCATTTAATATTCAAAGTGAATACCAATTTTTCTTGAATACAAAAACATATAATTTTAGTTTCATTGGAACTGTCGTCGAATTTATCAATCTCGGATTCATGTTTTACAAATACTTTTTATAATATATTAAATACATATATTTTTAATCAAAATCGTTTGCCTCAATATAGAATTAAAACTACTAAGGGCCTCTTTCTCAAACTACAAGTAAAGTGTTGATTAGTTACTTTTAGAAATCATTTTCTGTTATATTGAATTATGCATTCGGTTTACTGCATCATTCGATAGCCGATTTTTTAAAATGATTTTCTATTTAATGTTTGGGACGTTTACCGTACAAACAAAGGTATATCAGCTAAACTATTTCCAGTTACCGGTGACTTTAAATGACAGTTGGGCCTACTTGACGTTTGAGAAAGAGGCACTAAGAGTACTAGAAAACAGAAATTTGGAGTATATAAATAGATATTAAAAAATGATTTTTTAAAAAGTAAAGCCGGGGCCGGGTTGGCTTGTATGTAATATATTTTTAATATATATCTTTTGATAGGTGGCGATGGCCAGGAGCACGGGCCAGTCTTCCTAATGGAGCCACCGTCGCGTCTGGTCTTTTCGAACAACACGGGAGCCAGAGTGTCCTGCGCCGCGCATGGCTTCCCGACTCCACAGCTCGCCTGGCAACTGCCCGACGCCACTCAGCTGGACGATGTACCTGGACTCAGGTGACGGATAATTGTCATTCTAAACTTAGACTTACTTGGGCTTACTCTATACTTAGAACCTGCTTTTTTGTTTTGTGATCTCGGCCATAGATGGCGTTAAATTAAATATTTTCTCCCTTTTGAGTAGATATAGTTTCGACAAATAGCAAAAGCAAATGTAGCTATTGCCTATTTTTCTTCTATACCCTTCGTGTAGCGAAGGCGAAGGTTAGAGACTCTTCTAATTACTTATTCCCATATACTTATGCTATTTTTTAATAACTCGGTTAAAAAAAAAACACAATTACTTAATAATCTCATTAAGAAAATTAGGAAAATAAATTGGCTGAAATTGAGAGGCAATTACCTGAAATCAATTCCAAATAATTAGCTTAAAATAATATAGAAACATTTCCTGTTAATAAGGAATACTATTACAACAATTATTATATTAATTACTGTAATCTTAACCTTAATCATTTCGTATAAACAACTGAGTTATCCTTTTACACGCAATTGTTTGTTGAAATGGAGATGTATTTATTACCTACCAGTAAGATAAATTATACCAAGTGCTATTTAGGTGTGTATATTTAATTGCTAACACTTTGTAACTTTGTATTGAAATAATACCTTTTCATAAAATTTTATGAAATCATCAATACTAATAATAAATCTGTATTGTATGTATGTATCTTAAACGAATTACTTAACTGATTTTCATGAAACTTGGTAGATAAACATATTAGACGTACGGGACACAGGATAGGCTACTTCGTCCGCGTCCTCTTTCACCAACTACAAGTAAAGTGTTGATTAGTTTCTTCTAGAAATAATTGTATGTTTTATTAAATTATGCACTCGGTTTAGTGCATCCTTCGATAGGCGATCTAATCAACAGCCTAAAAAATAAGTTTCAATCTAAAACCTTTTCACGCCTTAACTACTCAACCGATCATCATGAAATTTTTCATACAAGTTGTCAGGGATACAAGAAAGGTATGTCCGTAAGTCCTTTCATCCAGAAAAAAAGTACTGTCCGCAAAGGGATAATCTAAAATAAAATAAAAACTAACCCCTGACCAAAGTGTTATAGCAACAATAGGTTAAGCGTTATATTGCTTGCATTTTTTTTAATTTCACAACGCGGACGAAGTTGCGGGCACCAGCTAGTATTTTATCAAAATCAAAATTTATATAGGGATTGATGAATAATCAAAAAACGTTATATGTGACATTTGTTTATTTTCGCAAAAGCATAGATATCAGTTATAATTCATCAAATCCCTTTCAGAAAATACTTAAATAAACATTAAGAGTAACCCAAAACATCGGAGAAACGTCACTTAGAATTCTTCTTCGATACAAACGACAGAGAATTGAAAATAGCCACTGATCGATACCACGCCGGGACTCCGGATCGTAGTGGCACACTGAGACAGTTTACTCTGTACCTAAAAATATTATAAATTAAAAAAAAAATGTTACCCACTTCACTACATACGTAAACTATAAGGTTCGGTTGACAACTGATATATACTTTGCTAGCGATGACACCTTTTGTCTAGCTTTAGCCTTCATATTATCTTATTATCCGATACTACTAAACTTCACAGGTTCACCCGCTAAGCTAATATGAAGGTTGCCTGAAAATTTCATAAAAATCATGTTTTGGACGGTTTTAGAGTCCATATGAAAAGCACACACACATATATATTTTTTATTAATAATGATATAATATATCATACATTTGATAATGTTTTCTAAAATATATTAAAAACTACGTACCTACTCGATATTTTTCTCGTAGTGGGAGGCAATGTACAGGAAGTAATAACGTCCATATACTCTGCTCATATATTGAGGATGTTGACATAGCAACTATATTTTATTTTTTTATTAGCAGCTAATTTTTCCCGCGACTTCGTCTGAGCCCATTTTTCTTACGTTTTAAAACATTTATTCAATCTTCATTGCTCATGTACTTTTATCAACAATACAATCATGATTTTGTTGACGTTTCATTTCAATTACATTTTCAGTTACAAATAAAATTGTTTTATTATATTGATGTAATTATAAATATTTGTTTCTTGGTGTGCGTAAGCCTTAGAACGAGGTGAACTATTCAAAATAGGTGATCCATATTTCATGCGACGCCGCGTATCCGGCCAAATCTTTCGTTTGCATCAAAAGCGACAATTTCCGAGATATACAAATATTGTTTACACATTATGCTGCCTATGGATTCTTATTATACATAATACTTAAATCAAATCAAATTTTTATATATAATATATATAAGTCCGTGGTATGAAAATTTATGGGAGTAAAATCAAAATTGTCACACGAATGCGTTATGTTATGCGTTATAGTTACGTTCTATTTTTTGAATATTTTAAAATACCTGAAGTTTCAGTGATATTGCGCACTCTACGCAATATTATTTTAAAAAAGAACATTGTTTGTTGTGAAAATTTAAATTTTTTTAATCATTTGATATACATTCTATATTTTGTCAAATAATTTTGCAGCTCAACTTGTCAAGGGTTTGAAAAAATGTTTATTGAAAACCTTCTATTGACTCAACGCAACACACTGTACAAATGAATATTGAGATAATCTGATGAAGATAAATGACTGATATAAAATAGAAACGTACTAGCATTCCTCCGAGACATTATAATATTATTATTTTTAACATAAAACGGTTCAGAGACATTCAGTCTGAGAGAATTATTTTACATTATTTCTTTTTAATATAAAATACGTAAACTTTAATCAATTTACAGATTTATTTTTAAGCTTAAATTTGAAAACAATTTATGTATATTTAGGTGCTTAATATGCGTAATCGTGTCTGAAAATGAAAATATTTGTGTTGAAAACTTAACATATAAAATAGGTACACCGCCACTCGAATTTCCATAGAGGTACCATTATTTCGTATACGTGGAGGACTAACGGGTTAAAACCCGCAGGCTTTGCGGGGCTTACTCCTGGGAATAGCGGCTGAAATATGACCCTTATTGTTGAGAAAATAGGGGTTATTTATTGCGACAACACATTAAGCTTTGCGATAGTGCCGTGTACCTCGATTATGAGTTATGTCATAATTTCATTGGGGGAAAACGGAGCAATTTGGACTCATCAACAATTCCAAAATTGTCATAACATTTACCTAATGCGACATTCAAATTAATTACTTAAAATGCTCTATAATATTTCGTCGTAATCAAACAATTTATTATTACTACATTATTACTTTTACTTTATGTAAAGTAAAGATTAAAAGTATAAACGCGTTCTTGGCGGCTCTAACCACATTACAAAATACTGTCATGGAATAAATCTGTGTATGAATATTCTATCCTTTATTTAATCATCATAAAAATATATTCCTTTACATTTTGGAGTGAATACGTCTTTAAATTTGATTCCACAGTAGGAGGCAATTCAGAAAAGTGATGATAACACAAAATCGGGGGATACAGGTTGATGCTGTAGCTAACGTAAATACCTACATCCAAATTTAATTAAACAACTCAATAGCTAAAGTATCAAAGAATGTTTCATTATATATGGCTCTATGTTCAATATAAAATTAGTAATTTTCCATTATTATCGAAACTAAAACTGGGCTTTTAAAGCAGTATAAAAATTGCGGAATTCATTAAAGTTTGAATAAGACGTCTGAAAATGTTTTTCTGATGTTAGCAAACGCGTCGAGCTCATTATTCATTCCGATTCATAACAAGATGACGTCATATGAAATCCGATCGAACTCTTTGTTCCTCGAATCGAATAATTGTGATTATTTCACAAAATAGGAAAGTGGGACCGAACCGAGCGGGCGAGTGGCTGCTACGGTTGAATTTTTAAATGAAACTAACTCCGCAGAGTAATTAAATGTCACAACGAACTCTGAACCAGTGATACGTCCAAAGAAAACTTGCAATAGTTTATAATATAATTGGTGAAATTTGTTAATTTATTATTTATTTAACTGTTCCGAAACTGTTCACTGGCGCTTTGGAAGATGCATTTAAGCTCCTGGAATGGCAAGGACTTGGCATCAATATTAACGGCGAGTATATCACTCTTGGCGGGGTCGATAAGAGACCTCGGCACGGTGCTCGAAGACCTCAATCGAGTTTCTCAAAGGGTGGGCCTTAAGATGAATATGGACAAGACGAAAGTTATGTCAAGTGCCCATGTTGTGCCTACCCCAGTAACAGTTGGGAACTCATCTCTGGAAGTTGTTGACGAGTACATATACCTGGGACAAATAGTCCAGTTAGGTTGAGCCAACTTCGAGGGGGAGGTCTTTCGTCGAATCCAGCTCGGATGGGCAGCGTTCGGGAAGCTCCGAGACATCTTCTCGTTCAAAAGTCCTCAGTGTCTCAAGAAAAAAGTCTTCGACCAATGTGTGTTGTCAGTTATGACATATGGCGCTGAAACGTGGTCTCTAACTATGGGCCTCGTAAGGAAGTTCAATGTCGCTCAACGAGCTATGGAAAGGGCTATGCTCGGGGTTACACTACTAGATCTAATCAGAAATGAGGAGATCCGTAGACGTACGAAAGTTACCGACATAAGCCGGCGGATCAGTAAGTTAAAGTGGCAGTGGGCAGGGCATATAGTACGAGGAGCCGACGGCCACTGTGGCCGGAAGGTTCTCGAGTGGAGGCCACAGACCAGCAAGCGCAGCGTAAGACGTCCACCCACAAGGTGTACAGACGACCTAATAAAGACCGCGGGTCAACGATGGATCCAGGCTGCTTCTGACCTGTCCAATTGGAAAATTTTGGAGGTGGCCTATGTTCAGCAGTGGACGTCCTGCGGCTGAGATGATGATGATGATTATTTATTTTAATGAAATCTCACGTCACTATAATAATTCCAACAATTTCGTTTTTAAACGAATTGGTAATAAATATTTTATTCGATTTCAAGATCGAGACCAAAATTTTTATTGTACATTGACAAAAAATTTGGCGTAGAGTGATTTTTCGTTTTATTAATTTTTACTTAATATTCTCGAACAATACAAAGTTTAGAAAATAATGTTTTGACAAGTTAAAAACTAAGCTAAGTATTTCAGTCTGACTTAGTTTTGACTTGAATAGAAAATAGTTTACCAATGCTAGAAAAAAGCGAAGTAATAAATGGAAAATTAAGTTATTATACGGTTCGCTCAATATAGTGTAGAATAAAAGCAAACTTTTCGCCGTTCTGCCGGCGATCCAACGCAGAATACCAATTCTTAGGTGAGGGGTGCTGCAACAGAGACCAATTCAAACTTTGTTTAAAACAATGGACAATATTCTTTTATGAGGACTGTATGTTATAGCGTTCAGTAAAAACTGACTATGTTAGAGTCTCCGTTGTTTGGACAAAAAATCTCAAATAAAGTAATTTTATAACCGCAGCACATTCAGAGTCAAATAGTCTTAACAGTAGACTACCGTGAAATAACAGCAACTGTTTTGACCTGAAGCGTTTATAAGAAAAACATAGCATAACTCTTAACAAGTGATTCGTCAGCCGCCATTCTGTCTTTTATCTTTAAAATATGGGGGGTGGCTGAGTCTTACGAGTAATTTTTCCTTTGAGCATTTTATATGTATGTCCTTATGAGCTCAAATATACTATATATACTCGTACCTAATTTAAAAAAATATTTGATGATTTACCTATCGAGTGGTTAAATTTTGAATGTAAATGATTGATAGATATATTGTAGCTACAGCACAAATTGTATCCCCCAATTTTGTTATCATCACTTTTCTGAATTGCCTCCAACTGGAAGCAAATTTAAAGACGTATTCACGTCAAAAGAGCAATATTTCCAAAACTTATATAACATTTGATCAAGACGCGTACAAGCAAATTGTAGCGCAAAGGCCTTTTGACGTAAACTGTATGCATTGTGCTGTTTCGTTGAGTATGGAGTGGAACAAAGGCATTCCGTGAACACGAGCATTATTGTCTCGCTTACTTTGTCGCATAAACAGTATAATAAAGTTAATTACGTGTTCCACAAACAAATGTGCTTTGTGACTAACTTACGGTTCGTGCACTCATTGTTTCAGCATAACATACGTACTACCGCTACGTTTCAAATCTTCATCCCGTTCAAGCTTATACCCACTAACTTCTAGATATATAGATTCTTTGGGAGACTAAATTTGACGCATAAACTCTGTGAAATATATTTTTAATAATTTAGAAAGAATCTTTTTTTTTTAATATTATTTTATTGACAAAATTTCTTTCAATGTAAAATAAATATTAAAATAACTCAAGTCTTATTACGAGTGTTACAACAATACATGGTCAAATTATTACATCATAATTTAAGTTGTATACAGGTACATAGAGAATACTATGTACCTGTATATAACTTAAATTATTTATAATTATATATAACTTATAATGTCTGCTGCCTATTATACTGTAATAAAACATAAAACGTATTTCGCAAGCAGATATTCAATTAAAATGAAATTAAATAAAACTCCTTAAAATAAAAAAAGATCATAACAGGACCATAAATAATTCTGTCTACAGAATTTACAGATATAGCCTATTACATTTCCACAAATTCTCCCTTTTTCTGAATGTGCCTAAAAACCATAATTAATTAAACATTATTAGGTAACATTCCTAGTTGTATGTGAATTATAACGTCATTGACATAAAAGTACTTACTATATTCGCACGAACGGTAAAAAGTTAAGCCAGTTACTTTAAAATGCAAAGAATACGTTAAACCAACGACTTTCAAAGAGTCTCTTCAAATTTTTTATCACCTTGAAACTAATTAGGCACGAACCTTATCTTTACGGTTACAGCTTTATCGATATTCGATAAAATGGTTACGTACCTTTAAGAAGTGCATACAGTGCACAAACGGAGAGTTTTTTTAATACGTCGGCATCAAAAATATAATTAGAGTTTTCTCGTTCACTGCTTGAAGAAAATAAGTCGAAGCCTATCACGTTTTTAATCTATACGTCCTGTTGTTCAGATAAACGCTTTTGTAATTACATGACTTTATTTCAAAAGTCAAAAGTTTCAGAGGCCAGGGCCTATAGTGTTTCAATTCGCGTTTGTTCTGTTCTGTAATATATATTAGACATTTCGATTAAAAAGCAAGCAAAAAGAATGTAGGCAAAGTGCCTTGTCGTAGCGCGTATGATAGGAAGGCTTTCTACTCTGCAGCCCTAATCAGAGACCAGTAGCTGGGACCTTGCCTTTAATTACTTGGTTACTTGATTCTTCCACCTAATTAGCACCAATGCTTTGGCCCAAAAACTATGCTTGATTTAAATTTTTTTATTTGATTTTGGAGCTGTTGTGTCAGAAAGCCAACACACGATATGTATTCCGCTCCCTCTCATTACTAAGTTCATGCGCTGTCGGTCGCGGCCTCCGGCAACTCGTTAAGCTATTTACCGTTTCACGCCGAACAGTTTATTTTGTAAGTTTGTAACTCTCGTTATTGGTTTTGGTTCTTTCTTGTCTAAGCCTGACACGAGGCAAACTGAAGATCCGCCCTTTGGCAATGCATCAAAGTTTAAAGCAGATATTGGACTTTAGTTCTTATTTCAAATTTAATAAGATATATTTTGATTTCGAACCTTACTTTTACGGATTATAATCAAACAAGATACAAAATTATAATTCTTTCTATACAGGTACATCGTAATTTGTATTATAAATGGAGGAAGATTTTGCGAAATATTGTCTCGACTTATATTTTCCGATAAAGGTATCAAGTTACGACTCCTAAAAAAAATAACTCCAATAATTTTATGTACAAAACGTATGGGAGGGTGATTCGCGTAAACGTAAAAGAGACAGTAAAAGGAACAGAAGCAAAGAAAGAAAAATTGAAAACGTAATCCAAGTCACGTGTATCCCGTAATGCGATTATACTTGAGTTAGTCATAAAAAATTGACTTCCTGGCGATTCTGCGACGACGTAAAAGTTGTTTCAAATGATACAACCAGTGTTTGTTACGGCTTCGCGAGATACCGAGTATCTTCAATGCGGGCGCAAGCTATGAGCGGAGAGCGATTTTTATTATTTTGTGCTGAGATAATGCAAATTCGCAGAACTGAGACAAGTGTATCTGGGCTTAATTAATATTATAGCAATAAACCTTTATTGCATAATATATTATTGCAACACACCAAATCTCTCGCTCAAATACAATCGTCTCATAATTTATTTATTAAATTATTATTATTTATTAATTCTGTCCCATAATTTATTTATTAAATTCTTGATTCTGAACAAGAAGTCCATTTTTCGATAATAGTGCCCATGTGAAAAACTAACACACAAAAGCACAATCTGTTGTGCCTGTTATGGTTAAGCCAAGAAAGTTAATATCTTTTCAAATTGGGCCACAATATTATGATGTATAAAGTAAGGGAGATGTAGGTACATTTAGGCATCCGTTAAATATTCCACGTATGTTTTTAACGTCCAAATATGTTATATTTGTGACATATTTTTTACAACTTCCACAACAAGATTATTTCATAAAATATGTACAAATTTACACTAGTATATTAAGTTCAAATATTTTAGTACTATTCGATTTTTGGAGAAAAAAGTATTATATTTTAAGCTTTTAGGCTCCATACACTTAGTTGAGCTCTGGAGGTTGCACAATTTAATAGGCTATGCTCGCCACATTAGTCAATTAAAAACAAATTAGTACCATTTTGTTTATAACACAACAACCTTGCACACATATTTTTGTTAATAAAAAACTTTGAAATAATAAATTATTTACTATTGAAAGAGCAGACACAGATATATACAGCATATTTTGTAAATGAGACTTAACAGTTCATCCATTACTGCTTTGCAAAAAGAATAGATTCAGTTCTCTGCCACTGTTAATGGCTTCTGAAAAGTTAAGGACTGAGAGTGTAACGTACAAGCTTTATAAGTGCAGTGCGCTACCTACTTTTTCAATTCCCATCTAATTTACAAAAATACACAAGTGCTACTGTCAAATCACGGATTCAATTTGGCCTCTGTAAAAATGTAAATAAATATTAGGTGTATTTGTGTGCGACCACGACACAAACCTGCAAATAAACAAGCCGAGATTCCTGTAGCGGCTTGCATTCATTAAACCTGTACTGAATTATGACGTGTCCCAGTTTCATAGGTGTGTACGAATCCTGTTACACGGGAGCTCATTGTGTAAGACATAGTCGTACTACAATTTAGTTCCTGAATCAAACTTTATGCACTTTTAAAAAAAAAGCAACTCTTTTTTACAAAAAACAAACCGACTTCAAACCGTTTCCTCATGGATGCCATTGTCAGAACTGGACCAAATTGAAATGAGCTTTCAAATAAAAAAAGAATCATCAAATTGTATCACCCAGTCGAGAGTTCTGAGGTAACAAACATAAAAAAAATACAGTCGAATTGAGAACCTCCTCCATTTTTGGAAGTCGGTTGAAAAGATGATCTTAACCATACAACCCGATTTCCGTTATTTCACGATGGTCTTCAATACGTGAATGACTGCTTTCCAGTTCACGAGTGCAATTTCCTTTATTCAGGACTCGTCAGGACTCCCGTGGTGAAATAACGGCCCGTATGTGTTGGCTTGTGTCCGTCGCACCGGCACATAGGAAGTGGCGTTGTTCCGTTGTATCTTGTTTTGTTTATACTCATGAATATACATGTGCTCCTATCAGGCTATTTCTCTGTGTATTATAGACTGTGAATATTGTTAGGGGACGCCTCTTGGAATAGTGAACAAACGGATGTATGCAACGCAAGCCGGTATACGCACACATTTTTAAAATTAGTAAAGATATGCTTTCTACACAATAAAAAAAACAACAACAAAAATCTATCCCATTAAGAGGTTGTAACGTTTAAGAATTAACAACTAACTGGTGCCCGTGACTTCGTCCGCTTTGGAAAACGTCCGACATCTTTATCGCTGTGATGATGGTGGCGCCTAATTTCTTAATAATTTACTATCTGTGCCAAATTTCACCAAAATCCGTTTAAATCCTCACAAATTAATTTTCGCATTTATAATATTAGTAGAAATTCCATTATATTTTATTTTGTTATTAAAGTAATAAAATTAATTTTCATTATTATTTCAATTTTCTTATTAGTTTTAATTAAGCACAATTAGATGTAGTCTTGTTTTAATAGTTTTAACTTCATCTATTTTATCTTTAAGTAAATCAAAAAAGTTATTTTATAGCAATTAATCGCTAAAATGCGCGCAAACAACAAATAACCTTATATATCAAAAGTAGTCTCTAGGATTAAGTCAAAGACAAAATCGCCATATATCTCGTAACATGTATGAGATATCACTTCCCCATTCGTATTTACCAGATAAAATCTAAGCTGAAAGAAAAGAATTGCTTCATTTATTTATTTGCGCGCATTTCTTTGGTAGTGATTTCGATCGTTACCCTATATAACTAATAACAAGCTGTTTGCTCATTATATTGCTTTGAAACATAATAAGGCAAAGAAAAAGAAAAAATGTTTTCAAATCTACATAGTATGAAAAACATTTTAATGTGTGTATTTATTTATTTTAAAAAAAAATTTGGTATCATTAAGGTCATCAAAAATTGTATCATAAACGCAGCACACTTAACTGTGATTTTTAACTAGGTATTTCTGCAATCTCAATATATGAAAATATTTAAAACCTGTAATAGATACATATTCTTCGAATTTGCTCAAAACTTTTGCTACTAAAATTAGTGTCATTAGTTTTTAAAAGAAAACAGTTAGTGACTTTTGCAGTGACAGATTTAAGATTAGTTTTTGTATTGTACAAACGCAACTATAACTTGATATTAGTGAGCCTACATTATTTAGTGAATAGAGTTTGTGGTGGTAGTAAACCGCAAATATTTAATACAGTTTTTTCTTAATATTTTTTTGTGTTGAATGTTTCAAGTGTCCAGAGGGGCCAGGTTGATCAGTAATTAAATAAAGTACTTAGTTATTAAAAACCACCACTCACATCACCAAAAATCACAAGAAATATAATCGCAGAGGCAAGGAATTTTTCGCCGCCATAATATCTTAAAAAGATCTTTACACAATACGTATAATCGTGCGACAGTGCTCAGATGTAACTAATGTCTCTATAGCCGAGTTATCTGCGCGTTTGTTCTTGCCAAAAATATGTCTTGCGTTGTCATAAATCTTTTGTGACATATGATTTATTATTATATGCGCTCTTCGAAACACAAAATGTACAAGTCCTGAAAAAAATTGCCCTCAGATTCTCAGCTTATATAAAAAACACAAAGGCTTTTTTTAACAATAAGCACAATAAATAATAATCATCATCAGATATTAAATCCATATTAGTAGCTAAAAAATTAACAATAAAATTTAAAGTAGGTACTTATAAACAATAAAATTTTAATCATTATTCATAAGTTCTTAAATATTTTGACGTGTTCAGCCCCATACAAAATCAGTCGTCACAGGCGATAAGTAAAGTTCATCACACCATGCTTCGAAACCTTAGAATATTTCGAAGTTTAATTATTTTATTCACGAAACATTTGTCATTTATGTGAGGCTGCTATTTAATCTACCAGCAAAAAAAAAATACTAATCTAACCTAACCAATAAATAAATTAATCAGCTAAAAAAACTACTTGGTCAGCAAGTACTAGGGTCAGCAAAAAAGTTGATATTTTGCTGATAAAATTATTTATTCCTTTCATATAATACAACCATTTTAATTGCTCATTTACTTTAGTGTTTCCACAAAAGGAATATATAGGAAGTGGTTTACCTACTACATGATTTGAATTTGCCTGCAGATATTCAAGTTTGCCTCGCACTCGAGCGGAAATGTTTGTGTCACAGCCAATCCCATAGGACACGATAACTCAGTAATTGGCGCATCGCTCTAATTCACTTGCTCTAGCTTGGTTTACTTTGCTACGAGACAGACTCGTTGCAAACTATTTATGATGTTTTTAATTGAAAGGTTTGATTACAAAATGTCAACCTTTTTCCCGAGTGGAATTTTTCAATAATGTATGATGAGATCATACAAAACTCATTTCACGATAACAAGAGGTCTATTATTTTATAAAACATGAACAATAAATGTATGTTTTTGTTTTATGAAATACTTACTGAAGTTAGCAGTGAAATATATAGATGGAAACAGATAATATCTTAGTTATCGGTTCTCTAAGTTATTACTAAAAGTTTATAATTTTAACTTAATATTTTTTAAACAATATACTTTATTGGGACACTGTACGTAGCGCAATAATGAACTGGACAGTTAGTCTGGCAACAGTAATTACACCTATAAAGAAGTGAGAAAGGTATGCAAGGGATCATTTGTTAAAAGCGACGGTAGCTACTTACCATCAAGTAGACTGTCATCCTACCTGTCAACCTTAATGATGTATAAAGTTTAGCCACCACAAAAAATAGTCACACAATGAGAAAAAATAGTCAACAAAGGTTGAAAATAACAAAGGCTTTTGCGGGAAATTCTCACTGAAACTCGTCTGAATAATATTCTAAACGGGCGTCGAAAAATTTTAACATTTCATAATAATAATCTAGGGGAAGTTTGTGCGATTTGCATAATTCCTGTCTTTGAACGTTGGGGCTCGGTTAAAACGTAATACCACTGTACAAAATGTACAGTAAAGCATACTCGTAATATAACATAATGTCCTTAACTACGTGTATTCATAGTGAAAAACATTAACTTTTATTGTAACCCAAAAGATATAAAATAATTATAGAACATGGCCAACACATAATTGATCAAAAGGTGATATTTAATGGGTTAAAATATTTTCGTTTGTTCTTTGATATCGCATGAAGTTTTTGGCGAATCCAATTTGTAGCAGATACGAAATGTTTTATTGAAAAATAACATTTATTAAGTGAATTCTGTAAGATATATTTATACTCGAATCATTCGATTATTCATTTTGTTTCGTGACCTGTGTAAAGGTTCCTCATTCATCTTAATATATGTACGAGTATCTTAACTTTTCTGTCCTTATCAGACCGAATGTTTTTAGTCAGAACCTCTGTGGTAATATGCTGTTTCCATTTAAGAGAAGAATTATAAAAAAACGAACATTATGACGAATATTATGACGAACTAAATAATCTAAAAATATTTTTGCAGAAATCGTCAAATATCAAATAATTAATTTTATTATGAACCTATATGTCAGTTATTTTAATACGAATGCCATTCTATTACAAACTATATGCATTATTTGTGAATGAATGTAGATATAATTGTTATTAAATTTCACCAAAATTGTTGATATTAATTCAAAAACCATTTTTTTCATACTATAAAAAGTTGCGTTAGAAAAGTTGTAAAATTGGGAAATGGCGAAATCTACTTCGTCTGGAGAGAAAGTTGTTTTCGATTCCATTACCTAAATACAGTTTCCATGTGTCATCACTAAGTAGGTTACACCTTCTCACCCCACACCCCGGGGAAATCTTACGGTGTATCGACACATGTCATTCGTCAGCGGGGCATTTCCAAACGTTACCTTCCAAACATGAGTTTTAATAAACCCACATATGTGTTATTTATTACGACCGTATATCATGCTTCCACTTTGTTGCTTCCAATTTTATTCCAATACCAGCGATAAGAAATAATTTTAATCGATAAAATAAAATAAAAAAATCTAATCCTAATAGTTATATATACATATTCTTTACACGTTATATGACATAAATAAAGCATTAGCGGTCCATTTGGCAGGTTATAATCGCCGGTTATGTCGACCAAACGTTTATAATTAAAATTATGAACATAATTTATGTAAGTTTTGTGTACTTAGCAAAGAATAATTACTACAGACTGCCGTATATTTTTATTTCATAGCTTAATATAAATAATTGAAGTGTAGGAATTTTCATATAAACAATAATAAGTAAGAAAATAAGTAAAGTTGCGAGCTCATTATACGTAAGTCCGGGTTCTAAAGGCGCGTAATTCGAAAACAAAAAAGTTTACGACCCCTATAAGCCCGGCCGCTTAACTTATGACATAAATTTTTCTCTTTCGTTTTCTCATTAAAATAGGGTAACGTCATTTGAGAACTGCTCTTCGGGTCTATTTACATACAACTTTTTGGTTGGGATATTTATACGATAGCATATAGATAGAAAATTCCAAGGCATTTTTGATTTTATTTTTATTCTACTACTAGCGACCTGCTCCCGGCTTCGCCCGGTGTGCATTTTATACCTAAATACCTTCCCTGATTATCCCTCTATCCATGAGTGAAGACAGAATTAAAATCGGTCCAGCCGTTCTCTAATTTTGCGCTTAGCAACACATTTAGGGATTTTTTTTTATTTAAAGATCTAATTTTTGACTATTCTCTCCTAAGATTGTATAATTGATGATTATCGTGTAATTTGTGTGATTAAAATTGTTATCATAGGATAAATATTTAGGCCAATTTTTTTATTTTCAGATTTCTTCATTCAATTTGTTTTCCTCCTTACAAAAGTCCACCGTAAAATAACAGCATGTATGCTGTTGTGTTTCGACAGTGAGTGAGTAAGGTATGTCAGAGGAGTCAGAGATTCTCTTCTAATGCCTTATCCTATCCTACTATGGTCGACAGCACAATTGCAGCATTTGTCGCCTATGACCTTAAATAAAATACAAATGATTTAAAAAAATCCTCGGTAAACGACTGCTTAATAAATAAATATAATAAATTCGAAGAATGCCTCTATTTTAAAAAGGAAATAAGCGAAAAATAAAATGAGGTTTCGTATATACGAATAACATAGATTAACAAACAAAATTCCTAAGTAAGTATTCTTGTATTGTTAAAGGTCACTCTGACCCGAATATCTGGTAATGGAGTTCGTAATTTGAAAAGAGTTCACACACATACCTATTTTGTATTTTGTTAAAGAAAAATCCAGCCATTTTATCTAGATTGAATTTTAAGTGATCCACATAAAAAATGTTTAAAAATGGTTTGATATCGCGGAGTGTATTTGTTGGATCTAAAGAGAAAAAAAAAATTGTTATTTGAGGCATTAAGTAACTAAATTATTAAAATATATATATTTTCTTTATAAAAAATTTACATATAACAAATTAAACTAGCAAGCTGCCCCCGGCTTCTAATGGATACAGTTATTTTTTCCAAGCTATATGCTTCTTAGACTTTCCTCGTTTATTGCTCTTTCATTTAGTGAAAACCTTATCAAAATCAATATTGGACGGTTTAGAAAAAGTTAGCGGAAAACCGACATCACAGCGACATTACTTTATAATACGTAAATATAGGTAAAATAAAACTATATTTCATATCTAGTCGTAAGAGCTAAGATCTTTTTCTTAAATTACCTACATCATAGCCAACATAAATTAAAATTGAATTTCAATGCATCAATTTACTTTGTACTGATTTTTATATTATAATAATATAAATTTTCTAATATAATATTTTTATTTACTTATGTAAAAATTAGTGTAATATAATGTTTACACGTAATATGAAATGCAATCTCAAAACTTTCCTATTGACCCGCCCGTAGTGACAAAGAATAACTTTTGAGAACATAATATCTTGAAAATTTTATCATTTTGTGTAAAGTAAATTACTTCTGTTGACTCTTCTATATTTAGAATATTATTTTATTGAATACTGGTATACACCCGCGACTTCGTCCGTGTCCGATCGCTACCAAACTTCACAGGATTCACCCGCTGGAGTAATCTGAAGATTGTCTGAAAGTTTCCTCTATAAGGAACAAATATACATACGTACATACATCGTTTTTTATGTATTAAAATGTAAGAAGCATATCACTTTGTGTCTTGTTCCGACGACTGTACCCAGGCTTTCTGGAAATTTCGCGGACCAATGCTCAAAGGTAGTGCGAGGTAATTAGTGGCTGTTTCGCGCCAGCTCGAGTGCGCTGTCTAAATATTATACTGTGTCTGCAGTACAGCTTATTTTTACTTTATTCTACTTAACAACAAAAAGCTTCCTGCTTGAAAAAGCTTGTCCTCCTATTTATTAGGTTCGTTGATGTAGCGACAATTTTGTTTCTATTAGTTCTTTAACAAGTCAATAAAATTTCTTAGTGGTAAAAAAGCCAAAAAGCCGTTTAACTAACCGAGGAAAAATACAATAATTTGAAAATTATACTATTTTATAAAATTGATTTACATTTGCTTTTGTCGCAGCTTTGATCACGTCATCATTGATAAATCTTTTTTATGTATATATTCGTCCTTTGACTGGTAATTATCATAATATGGTAATTATTATTTAATAGTAATACTAGCGACCCGCTCCCGGCTTATCTTCCCCGTTTATTCCTCTCAATATATGAAAACCGAATTAAAATCGGTCTACTCATTCTCGATTTTTTAAGCGTATACAAACCAACTTAACATTTTATATATAAAGATTTTATATGTAAATTATTCCGTGTTATTCGAGTATATTTAATATACGTATAATATGGACACCCTACACAAAGCCACTACACCAGGGAGTTGGACCGTGCTTCCTGCCAAGAGCTTTTTTCCCCTTTTTATTCAACAAACGAAGCCTTTCCACCTCAAATTATGTTTGCTATTTTTAATTTGTCTATTTGTAATTGCCATTCCGTTACCAGGTTATTCGCATAGTATGCACATTTCGTAGTTAACTGGTGAATAAAGATACAATTCTATTATAAAAATATTTATTGGTCGACACTTATTAAATCTTCGTTACATCGCCAGAAATCGTACAACTTGGTTACTCAATAAATAAATAGACATGGAAACATAAATACATTTGATATGAACATGTATTGCCCCGTAATTAAGTTGCAAAATGGTATAACCGCGCGCCTTTACACTGTAACCGTAAAATAAATTGAAGGGCATATCCCTTATAAATTCATTTAGCCGCTAGCCCGAGGTTCGGACCGCTCACTGGACCGAGATTTTTATTGGCTTTTCGCACCCTTTCTAAGCCGATACGAGTTGTGGAGGGGAGGGCTGATTGATTTGCTGGACCGAAAAAAGACCTCCTAACTTTACCGGAACTTCTCTTACTAAAGTTCCGCCTTGGTTACAAGATTACGTCGTTTCTACAGACACAGTTCTAGTTCTACGCATGGTTTGTAAATTATTTATTTAAAAATACCAATTATAACATACATAACACACATGACGAAATTTGACACAAAAATATTCTAAACGAATCCCCAATGTACCTATATTTTTTAAGTTAATTTGATCTCTGACAATAATGGGTAACGGCAGTTAACCCAGGCAAGTTCAGTTACCTTAATCATATTTTTAATAAATGACATAGATCAATCATGATAGAGCATAATTAAATTTTACAATATCATACTTATTTTTAAATTATACAAGAACGAAAAAATTAAAGCTTCGACAAAATAAGATTTAATTGCGTATAAATAGCCGATTGTATAATTACAACGTTAGCAAAAGCGGAATATTCCTTTTGTTGTGTTGTAGACAATTATTTTGTTATCCCCGGAGGCCGAAATGATTAAAATTTCGGGTGCGAACAAAATTATTACGTTCCTTCTTAAACTGTTTAGAATAAATTCCTTTATTTCATAATTCGTGAAAAACAATAGCCCATTTTCATGACGTTTTCAAACGAAGTTCGTTTCATTCTGTCTGTAGCAGAATATTGCCGAAACGTTATAATTAATTATTGTATTAACACTGCACTAGGTTTAGAAGCAGCAGGTAACTTTGTGACTACTTAGTATTTGTAATCCTTATTCAAATTCAAATTAAACATGGGTCAATGTAAACCAGTTCTCATTAGTTCGAATATGCTACCTCATGCTCTGCCACCGTCTGGCATGTAAAATCATAATTTACATATCTACCTACTTTAATTAAATAATATTTAGAGGGAGTAACCTTTTTGTATTATTTACGTATATATATTTTTATATTATTTATGTTCACTGGGTATGAACATATGCCAATATGAAATGGTTTTTGACATACGAGTATTCTGTTCTGTAATGAGGTGGTCACTGCAGTCAGACAAGCTTCTCAATTTATAACTCCAAAACACACAACCAGACTTCCAATTCCATACTAAAAAAAATCATTATTCGGAGAAACGAAGCGAAGTTGTCTTAGAATAAAGAGACGAGATATTTTTTGGAATAACATTTGGTTCAAAGCTTGTTGAAAGAGACAAAGCCGATTCGCTTGAAAACTCCTTCGCGCCTTAATTTCCTCTTTGAAGAGAAAAAAACGGCGTTGGAATTAAGAGACGAATTGCAGTCTGGTTTTTTGTTAGAAAAAGATCCGTCGGGAGGCCGTAATTGGCACCGTGGATCCCGGGACTCACATCACACTCACAAACAAAAATTCAGTACTGGAACTCAACGAAATACTTTATTTGCATAGAGGAAGATTAAGTCGCTTTGCTACTAATAAATATATACAATATAATTTTATTACAATATTTATTTTAATGAAATTGTTTCTATTTTAATCATTTAAATTGCTTTTTTTTCTATATTTCATATACAAAAATAAAAAAAAAATGAACTTTGCAAACCACGTAATTTACGTTTATTATATAGTACTAGCTTGGAGTCAGTGCCGTAAATAGGGCAGTGCCACCGGTGCCCAGGCACAGGGCGTAGACCCTGGGGGGCGCAAGAATGGACAGACCAGGCAGGACTATTATTTTTTCGGTTTGCTCCTGATAAGTTCCCACTGCGCCCCTATAGTGCTCGATTCCAACACATACGTACCTACATGCCAGTATCATCAAAAACGTCTATTAAATTAGACAAAACATCGAGCTAATTTTTTTGGCAGACACAGTAGGTGGTATAATAGGCGAAGTGTCCACTTAACATCAGATGGCTCGTCTGCTTGTTTGCCCACACCTACATCAGTTCTTTAAAAAAATAGATTTTTCTTCCAAAATATTAGATAATTTGTGCTTTATTTTATCACCCTGAATAAAATAAAGTAGGCCTATACATTGCTCCAGGTTACCTATAATATCTAAAAAAAAAAAACAAGGGCGCAGTTATAGAAGCTCGCACAGGGCGCAAAAAAGGCTATTTACGGCACTGGCTTGGACCCGCGACTTCGCCCGCGTAACTTTGTAAATTGTATTCTAAAACTTACCTCGAGAACCACTCTACCCATTGGTGAAAACAGCATGAAAATCGGTGCAGTAGTTTTTGAGTTTATCGTGAACAGAGATAGATAGACAGGCAGACGCGGCGGAGGACTTTGTTTTATAACATGTAGTTTGCATGTAGTCATCAAACTACTACAACATGGAACCCGCGTGCCATACAAAAACACTACGAATTTTATGGAACATTTAAAAGTGACATATGCGTAGAGCATGAACTGTCATTTAAAACAAAACAAACATAATAGTAAGTACGTAATTTAAAGAAAACGTGACTTTACGTCAACCCATTAGAGTTTAAAATGAAATAGTAGAAGTTGATCGTTACTACCTTTTACCATTGACGCGAGAAGGCAAGAGTCCGCCATGATTCTGTCAAAGGCGTTCTTTTTATGTGCGGCTTTGGCATTTGTGACGCAAATTCTATTGTAGTATTTCGATGCATGTAGTGATGTAAAATTCGGTACTGAGGACGTTGTACGTGCTCGGTGGGTCTCCGATCTTTTAACTGAACATTTTTGTTCTGAACGATTGTTCGTTTCCTCATTGAATGAAAACAGATGTTTTCTGTTTCAAGCGAGCTTTGGCAGAACAGCAAACATTCAAATGTTTGCTCTGAGCACTAGGTGAAAACGTAGCTTATACCAAGCAACACAACGTTGTTTTGGGGGAATCGTCGAAATTTTTCCACTTGCTGTGTTTTTATTGTACTGCGGACATCCCTAGTAGATACATCCCAGGTACATCCAGGTTATATTTAACAGTGCGCCGGTGCATATTTGAGGTGGCAGCCGGGAGATCGACCCGGAAACATTTCAGGCGAAACTTAATGAACTTTGCTTTTAGAATGTCTCTGAATTATGCTAATTTACAATATGAATATTTTATGAGATTCACCCGTAGAATCCTCGTGACAAGTACGTGTGTGTAAAATAGAATTAAAAGTGCCAGGGCACGCTGTGTGCAACACTCAGTAAGCCTGGCCACAGTAACCACCTCATTATAGAATAACAGAACTTGTGTTGTTGTTAAAGACTGTCATAGATCCATGAATACATCTTCACCTTGTTCAGCAAAGGAGTTATCTATTGCTGCTTATCATTTATCATGGTCGGCGAGGCACATGCATCTTCTGGCCACCGTTTATATTTTGAAAAAAAAAAAGTTGAACCCGTCGCAATATTTAGTTTTTTTTTCTAAATTAAAAGTAGCCTATGTTACTCGTTATTAAATCAGCTATCTGCCAGTGATAGTTTCGTCAAAATTGGTCCAGCTGTTTTGGAGATTAATTTGACATTATAAACTGTAAACTTATGTACTTAATTGAGAGGAAAACTTATAGTTGCATTGTTGTCCACAGACATGTCCTCGAGAACGGCACGCTGGTGTTCCATCCGTTCTCGGCCGTGCAGTACCGGCAGGACGTCCACGCGACTGTGTACCGGTGCCGGGCTCACAACGCCCATGGCGCCATTGTCTCACGGGACATGCGGACACAAGCCAGTAAGCACATTTTATTACACTCGTTACCCCTATACAGGGTGGCACATAAACCATTATAGCTACAACAAAACACATGATCGAAATAACTATTAAAATTATGGATAGTCTCCGAAGTGTGTTTTGTTCTAGGTATTATGGTTTATTGACCCCTCCCAAATTACACACCTGTATAATAATATGTGTTTGTGTCCGTGGATTATTTTACATGTATTTAAAAATTATCATCAGTTCTTCAGAACTTAATAAAAATGCAAAGTAAGATATTTACTAAGAAATAGACGTTTCATAAGAGTTTGCGACATCTCAGAATTATAACTTATTTAGACAAAACATACTTAGTTACTTACTTACTTTACTAGGTTTACTTTTTTGGTACTTACACAATCATTATTTTTTTATCTTTTTTTCAGAATGCATAAAAGTAGGCATGCAACACCAATCTCGATTAAAATTAAAATTTACTCCTACCTAATGCCGTGACAGAGATATTACTAATTGAAAATAATATTTAATATTTCAAGTCGTTGCCAAGCTTAATTAGAATCATAAAGCCTTGTACAAAAAGAAAATAAAATTTTGCGTCCACCTGGGGTTTTACGTGAAAATCGACTATAAATGGAAAAAGTGAGTTGCGTTCCAGTTAAGTAGTGATTATCCGAGAGGTCAGGAGGTAAGGTTCTATAATTAAGTCGAGCGCAAAAAGGTGCCTCTTCACCTAATAGAGCAGAGGGGAGGGATGATTTAATTACATCTACTGTTGTTGGAAACCGGATACGCGGTACTATGCAGCCTCTGCATTACACTCTCAACCATAAAGTTATGTGGTTTTTTCCCTATTTTATTATTGCTTTAAAAAAAACTCCTTTTGTGTTTTTGTGTTTCAGAGTTTTGTTACTTTAGGAAAAAAATCTGAATCTCAGTCTGAGTGGAACGTGTTTCTGAGTTAGTGCTATATAGGCCTAGGTCCTAATACCTAGGAAAAACCTAAGTCGCCTTATCCTACAAATAAAATAGAGTTAATATTGTAATAAGCTTAAATATACTAGATATAAGTAATGATTTACAATTTCGAAACAACTTGTGTTTAAATATTTTTATTAAGACGAGCCTGCATATTTAGTTACAAAGTAAAATGAAAGTAAGTACAAGTAAGTAAATAAGTAGTAAATAAGTAAGTACTTTCAAATCGATTTTATGTTTACTTCTCAAAAGAATTTAAAATAAAATAAACTAGCTTTTAAAAGATTTTAAAGTCATGTTATTGACGAAATGACACAAAAATATTTATAATTTTTTTAATACTAATATTACTTGACATAACGTACTTTTAAATGTACTATATCAACCGCACAAGTGCTGTTATTTCATCGAGAGGTTATTACTGCCAGAAGACTGCCCAGCTTATAACTGCGGATATAAAATAAAAAGTAATTAGTAATCATAAAACCAAGATTTTTAATATCATCGTTTGTATTTATATTTTATTCAAGTGTTGAGTGACCATAATATGCCAAGCGTGATTTTGGACGATTTGAAATAATGGTAACGATTTAACGTTCATTTTATAACGAACAATCAAACGGTTAAATTAACAGAACATTGTTTACCTGCACAATAGCAAAATTAATTTGTAATAAGAGAGAAACCCTTAACGTGGAAACTGAATTGTACAGGAATTTCCAGTTTATCGATACGTAACTGTGTCCGGTTAAATATGACAGAGGTTCCGGCGTTGCCTTTCTAAATTGAGCGCAATTTGAGGTAGCCTTTGATACTAACTATACGTGCATTTGCACATCATTGCAGTCTAGTTTGCGTATTTTACGCCAATAACGACAGTCATTATAAATGTCAAAAACAAAGAAGAGAGAAATAACCGATAGAATTTGAACCTATTTGTAAAAAAAACTTGCAACGAAAAAGGTCCCGTTATTATCAAAATCAAATAAATATGTGTTTTTTTTTATTCATATCCAAATATATAAATTATTGGTCAATATAATATACAATATAATCTAATTGCTATAAGTGGAAATTTTTTATTAGGTGTAAATTATTTATTCAAACTGTTGTTATGTAATATTAACCTGTAAATTTCCCTAAAATAAAAAAAATTAATAATAATTAAATATTTAATGTCTTTATAAAATTTTAAAACTTAATAATTTGTCATACAAATCATATTAAAAGCGTTAGTTGTCAATCTCAATGAATTTTATGAATAAATTTGCTATAATTGTTTTTATTGTGAAAAAGTAAGAAAAATTTGTATTTTTCTAATTGATCTCTATAGTATAAGAAACTGAAAAAATCATAAGTACTTATAAAGATTTATATTGATAAAAACAAATAAATATAGAATATCATAGACCTACATTGTGGGTACATTTGAGGTCAATATGGAGTCAACAAAGGTAGAACAAAGCATGTAACTAAACTTATAAATAGAAGATACTTAAGCGTAACATCTGAAAAATGTTTGACAGTAAAATTTCGATAAGGAAGCATTCCTCGGTGTGATAAAAAACATTATTGATGTTATGGTAGTAAGAGCGTTCTGTAAATCACGGCGTATCGGGACGCGACGCCCATTAGTTCCGCCTACTGGCTACTCCACTCGGTTTACCATTCCCACTTATTCACCGAGCAACTTTACAAAACTATATTATTTTTATTCGACTACAACACAACAAAAGGAATTTAATTCACCAAACTAAGTACGATGATTTGTACAATACCTCCTCTTAGTTGTTTGCAGAAAGGTAGAGACTTAACATTCTCTGTAAAACCGCTGAGGTATAATAAAGTATAACACTACAATGCACTTTTGGTTTTGTATAACTAATATAAACATTTTCAACACTTGAATTTTTATGAAATAACACAATGTCCTTTCCTTAAACTATTCTAAAACCTGATAACTTACCCGTGGAACCAATTATATTTACTTCACCAATAAATATGCTCCAAGCTAATTATAAGGGGCGTAGCTATCGCCATATCAGCCGCCATATATAATAATTATATATGGGGCCCTTGCGATACAGATTTAAAAGTTTTTTTTTTTTTTTTGGAGATTCTCGTTATAAATATGTAGTTAATTAATTTTATAATAGTTATGAAAAGTCGAAATCGAATGAAAGCGATATTCGAACAATAAGTGTCATATCATATCATGCTATATATAATAATTAACCAAAATAAGCTATGTTTTTATATACAAAGGTTATACAAGAAGGTCACCCTACTCTGACGGATAACTATGCATCGACCGCCACTCGGAGTGACTTAATCTTACTGAAATCCAGGTCAAACTAGTAATAAGTCTTGTTTTTGGTAGTTCGCCTGCACTTCGGATGGACTGGATATTTAGTGGTAAGGATTTTCTCGGTATTTCTCGTTAAGATCGGCAGGCGGCTGATAGTCACATGTTGGGGTTTCAGATGTGGGTTCAGTTCTCGCAAATAGACAGTTCCACTAATATATCTTACATTATACGAAAAATGTTACAAAATACGTGAAAGTCACGTATGTTGATCTCTAACAAAAAGTAAGACATTTAAATATCTTTGCGTGGTAAATGTAGATTCATAATAACATAATTATTTTCTTTTAAAATATAATTGTATATCTAAAAAGCGTTGTGTGTGTATGTTGCCTATGGACTCCAAAACCGCTGAACCGATTTTGATGAAACTTTCAGACAATCTTCAGATTAGTCCAGCAGGTAATCCTATGAAGTTTGGTAACGATCGGACGGGCGAAGCTGGGAGCGAGTCGCTAGTTATTAGTAAAATTAATAATTTTATGAAATCGACAATTTTTTTTTTTTTCTTTTTCTTTCTTAATATTCAATCCATGGTAGATAAAAGGTCGCATTCCCGGGCTTGTAAAATTAAATTGTAATTAAATAATATACATTTATAATTAACTCTTATTAAGTGGTACTTACTCCTATCATAGAAGTGTATAATGACCAAGAAAATTAGCGAGACAAGAAAATGTAGAAAATTATATTCACTTTAACGAGTTTCATTCCTTCAGGTAGGAGCAACGTTTTCTAAACAATCCACACATCATATTTCATGTATGCATCAAAAGAATCATTAATTATACAAAAACCTCGCAGGAGTGCTTAATGGCTCTGTCACAGATGATTCACTGTTAAAACTAAATCGAGCCAACCACCTAAATGGATCGTGGCGCGTATATAATAAAGTTCAAAATTCCACTTTCCAGGATTACTTAGTAAAAAGGAATTCTAAATAGAAGTCGGTGTACGAGGCTCTCACTAGTTATGAGTTACTTTAAAATAAAAAGAACTCAGTTGTAGTAAAAGCACGGGATTTAGCCCTTATATTTTACTGTGTTTTAGAATTCAAGAGAGCACAGTTTTTTTTATTACACTTTTATACTGTGAACTGCCTTTTTAATTATTTTTATAAGTAGAATTTTTAATGAACAAAATGATTCTTTATTTAAACTCGTATTTAAGGTATAGAGGGTTGACTTTTAAATGGTAGCAATTGCTGATTCTTGTCTGAACCAGACACTAGCAAGTGTCTGGTTAAAATAAGTTATTTTTTTAATAAATGTACAGTGGGTGGCCACTGGGGGACAGTAGCTACTAAGATTTTTGAATTTTCTTGTCTAATTGGATTTCTCTTATAAATGATTGGTTGTAGGTCTCTTTTTTATTTGCATCTGTATTTTATTGAGATCATAAAAACTACAAAAAATTATGTTCTTCGTATGGCTAATATTAATATTGATAAAAATTCATAAAACAAGTTTTAATATTAAGTGACGCCTCCCTTTGCTGAAATAAGAGCTTCTATTCGTCGAGGCATGCTCTCAATACATGTTTTTGCAATTTCTTGATTGTGGAGTTATGATTCCAATCTCTTGATTGTTCAATGAGTGAGAGTTTCAATGAATTGGCGCTTGGTGGTAATCAGTTCTTTCGGCATCGCCAGTTTGGTAAATCAACATTTGTTCGATGGGTCATGTCTGGTGAATTCCCTGGCCAAGTCAAAACATTTTTTTCAGCCAAGAATGCAGTACTCTTCTAGCTTTGTGACACGGTGCAGTCATGGATAAAAATTTAGTTGTCATTACCAGGGAATCATTCATTTATTACATGAATATGAGCACTGTCCCTAATAATTTGACCGATGGTATATGAAGATATATATGGTACTTTTTAAGTAAATCTAAAACTATATTTTTTTAAAGAGTAATAAATTCACGTTATTTCTCACTTATATTTGACTTAAAACTTTTGGCTTTGTCATAATATATTTGGTGCGTGAGTAAGGGTTGACAGCTCTCTTACCTTGTTCCGACTCTGAATCAGATAAATCCTAGAGTTATTTGCTATAAGTAAAAGCTATGGTAACCATTAACGATCGAGAGGACAGTCACCCTGATTGTCGATCTAGCGAAATTCTCATAGAAATCTGCCACTTATGTACAAATTTAATGCCAAGAATCAAACGTGTAGTTTTAACAAAGAATGCTTACTTTACAAGAAAGTGAAAAGTTAAGCTTAGGGTAACGAAATATAATATGTCGGAGACGATGTTAGCGTGATAAGCATCAAAGTTGAAATTTCCTCGTAAATAGTACACGGTTAAGTGAGTTTAAGACAAGTTGTTCGTGGCATGCGAGACGTTCCTTGTTAATAATAGTATCGCGTTCATAGCAAAGCTTCGTTCCACAATTTCCCCAAAATTGAATTGAAAGTCTTCTTCCACGAAAACTTTCAAACTTTACTAAGAATTACTCAAAATGTGTTTCCTCGTTAACAATGATTTTTAAATTGCTATATCCTAATTACAAATTATATTATCCTTACATAATAGGTATAGTAATTTGTCTGTCTGTAGGTAAGTCTGATATCTGCTAACTCCGTCTTGACCATGGAACGGATTTCAATGTAGTTTTCACCATCAGTTAGATAATTAGATTCACCAACAGTTAGATGACAGAAAGTTTATAAATATATAATAAAACCTTTTTTTTTATTTAAGTAAAATCCAAGTCGTGTCTGCCTATTTCTCTGCTAACTACTTCTAAACCATCCAACAGATTTTGATTTGGTTTTCATTAGTGGAGAGAGAGATAAACGAGGAATGTTCTTGTGTATAAAAAATTGCGCTTATTATTATTAAGATACAATGATGTCGCACTAAAATTAACCTATTATACGGCTAATTTCTACTTTTCCCCTGGAGTTACACTTAACAATTTTTACATTAAAATTAATTACAAAAATCTTCATTGAGATAATTATCTTGTCTGGATAGAAATGATTTGAATCAAGTTTGTGAAATAAGCCAGTAACAGATTTACTAGATAAAATTCCTTTTCCTAAATGAATCTCTCTAAAATTGTTGCATTAAATTTGCAAGTGTTCAGCTTCAGTTAAGCTCGTAACCTGCTAAAATTTAAAAAAATAATTTTAATTAACTAAGTAACGACTAATTAATTAACTTTACTCGACGTATTTTCTCAACTATTAAAATAGTCATATTAAAATTCGTTGCACTAAAATCATTTTAATGGATTCAGTTATACTTTTGAATCTATGGTGTTTTCATTTACATTAAATTTTCACTTAAAATGTGATAAGTAAAGCATGTGACTCAAACATACTAAAAATAATTAAAAGAATATGCAAAAGATTACTCACGTGACTTAATAAGTGAAAAATCCAAAAAAGTATATAAGGTTTAGCTACTCAGCAAGTTGTAATCTCAAAGCAATATTTGAAAATTCACTTTGTCAAGTTGCTGCTGAAGTAGAGACATTTTCGAACACAATTTCACGAGCTGATTCCGTCTGTATACTTTCTTCATTTACCTTATCAAAAAAAAATTACCTCATTGTAGTTGCTTCATAACTTACTTTTGGTATTTAACTATTTAAATTTAAACCTAAAAATATTTTTTTTGATACTTAACCATTTCCATATAAAAATTCTCTCAGTGGTTTATGTTTGCAAGAATAACAAACATCCATACATTCGCACATCAATCATCACAAATGTTCATTTATAATTTTATTAGATCAAATCTGTTGTTGGGCATAGGCTCTTCTGAGAGGAAGTAGGTACTACTGCCAAGAGAGCTGTCCTGTTTATGGCACTGTGTAACGTGCCAATAAAAATTTCTTCACATCTATTTTTAAGGCTATTTTTAAGGTAATCTAATTACTTATGTACAGTTACAGTTATAGGAGTAATGTATTACACGCAAGTACACGAATTTTATTAATCAATAATTTTATAAAAATTATAAACTTGCTTTAAATTTTTAAATTAAAGGACTACTGAGGTAAAAGTTTTTACTTTTTACTCGTAAGGAGCAACTATTTAACATCTTGTCATTAATGCATTTAAAAAAAATGTCTACGAAACAAAATATAATTTTTAGATTTTGATTGAAATATGGGAATGGCCTTGTAGTCATACATACCTATTTCTTAAACATTTACTCACTAAAAACTCAACTAAAAAGTAGTTAAAATAATAATACCTTAAAATGAGCGAATATAAACGGAGTCCTGATCCATAATCTGGTCGTTTCTCATGAGAGAAGTGGATTTGTCGAAAGAAAAAAAGAGTTGAAAGAGTAATATGCAAGGGTATTGATTGAAAGCCGAATTGATAGCGAACGAGCACATCGCTGACTCGAAACTTGGAGGCATCAATATAAAAACGATTTGAACATAAAGGAATCGGAGTTACGCCGAAGGCAGTTAATGCGACCGACGAAAAGGACCCCTCGGGGATCTGATGCTAGATAACCGAGGATCTGCGACATACTATCAGCAATTTTTGTTACGACCCAATCGGAAAGCAAACTTATTTAAGTGATTCCCTTTGCCATTTTACTAGACTTCAGCGTCGGGTTCATTCACTTTTTTTACGCTTTTATTTCGTACAAGCTTCACTTGTAAAACATGGTGTCTGGGAAAGCTACGTTAATAGCCACTGGCTTATATAAGTTTAATGTGATGTTTGTGGGCAGATTGTCGATTATTTATATCTATATATACATATAAACTTCTCGTGTTAGTGTTTGTAACCAAGCTCCTCAAAAACGGTTTGACCGATTTGTATGAAATTTTTAGTGTATATTCGGCAGATCTGAGAATAGGTCGTAAACTATTTTTTATACCCCTAAGTGATAAGGGTGACCCACCTTAAAAATTTTTTTTGGCAAAACAATGTTAATGTTGAGGATGTCTTCTTTATTCGTTTCATGTAAATAAAATTCGTAGATCGTTTTCTTTCGTTTAATTATAAATTTACATTGATTATTCGTATAGAAGACATTTGCAACGTATCGTAATCGTATTGTATGAAAAGTAATAATAATGATATGACGGTGGAAGATAGAAATCTTGAATTCGTTTGCTTTTGGCGGGTAATCTCGGCGACGTTTGGTTAATGCTTTAACATAGCCCCCGACCTTGGATGCACCACGCTCCAACATAACATTTCGATGAGTTCGTCTCTAGTCCCTCCTCTCCTCCGGTTGCAAGGGCAGCGGACATATCTTTGAAAAGGCACGCCTCACTATGCCACTGGTGGTACGAATATCCGCTACTCTGACGACGCCATCCGTGCCCGGGAAAGTACGCTCGACACGACCCAATCTCCACTTGAGCGGTGGTGAGTAGTCGTCCTTTATTACTACGAGGCTGTTCGGTGCGATGTCAGTCTTGTGCGCCTTCCACTTCGTCCGAACTTGCATTTCAGACACGTACTCCTTCGACCATCGCCGCCAGAAATGTTGCCGTAGAAGCTCGACTCGATCATAGCGTGCCAGCGAAAGAGGATTCCGATCTGCAAGGTCTGCGCCCGCCGGCGCCGTTAACGGTCGGCCAATAAGGAAATGAGCCGGAGTTAGAGGGGAGCAGTCGTTGGGATTTGTGGATAAAGGGGATATCGGACGGGAGTTTAGGACAGCTTCGATTTGTGTAAGCACCGTGCTGAGCTCCTCGTATGTCAATTTCGCGTTACCCAATATTCGTCTAAGATGGTGCTTACATGACTTCACTCCCGCCTCCCACAAGCCTCCAAAATGACTAGCGTATAGTGGAGAAAATTTAAATGTTATGCCGTTAGAGGCAGCGTAATCGATTATTTTCGCGGAATCGTATTTTAAAATTGATGAAATTGCCTTGCCGTTATCAGAAAATATAGTGGATGGTTTCCCACGACGAGAAATAAAACGCTTCAAAGCTAATAAATAATCGTTAGTGGAAAGACTGCTGACAAGCTCCAAATGTATAGCTCGAGTTGCAAAACAAATAAACAAGCAAATGTAGCTCTTGACCAGTGTGCTTCCACGCCCCCTACGATTCAACATGAATACTGGGCCGGCGTAGTCTACGCTAGTACGCATAAAAGGAAAACTGGGTTCTAAACGGTCAGACGGTAAGTTACCCATAATAGGTACTAACGCCCTACCCCTAAAGCGCGCACACGTCACACACTGATGCACTATCTTTCTGGCTAAACTTCGTGCTCCCAGAGCCCACCAACACTCACGCACGGTCGCGACGAGCAGCTGGGGACCAGCATGTAGCAGCCTTATATGTTCGTATTTAAACAATAAAGTTGTAAATATGTGATTACTACATAATAAAATCGGATGTTTCTTATTATAATCGAAAGTAGTCGAATTACACAATCTCGAATTAATTTGTTCTTGTCTAAAAATACGTTTAAATATTGAATTGCGCTTATAGATTTATTATTTTGCAAGTTTTGTCGTTTACTAATTTTTTATAAATAATCGGAAAAGACTATGAGCGCTAGCATGAGCGTATACGTACGAATATATGCGGAAGTTCCGTATGCATCTTGAGATGCGTCCGTAAATATATGAAGTTCCGTGTGATCATTATGCTCGCCCCTTACGCAACGCGGAATACTTAAATTATGTAAATACTGTAATGTATTTAGCCAATAATTAAATGTCGTGGCGATTTCATTAGGTACGGTTTCGTCCCAATCGATCTTGCTTAACCAAAGTTTTTGTAACAGTATTTTTGATATGATCACTGTCGGAGCAAGAAGACCTAAAGGATCGTATATTTGTAAAATAACTGATAACATCACACGCTTAGTCAAAATAGTCGGCCGTTGTAACTTTGTAGTGAAATGTAACTCGTCACTTTTACTATTCCAACCTATACCGAGCGTTTTACTTTGCGTATGTTCATCATTCGACAATTCCTTATACCGACTTGAAGGGACATCACCACTGAAAGTCCACTTACGCAAAGGAAAGCAAGCAGATCGTAATATTTGTGATGTCTTTTGACACATTTGAAACAATTTAGAACTATCATCGCAACCGGTGATTAAATCGTCTACAAAAAAATCGTTATTAATAATTTGAGATATGATATCATCATCACATTCCTGGGCGAGTTGTTTCAAGCAACGCATGCTGAGATACGGGGCTGAAGCCGTGCCGTAAGTTACCGTATTCAGTCTGTACACGTGAAGAGCTTCGTCCGAGTTCTCTCGCCAAAGAATGAGTTGAAGATTTCTCTGATCTGGCTGCACAAGAATTTGTCGGTACATTTTTTCGATATCGGCACACGCAACGTGCTTGTGCTGCCTGAATCGAAGTAAAATCGAAAATATATCGTTTTGTAATGGTGGCCCAATTAACCGAATATCGTTTAAAGATTTATTTGACGAAGTCGCTGCACTCGCGTCAAACACTACCCTTAATTTCGTGGTGCTACTTGACTCACGAAACACTCCGTGATGCGGAAGAAAGCAATAAGGCCATTCGTATTTATCTATACGTGACATATGACCTAAGTCTATATATTCACGCATAAAATCTACATATAATTTTTTATAATTTGGTAATCTCGCTAATTTACGTTCTGTAGATTCAAAACGTTTCTTCGCCGACGTGTAAGAATCGCCTAGGGAATTAATCGATTCCTTAAACGGAATACGAACCGAGAATCTGCCATTCTCTTCCTTCTCCATTCTCTTCCCGAGAACCGTTTTGTTGTTTTCGCGTTCGTCTTTGGTGAGAATGTTATCATTTTTCGGAATATCCTCTAATTCCCAGAATTTTCGAAGCTGGGAATCGATATTTTGAACAAAATTGCATTGAACTTGATTTTTACGTAAGCCTTCCGTATAAACGGGTCCGGAAATTAACCATCCTAATTTAGAACTTTGTAAATATGGCCCATTAGGTAATCGAATTTTGTCCGTATTTAATAAGTCCCAAAATATATCGGCACCTATCAATAAATCGATTTCGGATGGTAGGTTAAACGAAGGATCCGCTAGCTGAATGCTATCAGGAATCCGTAACGTATCAATAGAAATGCCATTCGCCGGCAGTTTAGAAGTAATGCATGGTAAAACCAAACATGTAATATTCGTATAATAGTCGCTTGTTTTAGAACGTATAATAATTTCGCATGATTGATTCGACTGTGTGACTGATTGTCCCACACCCGAAATTCGTATAGTGGACTGTATGAGTGGAATGTTTAACCGTTTACAAAATTTCGTAGAAATAAAACAGTGTTGGCTTCCATTGTCTAGAAGCGCACGCGCAGTACAATATCGATTCTCCCCCTTCACCGCTACTTCAATTAACGCCGTACATAGCAAAACCGACGTAAGACCCAACGAATTAGATGCATTTTTATTTGAAATGCAATCAGATGTATGCAACGCTGTCGACGCGATAGCCGCCGTATTCATTGCGCTCCAATCACAATCAGTCGGCTCGTGACGAGCACCCGTCGATACGTATGCGCCGTTGCTACTCTCAATAGTGTCTAGATGCAATAATGAGTTATGTTTATGTTGACAATATTTACACGCTCCGAATAAACAATTAGTAACCGTGTGCCCCGTACGTAAACAATTAGTGCAAAGTTTTTTATCGTCAACTAATTTTAACCGATCACTTATAGGCAAATTTAAAAACGTAGTGCACATATAAAGCGCATGATTTGCCTTGCATAGAACACAAGGTGTAATAGACTTACGTGAGCGATTATCGTTTAATTTGTCGTTGCGCGTAGACACAAAACTGTGCATCTGCTGTTCGCGAGCAACATGTTTTTTAGAATCGAATTTATTAATCTTTTCGTGACTTATTTTATTACTAGCACTCGTAATTTTACTGTAATTTGTATTTATCATTTCCAACATATCAGCTCGATTTTTTAGAAATGTCAATAAGTCGTTCAATTTTGTTGTAATATTTGAATCGCCCTGCATGCCTGAAGCGATAGATCCTTTATAAATTTCCCACTCTCGTTCCGTAGATGGGTCAAGCTTTGAAACTATTAAATAAATAATTAACGTGTCCCATGCGTCTGTGGGTTCATTTAAAGTTTTCAAAGCGCGTAAATTTCTTGAAACGTTATCTATCAATTTTCTAATTTGTACAGGAGATTCTTTATTAATGCTTGACAATGTAAACAAAGCCTTAACATGATTATGAACTAAAAGTCTAGAATTATTAAACCTATTTTCAAGCAAATCCCATGCGTGAGTGTAGTTGGGAGCCGTAAATTCTAATGCACCTATTACTTGAGAAGCACTACCGGTAAGAGCTGACCTAAGATAATGAAATTTTTGTATATTGTTTAGGTCTGTGCGGTTATGTATCATAGTGATGTATGAGTTCTTAAACTCAAGCCACAAATCGTAGGAGCCGTCGAAGACTGGTAATTTAATTTCAGGCAATTTAATTGTAGATGCGCTTACCGAACTTGAATGCGTACACCCTGAGCTGCCTGAGCAGTCTTCCACCAACAACTTAGCTGTAGCCATAATGTTGAAATATTGCGTTTCAAAAGATTCTCTGTAATCCAACTGATTTGCGAGCTCAATATCGTCACTGGAATTTTCAATGTTAGTTTGTATTAAATTAAAATTTTGAAACATCTCTTCGGCTGACTGAATTCGAAGTTGAAGTTCTGCCTTTTGAACATTCGTTAACGGAGAATTTTTATCGAATTTAGAAATACTCTTTTCGAATATCGTTAATCTTCCCTTTATAGTTCCTCTTTGCTTCTTGAGATCGGAAAGAGGATCATTGGAATTTGACCTAAGGGGTAAATTAACTTTCGGGTCTAATTTTGAAGCATTATCAGTCATTTTGAAGACTTGCGGGGATAAATTCAATAAAGCACCAAACTAATATCTAGTAAAATGTAGTACCCACCTAAATTCAAATAATTAGCTAATTAAAATTAAAATTAACTAACACAATTAAACGAAATTAACAACACGGTGTCAACATTAGTCGAATATAGATAGGAAAAAGATAAATGGATAGCCTGACCGTAACTCGATGTGCTGATGGATGAAGCTTCAGTCTTCGATGACGCTGATTTACTTCTTTACTCGTATAGTCGACTCGGCTGGCTCAATATTTTTCGTATATTTGGCTCTGAAGGACCAATGTTAATGTTGAGGATGTCTTCTTTATTCGTTTCATGTAAATAAAATTCGTAGATCGTTTTCTTTCGTTTAATTATAAATTTACATTGATTATTCGTATAGAAGACATTTGCAACGTATCGTAATCGTATTGTATGAAAAGTAATAATAATGATATGACGGTGGAAGATAGAAATCTTGAATTCGTTTGCTTTTGGCGGGTAATCTCGGCGACGTTTGGTTAATGCTTTAACAAACAACATTAATGCCGAGTCAGCAAACAAAGTCTCAAAAGGTTATGTTAATCAGCTAGTGTTTTAAAAAATCGAAGCTGACATTAATAAAAGCTTTCTGATGAATTGTAAATATTCATACGCTCTCAAGCTTGCCAAATCTAATGTAGGAATGTGAATAATACAAGAATTTCAACACAAACAAACATCGCAGTGACAGCTCCCCGGGAAACTGTTTCCTATCAGAGACAAGAAATATAATTTTCCCGCGCGATCCGCATTTACGTAATAGCTGAATTAAGCGAGCAGTATATATTTTCATTTCGCTACGAATGCAAATTTACGGCTTCCTGTCGAGACTCGAGATATGACGCTAATTTGCGTCAACAACAGCACTGTTACCTAACGTTTCTGTCTTCACAGAGACCCGTTGTTTTCATTTATACAGCTTGAAACTTAAATGTATCTATATACCTACATAATGTCACTGGTTCTATCTAACCTTAGCTGATGCTGCGGCAGAAAGCCGTCAAAAACGAAAAAATGCATGAAAATGAATGTTCTTACAATTCGTATTCAGGTTTTTTCCTGTCCAAACAATAAATGTTAAGGGAAGCTTACTACAATAAAACCTCATTCATATGGGCTAAGCCGTTCCTGAGATTAATGCGCACAACCGCACTGACAAACAGTCAAAGACAATTTTTTCCAATAGTGCTGAATGCTCTAGCTTTAAAAATTCCAAGGTTTTTCTGTCAAAATATTGATAAAAATATTCCGCATTAATTTTTGTGCATTTTAATAGCTTTGATGTTAAAATTCTACGAGAATATTGTTAGAAAAATATAATTGAGGTAACATGATCCGACATTCCAATTTCTGCGGATTTCTATCGTGTCTGCAATAATACAATAGCGAACATTGTGGAAACGAGTCGTATGTAGCTCACGGAAATCATTCGAGATTGGAGTAACCAACCCACACATCGCGATTTCTTCAGCGTTCACAAAGCAATTTGTGAATTCTGTACAATTTGCTGCAATTGTACTTTCGCAACACGGTCGTGTTCACAAGGACAGAACACTACACGCGATGTGAAATGTCAATTGTAAAATTGCAGTCGCACTGACAATTGTTTCCTTTACAGTTGTATGGCAAGAGTGGCAGGTGCGAGTGACAGCGACTCCGGCCGAGGCGGGCGGCCCCGCGATGCTCACATGCGTAGTGCCATCCTCACTCAGAGAACATACTTCGGTGGCTGCCTGGTATAGGGACGACACCGTGCTACCTGCAGCCGAACATTTGTGTAAGCATCTTTACTTCCCTAAGTTAGCATAATATATGTTACGTGTGAAAGCCTGTTTCAGATTGATAGAATAGTTTACAATTTCTTTGCTAGTCATGTAGATACGAAATCTATATATTTTAATTCGCATACTAAAATCGCAGTCTCAAAGGTACAAGCTCAACCGGAATTCAGTCCTGCCTCTGCCATATCAGCAGCCAAGTGTACTCAGCTGACGGTCCATTTAAAGCTAAATGGCTACAAGCTACGTCACATGTGCACATAGCTAGATGCTGCACTTGCGCTGCCATCTCTTATTAAAATACCGAAACTCAAAAGCAAATATGCTGTTATTTCACGGTGACCTATTGTAAAGATATGGGGACTGCTGCCAGACAGACTCCCCAATTTATGTCTGCAATATGAAGTGGCACACTGCCTCTACCAAAAGAAACGATAATTAAATTATGTTTGAAATTATGCAGGATATTGATTGCCTTTTGTTTGTCTACAGCTGGACCTACCTTGTTGGTAGACGACGGTTGGAAATTAATTGTGCGGTCTGTACGCAGCGAGGACTCGCGATCTCAATACTCGTGTTCAGTTCTGGACTCGCTCACAGGGGAACGAAGACGCAGCACCCCCATAGTGCTTGAAATTACTCGTAAGTGACTCTCACTCGCAGTAAAACATGCAGCTAGATTTTGTCTATAACTTCACATTTCGTGCCCTGTACTGGATTTGCAATTAGAATCAAAACATTTACAAGCTGTGTTTCATGACTGGGAGAATGTGTTTAATATTTTAATGATAATGAGCTATCGTTAAAATATTAAACACATTAAATCATTGAAATAGCAGAAGTACTCATAACGAAAACAATATATTATAGCATCCAGTGGTGCATCAGCCCCTCGAGCTATCGTCCACGGGCCTTGGGAAGCCAACGTACGCCGTGGGGGAGACCTAGTGTTGCCATGTTTAGTACACGCCAACCCACCCGCCACAATCACGTAAGAATCATTTATTATACATACATAGAAATAATTTTCATGTTGTCCGGTTATGTAGTATACATATTAAAGTTATTGAATTGAAATTCTATAACGAGAAACTGGGATGATGTTTACATATTTTCATTTTATTGATTTTGTTATGCACGAATAATTAGAAATAGAACAATTGTAAAATATTTACAAGTCTGTTTTTTTTTTTTATACATGAACCCCTCCAGCATCATGCGCTGAAGCCTATGTCTACAAATTTCACATTCATACCAGTTCTCGCTCACTTTCCTCTCGCACTTGCATTCTTCATACTTTATCTTTCTTTTATCCATCACTCATTTATGAGGCGATATCAAAAAAATTGTACATAAAAAGCTCAATGTCCCCATATTAATACGGGTGTAAAAAAATCCTATGGTGAATAAATAAGCCGTATTTTTTAAAAAGGCGTTTCAATATTCATTCTTTGGTATATAAATACCAGATCAACTGAATTAGTCCAAAGGAATACAATAAAAACCAAATCTAATGAAGTGAAGTTTTTTTTGTCATACAAAAAAGTAGTGTCTCCCGTGGAACTTTTAAAAGAAAAAAATAATACCTTTTTCATAATCCATCGAACACAGTTTTTTTTTATAAAGTGTACTTGGAAAACGATCACTGTGCATAAGAAACCTTTTTATTTCTTTAGAAACGTTGTAATAAATAAGAAAACTGAAGTAAAACTGATGTCTCCATATTTCATTACCTTGTGTGACGACCGTTGTGTGACGATATTATGTGTCCTGTTATACACTTTCGGAACGCATCCGTATTTTTTTACATCCGGAAACACTCGATTTACCACTCAACCTCACAAAACAAAACGTCAGCCACCTTACTTTTGCTGTATTGCTTTGATTTGTGAGGTTACCGTTTTGTTGCATTGTAAAATATTTACTTGTGTTACGCAATATCTCAGGTAAGTTTAATGATTTTACTACAGATATATTATCTTATGATACTATTTGTAATAAGTAAATCGTGTGATAGACAAGAATTGTGAAAATCTTTTTACTTTGTTTGTAGCGCGTGGTTTCTTGTTTTGATAGGCTATATTTTGCTTCCATTGGGTGACGCCACACAAAAAAAGGGTGCATACACATTGGCAATTTTTATATTCCATTATGTTTCTTTCCTGTGACACATTTTTTCGTTTTAAAATGTTCGTTGTAGTCTGAATATATTTACGTTGTATATTTCTACATTCAAAATATTAAATTTATATGAATAAAAATTCATTGTGATCCATTAATTCATGATAATTTTGTAATGTTTTTTATTTTTTATTTTAAACCGACTAAAAAAAAGTTGGTTCTCGTTTATATATATCTTCGCGATTTTATAAAGAACTACTGATCCGATTTGAAAGCTGTTTTCGCCATTCGATTGATTGCATATTTTTTCGTTAACTTATTGCTCTTACTTATTGTAAAGAAAAACACCGTGAGGAGCACAGTACGAAATTGCCCATGTATAAACTCTGCACTAAAAAGCCTTAAATATAAAAAAGAAAAAGAATTTTTTTATATAAGAAATATGAACTTCAAAAACTTACCGAACTAAAACGAAAAATATAAAAACATCAATAGACTTAGACTAATTTACATTACCTAACTAAATATATAACTTTTCATTTATGTTTAAAAAATCTATTTTGGCATTTTCTTTTCCGTTTTTAATGTGAAAAATTATATAATTATCTCTATTGGTGTATTTACGTGATAGAACCATAGTTACAATTTGTGCTTTCTGGAGCAGAGAGACAATGACGATATCGACAAAAGTTGAGTCAAGAAAATCCGGAGAAACTGCTATTGTTTTTACTTGCAAAATGTTGCATTTTAGATTATTTTCTTTAAGATTTTTAATTAGTGATAATATAAATAAGATTTTTAAACTATTTTATTTTTGTTTATTTTTTAAATACCTAACTACCTTAACTATTCTAAATAATGTGTTAAACTTAGTATAAAATACATTTATTCAAGTCAATTAAAATACAAAATGTAAAAGATAAAATAATGTCCGTAAGAAAATACACTGTTGGTATAATGCACCTTTATATTCCTTTGTGTTACAGAAATGTTAATATTCCATTGTGTTTCTTTTGTGTTACGTACAATTTTTTTGATATTCACTCTTATACCATTGCGGGTGGGGATACCCGTCTGTCTGTCCTATTCTATCTATACTTTTATACTTATTTCTATTTTTCTTATTTCTAAGCAGGGTCAAGGTAAATAAAGGTACACGGGATCAATAGTATTTTACATCAAACAAATAAATAATTAAACAATATAAGCATTAACAACATTAAAATAGGTTAAAAACAATAACTAATAAAACATCAAACCATTAATAAAGTTAAAAATAATAAAATAATTTTTTCATCACAGGTTATAATTAAAAAATAGGTACATTAACAACATTAAAATAGTTTAAAAACAATAACTAATAAAGCATCAAATTATTAATAGTTAAAAATAATAAAATAACATTTTTATCACAGGTATTATTATATTATTATATTTACATTTGTGTCGTTCATTGTAAAAGTGGTGTAACTCCCTATTTTTAAAACCATCTTTTCTTGCCTAATGGTATCACATTTAGTCATATCTTTCAATATAAAAGTGAAGTAACTCCAATAGTTGCATTAAAATCCCATAGATGAAAACAATGAATGAATGCTTATATTTATTTTCCTACACTATAATTCGCAAAAAGCTCGTTATTCTAAAATTCAGTTACAAGGAGATAGTTCACTTTTACAATGAACGACACATTTCTTAATCCTCATTTCTCTTTATCGCCCTTCCTGCTATTTTTATGCAATAACTAAGGAATTTGTCTCTATTTTCACTTTTCATTATTTCTTTAAAGCTTTCTTTAGTGACTTCCATGTCTATCTCTAATTCTAATCCTACTCTATCCCTTTCGTTTGCCGGGCAATCGGCCAGCAGGTGAGGGACCGTCTCCGCAACACTAGGGTCACAGACGCACGATGGACTCCCCTTGCACTTGAAGCGATTCAAGTACTCGGAGAATCCACCGTGCCCCGTGAACACCTGTGTTAAAACGTTATTGACACCTATTTTTCTAATTGTGCGGAAGGCCCCGGCAGCAGTGGGGAAAAACAGTTTGGTGACTGCTGCTGTGTCACCCAGCACGTACCTGCGGTCCCATTCCTCAAGCGAACGCATGCGTATGATTCGCCTGACGAATGAGACCGGACACAGGTCGTACTTGGGCTTGGTTTTCGACTTCAACGCCGCCTCCCTAGCTAGGTGGTCCGCTCGCTCGTTACCCTCTAGGCACAAGTCTATGTTAAAAGGTGAAGTAAGATTAGTTCACCTTACTTTCTCCGAGTATTTCCTTAGATACAGGCTTACTTAACTCCATATTAACTTTGACTTCAATAATCTGAAACTTTACTGGAGACAATTTAGTCATAATTCATTAATAAAAACGTATTAGTCATTTCATAGTCAAAACACGTTATTTTTTTAGTGAGAGCAAGTCAAATTGAGTAGCAGAGCAATATTAATCAGTAATTAGTCTAAAGCAAAGAATACAGGTCATGGAGCATTATAGATTGTTGGAATTCCAGTTCAAGTCCTGATACTCTAACTAATAGTGTACTTCGCCGACTAATGCGAACTTATGGGCTGTGTTTAATAATACCCTGGAGCGTTGTTAGTAAGAGGCCCTCGAAACTTACTCTCAAAAACAAACCACATAAGTACAAAATATAATTTATATTTATATTCTTACATTTTCCTCGTATATTTATTACCAATTTAACATGTTTTATAGACCAATATTCTTAATAAGTAACAGAGGAATACATTTCCAGCGATAAGGGCTCTTGTTCGTAAATTGATGTGGGATATTGGTTCCACAAATTGCAATTAGTTTCTCTCGAAGTAACTGTGTATTACGTTCTATTGCTTCGTTTTCTTTTCATATGACCTCGTGTTATTTTAACCACGATTATAAACGGGACATTGATGATGTTTTATAACATATTAATGTGAGTCGATGTTAAATAACACATTACATAACTTTTGTTGTATAACACGTTCACATTGTTTAACGTTATTGATTTTAATTATTATAGAAGGCCTTCTATGAGGCAGACATCATATAAAATCGTCATCATTTCGTTTATATTAAAATAGCAGTGCAAAATAACAATGTTATCAACGTCCCATAATTATTTGTACACGTGATGTTGTAACTCTATGTTATATAGCTTTGTTTTATTAACTCACTAGCTGGCGCCCGCGACTTCATCCGCGTTGAAAAAGAAAAAAGGAGCCTATCCTGTGTCCTGTACGTCTAAATGTTTATCTACAAACATTCATGAAAATCAGTTAATTCGTTTAAGAGTTATGGAGGAACATACATACATACATACAATACCTGCACTTACAGATTTATTGTTAGTATTGATATTGATGATATAGTCCACATACTATAAACATGTTATATAACAATGTTTTATAGCATATTTTGTTATAGGTATAGATTGGATTCGATTTATACAAGCTGTTTCCACGTCCAGAGCTCTAATCACTGTTATTAGCAAAGAATTTGCATTGAATAATCTTAAAATACTAAATCTTCGCCATCAAAATGGGAGGCAGCAAAAGGTATTTGCTTTTACGCAGTTCACTTCTGATGTTTTAATTAACTTTACTTACCTATTTTAAAGTTACTTACCTAATTTAACCGCTCGAGTGACGATTTCAAAAATGGCAGGTACTGCGTAGTGATCTTTTGATGTCGTCGGACTGAGTTCTCCCCAATTTACTTTAATAAGTAATTCAATTAGCAACTTTTAAAGCAATTGCAAGCTCGAATTCCATTTTTCATTGGCTTAGCATTCGAAGGGTATTTGCACAAGTGTCTAGACGGACTCTGATCGGCTGCGTGTCGCGTCTACTTTCCTTTCATCTTTTTCTTTCATATAATTGGATTTAGTTAGGAAATTGTATCGTATTAAGATAAAAGGATCCACGCGAAGCTCCGACAGTATTTGTTATATTTAATATAATGATGAGATTAATGTTTCACTTAATGTAATGAGAACTTTAAAACCTTTTTAAACTAATCATCTGTCTAGGAACCATCTATCGTCTGTTATTTATTTCCCATTCACTAAAATTTTTTATCGCTTATCGTTGTTTTATAGCTAAGTGGTTGAGAAATACATGCATTTCTGATAAAATAATAATTACCGAAACATGTATGCGGATCCTGAATAAATGCTTAATAGTTACCTTGTCTAAAGGTCATGTAATGGGATGTTTAGGGAATATATATACACTGGCGGACTCATAAACTGCATCAAAGTAATAGACGACTTTGAAATAAATATTTTAACCAAGTATGCAAACTTTCTATACAGATTTAAATTGAAACCTCTAGATTGGTTCGTGAACTTTAAAACAGCGTATCCTTAAGTTTAAGTTTGTGTACTGGAAAGGACCTTAAGACTTTTTTGAAGAAAAAACAGAAATTTAAGGAAAATTGGTTTTATAAAAAAATTGGTTTTAACAATAGACACAAACTTTATGCAAGGGTTTATTTATGTTTTAATAGCGTGTATTACCCCCACGTGCCCTTATTACGGATTCTAATCGGTTCCGCATAGATTTTATTAGGGTTATTAAAAGATCTTGCGGAATATTGTCCCATTCTTCTGAAAGTGCTGTTCTTAGTGCTGCCACTGTCGTGGGCACAGGATTTCTCGCATATACAGCTCTTTTTATATTGTCCCAAACATGCTCAATGGGATTAAGATCCGGGCTGCGTGCTGACCAATTCATTGTACGTATCCCAACCTCTTCGCAATATTGTCGAACTTGTGCAGCAGCGTGCGGCCGGGCATTATCCTGCATTAAAGTAAAATTTTCGCCTATGAATCCCATGTAAGGCACCACGTGATCTTCTAAGATCTCTGTTAAGTAGCGATGTGCAGTCAAACCCCCTCTATTACCGTTTTGACGGACCATGTCTATGAACACAAGTTCTGTTCGCCCGTTCATCGATATGCCACCCCAGACCATACACGAACCACCTCCAAAAGGAACACGCTCCTCAATGCAACTTTGAGCATATCGCTCCCCACGTCGACGATAGACTCTTCTGCGACCATCTGCACCATATAATCATATCCTACACTCGTCCGTGAACAATACGGAGGCCCATTGCTCTTCTGTCCAATTTAGGTGATCACGCGCAAATCTTAAGCGAGCTTGTCTGTGAGCTACAGACAAATTTGGACCATTTGCTGGTCTAAAAGGGATGTTATCCGCTTCCTTTAACCTTCTTCTTATTGTTCGTGCACTCACATTTACTCCACGCACTTCATTAAGCTCTGTTTTGAATTTTAACTGACGTGAGGAAACGATTTCGCAGGGAAGTTGTAACAATAAATCGGTCATCACGACCGGTGGTTGCTCGAGTCCTGCCTGTACCACGTCTCCTTCTGTAAGAACCTGTCTCCACAAACCTTCTGTATATTCTAGAAACCGTAGTCTGGTTTAAATTTAAATTTCTACCAATCGTTCGTTGATCCAAGCCCTCCCGCACCAGTGCTACAATTTGAGCCGCTTGTTCGGACGAAGTATCCATATTATGGTTCAAAAACTCTCGATGAGTTAAAAAACTAACCCAACAATTCTGCTGGTAACAATAATTCAATTGACAAAAGAATAAAAAATCAATGCGAATCAATTTAAAACTTTGCTTTAAATAACACGCAAATCTGATACTACGAGTAAATTTTCTTTTCCCGGCTATATTCATTTGTTTTACTGCAGTTCTATTTTTAAATTTTGCTTTTTTTTAAGATTAAGAGCCAGTCTCTCCATATTTATATAATTTAATCTAAAAAGTTTGCATACTTATTAAAAAAAATCATTTCAAAGTAATCCTGAACTTTGATGCAGTTTATGAGTCCGTCAGTTTAGTTGAAAGTATTATATTAATACCTTCAACTTTTAAGGTATACAAAAATAATTGTCTGAGAGAATGTAGTCATAAAACGTTGACAGGAAAGTCCATAGTCACGTTCATGACAAATTGCCAGCGGCATGTGTTACGTATCTCACTAGTGAACAAAAAGTTCGCCTACAGACCAAAGGTTCACAGTAGTCGAGGAAAATAAAATATTACTATTATTATAACCTTACTATTATTATAACCTTACTATTATTATAACCAAACCAAAAAGCATAAAAAATATTATTTTTTTTCCCTTTTAAAACGCTTCAAAATTGAATCTCTCGATAACTTGTTACTTACCGATTCATAATAAACTATATATGCCCGCGACTTCGCCCGTGTCCGATTGCTACCAAACTTCACAGGATTACCCGCTGGAAAATTGCCTGAAAATTTCATCAAAATCGGTTCAACGATTTCAGTCTCTATAGGGAACAAACATACATACATACCTACACACATATATATTTTATATGTTAAGATTAGCAACATATCAAGTAGGTAGGTACTTACCTAGGCAATGTCACAACTGTCATTTTGATAATAAATAATAAAAATAAAATAAAATGTTTATTAACAGTTAGAAAAATCGTTTTTACAATAACCATGATTGAAGACTCCTTTTAAGCGGAAGCCTGTGCCAGGAGCCTTCGCTCTTCCATAAAAGCTAGTAATAATATATAAACTAGAAAAAAAAATTTTTTTTTTTTAATAGAACGAATGTGAGCGCACACGCGCGCGGCTGTGTGGTGTGTGATTTTGATATCGTCCCGAATTATTACATCAATTTTTAATTAGTACTAATGTACAAATTAAACGTTTATAAATCGGTCGTTGGTACTGTACTGACCGTACTGGTCTGTAGAAATATTAATAATAAATAATATATTACTAGACGTTATTACAGTAAACAATATTTAAATCATCTATACCAATATAAAAAGTTGTAGAGTTTGTTTGTTTGGTTTTACGCGCTAATCTCAGGAACTACGGGTTCGAATTGAAAAATTCTTTTTGTGTTGGATAGTCCATTTATCGAGGAAGGCTATAGGCTATAGAGAACGCAGACGAAGTCACGGGCACCAGCTAGTAAAATATATCTTAAATCTTACCTGATTTCTAATCTAATTTATACATATTTCGCTTCTCAGTGACGTTTTTTTCTTTAAACAAACGCCTCCTCAAGGCATTCCATTCTTTTCTATTTCCTGTCTCCCTTATCCTGACTTCCTGTTGTTTGTTTTAGTTTGTCGTCCCATCGCATATTTTGTCTTCCTTTGTTCCTTTTTTGTATCTGCGATAGGTACTAACCCGTGTTAATTTTAATATTCTTCTAAACCTTATACCCTTGTAAATTAGCATGTTTTTGGTTTCAGACTTTAAGTCTGGACTTTTATCGAATTCACTTATACTTTTGAATAAGTTATGTATTTCATTTTGTTATAGGAAGGTCGTTTGCAATGAGGTCCATAACTTAACACTTAAATTTGATCACCAATAGGAAAAATAGTTTTTGTAGTTTATATACTTACGTGAGAAATTGTAATTCTTTAGCGTCAATAAAAAAAAGTTATATCCTTAAATGTTCATACACAATTTTTACTTGCAAAATAATAAATGTACACTTCAATATAAATCAAGGTTTTTTAAATAAAAAAACACAATATTAGCAGTCACTCTCATTCGAAACTTGCTCTATGCTTGCACACTGATCTTTTAAATTTTCATCCTAACGAACCAAAAGAAATATGATTTTAATTAAAATGAAAAATTGGTAAGTGACGCTACTGTTTCCTTCTGTAGCGGATATTCTTTCACGTAACAAGCAGTGTAATACGTGACAGGTGACTAACGACTGGGCGTATATTTCATTAAGTCGGCCTCGCAGGCCCAGGCTCGCACTTACGCGGGTCGACCTTTATGACTCCGTTCGCTTTCCACTCGCGCTTCCATATTTCCATACTCAGTGTATACTAATTATTAATTTACAACACTTCAATAAAATTGAACCTTATAACCATTAGATCACCAACAACTGCTCTAGAAGGTTCACGTTATATCTAGGGGTGAATCCGAAGGGTGAATGAAAACATTATTCTTATCACACAAAACATATGTGCGATAAAGGCGCTGATTAGTAATGAAATATAATTAAAATAAAAAATATAAGTAATTTTTTTATCAGACTGATTGGTTGGAATAACAGCTCGTCTTGATACGAGTTAATCCCCTGAAGTCTGACGTGGCTAAGCTTTTACATGACAATGAAACATTTAACAAACATAATTATAAATTTAATATAAATCTTTGGAAATATAATTTAAACTAAAAATTACAGAGATTGTTTGTAAAAGAAACAAAATAGTACTACAACATAAAATTATTTAATAGGTAAATAAAACCAAATGACAAATTGATAAATTGATACTTGCTAAATTGATAATCACTTAATTATTCAGTAGTTAACTTAGTAAAAAAACTTAATTGTTATGTACAAAAAACAGTTTAATAAATTATAACTAATTAAATTTATTTAATACTAGCTTTTGCCCGCAACTTTTTCTTCCTCGTTGAAACATTGTATTTATTCTCAATGCAAAAACGGGGTGTTTTAAGTTCGACATATCACTGCTTAAAAACTAAAGGGCCACAAATCAAAATTACACTTTTTAACCGAAAAAAATTAAATTATTATTTGTCTATTTTTTCTCTAATTAGATATATATTTATCAAATATATGCATATATGCATACATCGTTAGAAGCGTATTTTTAAGTAGCATTAAATGTTTTAAGTACTCGTACTTTTATAATAAACTGAATACTAGAAGAGATATAAGTTACTTTTGAATATATAAAAAATGATCAAAATATACTAAATATGGAATATAACAACCATAAGTCTTTTTGCAACATATAATACGAGTATGATGGATTGTGATTTTATTTTTAGATATTTATAATGGCCCTTTAGTTTTTAAGCAGCGATATGTGTCTGTATATCTGTCTTTCTGTCTGTGGCAACGGATGAACCGATTTTGATCCGTTTTTTTCTTGTGTTTGTAAAGCTGACGTGATCGGGATAGTTTTTAGCTATAGGTAATTTATGTAGATAAATGTAGTACCTAGGCGTTTGAAGACCATCAGCCCATTTCCTAGCAATTTGCGTGAAAGAGTAACGAATATCCTTTCATCCATCCTCACAAACTTTCGAATTTATAATATTAATAGGATAATATACCTACTGATCTTTAAAAAAAAATTATAAAATGAATAGGTATGATAGGTAAAAAAGCAAAATTGAGTCCATTCGTTTTATTAGTTGTGCAAGCAATGTACGCTATACAAGTAAAAGTAGTCGTAACCTGGCATTATGTCCACGGCACATTAGGGCTGCCTCGGGCAGATCGTAAACGACTCGCCAATGAAAATGTACCAAATGTATCAACTACATAGCATAAAACAAAGTCGCTTCCCGCTGTCTGTCTGTCTCTAAAGTTTGTTTTTTAATCTCAGAAATGACATTACATGTGACATGCATTACATACATTACATGGTATCATTATATGCAAACTTGACATTTGCATGTGTCATTTTTGTCTCTGAGAATAAAAAACAAACTTTATGTATGCTTAGATCTTTAAAACTACGCAACGGATTTTGATGCGGTTTTTCTAATAGATTGAGTGATTCAAGAGGAAGGTTTTAGTATATAATTTTCAACGCGGGCGAAGTCGCGGGCACCAGCTATCAACTAAAAATAAAGATACAACCCCTGAAAATCGTATAACTGCAAAGATGTCAGGCGTTATATATTGCTTTACACATTTAGTCAGGCGTTACACATCCCTTACTTTTAACGCAGGCAAAGTCGCGGGCACCAGCTACTCTAGATATATACGCATCATATTAGCACAATGCCACAGTAGAATCGCTTAGTCCACTGTAAAACTACCACACTTCGTATGTATGTATCTACTATCTTCTATTCGTACAATTTGTTTTCATTCTGGTCGTTACATTGTACTGTGATATCAACCCTCCGTTAAGAATTTAATAGCATTAATGAGAAGCCTAATGGACATGAAGTGTTATCTTAATAAGATAGAAACTTAGTTATCCGTGTATGACCGACATACTCGTAATATAATATATGGCATTTATGCATTAAGAAAACAATAGACTTTTTCAAATTTAAAAAAAATACAGAAGAACATTCCTCAATAAGACAATTGGTATAATTATTTAAAGATAAATTTAACAAGCAAGTAGATAAAGTAAACAATTAGGTAAGGAATGTTCCGCTCAGGGACAGTATTAAATTAATCAAAAGAACCTTGTCGGAGAAACGCGGCAAAAATGTTAATTACTGTTTTAATTATGATATAATTTGGGCAACAATCATTTACAAAATATATTTTAAAACACAATTTTAATTGCATATTTTGTAACTACATATTTTATATTTAAATGTACATATAATATTTTGAAACAGAAACCGAGTAGTAATTGAATAGAGGTATTAGCTATCAGAAACTATGGCCATTTCGTTATTTTTAAAGGTTGTTTTTATTATGAATGATTTACATAATTGAAGTTATAAGAATCAAAACAATGAGTAATGAGGTTAGTTCGAAGAGAGGACAACAGAGGATTTTACTGAATATAAACCTAAGATATATAAGATTTTACTACGGGTAACAAGCAGCTTTGGTCAGCTTGAAATTTGACAGCTTAAAATATTGTGCTTTTGATAGGGAAGTCGACGATGCTAAATGTGGAGTTACCCAAGCGTCATCAGGATCTATTGGATTTTGAATATTAGATAGTAGAAAGAAAAAAGGTTATATTGTGATGTATACCTTTTCACCAGTGGAGGTAGCGTCTATCCTCCATTATCTTAATCCTCCAAATTATCGTCAGATTATAAATCAGCACGATCAGGAATTTAAGCTGAACCGTCTCTTAGAAAATCTGACGCGACCGAGTATTTGAAGCTTGAGCCAGCAAGTATTACATATAAGCTAGTAGGTATAATATAGTATACTAGCTGGTGTCCGCGACTTCGTCTGCGTTGAACAATGAAAGGTCCCTATGTCCTTTCTGGTGTACCAGACAACGTGTATGCAAAATTTCATGGTGATAGGTTCAGTAGTTTTTGTGTGAAAGCGTAAAAAACAAACAAAATCACATTCACATTTATAATATTAGTAAGGATTAGTTATTAATTATAGTATATAAGTTATACATAACCTTGTTATAGATAGATTTGTTTTATATAAGAAGGGAAACGGGACTTTCCGAGAGAAAATAATCAATAACAACGTCACCCTTAATAAGTATCTGCTTCGATTCAGAAATTTTGTCTCTGCAACAGTACCTTTAAAGCATTTATAAAAGGAGAAGTTTGAAACAAAAAGCACCTTTGTAACGTCGATGACAGCAGAGTTGTTGAAAAGAGCGAAGAACGCGAAGCGAGATGGCTGCAAGCGGAAAGGGTTTCAATTACATGAAATTACAGTTCTAAACACGTCGTCAAAGTTGAATGGGAAAATAAAAAAGGTAAATAAAAGAGGCGTCCGTTGTAAAAGTGGGTTCGCACGGCGTGTACGAGGGCTCTTACTAAAGGTTAATGAGGGGACATGGACCGCGCTGTTGACAACATGGCGGATGAGCGGTAAAACCACGCCGCCCGCACCCGACAGATGTCTGTTCATTTGTCTCGACGACCGCCGTTTTTTGCCGTACTTACTTACTGCTAAATAATTAAAAAACTTTTCATATATTATATTTTAAACATATATAGAGTATATCAATACTAATAATAAATCTGTAAGTGTAGGAATGGTATGTACATATGTTCCTTCATAACTCTTAAACGAATGAACTGATTTTCATGAAACTTTGTAGATAAACTTTTAGACGTACAGGACACAGGATAGGCTACTTTTTTCTTTTTCAACGCGGACGAAGTCGCGAGCGCCAGCTAGTTTAAAATAAAGCAATGTTCCAAATTTCAGCTTTCTACACTTAGAAGTTTTGGCTGTGCGTTAATGAACAGTCGGAACAGAAGATTAGTAATTACAAATACCTACTCACTAAATAATTGTATATTTGTTTTATCCAATTGTGCCCAATCTATTATATTTCATTTAGGCACTAGTCCAAGTTTACGAAAACAGTTTATGGCGAAATAATCTCAATAACTTTTTCGAATCATAAACAAACGTTATCTAAATATATTAGTTTCTTGAGTGGTTTAGTCTTAAAAATAGTAATAGTAAAATGAAGATTTCTTTTAACTTTTACCCGCGACTTAGTTCGTGTTTTCGGATACAATACCGTTACGAATTTTCATAATTCACCGATTAGGTGAAGATAAGACGATGGCGTGAATGTTAATGAATGCCATTAATTAAATTTGATTATTTTTATAAAAAATAAGTAGGTGGACCACGACCAATACCCGGTATATGTGTTAGCACTAAAAGCTCATTATTTATTATTAGTATTAACATACTCGTAATAATATATTTATATTAAATGGAACATTAACACGGTTGCCCCCCGCCCCGGTGAAAAGGGTTCTGGTGCTGCGTTTATGAGGGTGGCTCAACGCACTCTCCGACCTTCCAAGTTTTACACTACGCACTTAAATGCGAAAACATACAGCCATTTGAAACGTGCGGTGCCGCTAAGTCAGTTTGTATAACAGGAAAACTATATTTGGATATAATTATGAGACAGTGCAGCCTTAAGAAATTTACTTAAGTACTTGACAAGTCTAATCTATGAGTTTATAGAATTCTTTAACGGTCAAAATTAAAAGATTAATGAACATAGTTTTAGTAGTTTTTCAGTACATTTATTAGACACCTTTGATTCTGATAAAGAATTAATTAAAAAGGTCTAATATAATAATATGTATAAAAGGCAATGTGTGTATGTTCGTATGTATGTTCTCTATGGACTCCAAAACCGATGAACCGATTTTGATGAAATTTTCAGACAATCTTCAGATTAGTTCAGCGGGTAATCTTGTGAAGTGTGGTAGCGATCGGACGCGGACGAAGTCGCGAGCAAAACCTAGTAAGCTATAAAAACAAGTCCGCTACGTCCCCCCGTATGTTTCCAAGTAATCACCGACACGCAGACCGTGAGTTTAACACACGTTTTAACTTAGCAATTAAATTCGTTCGCCTCCGGATGTGTTTTAATTATTTACAAGAGCCGGTGCCACATAGTATTGTTACACTTATTAACTGCGTTGGACCTTTCAAATACTGAACTGGCGCTTTAAACGTGGATTTAACAGAAGTTGCTGTTAAGTACATTTTGTAAATTATATATGTATAATTTAATATTACACGTGTAAACATTAAAAAAAACCTGACAATTCATGCCGTGTCAAGAAGTACTTACCGTCTTCTGTATCTATCCCAGCCATCTAGTAAGAGCCTCTTGAGGTGTTCTCAGCCGAAAATAAAATATGGTAAATAACCATGAAAAAAATGATGTTTGAGACCAAATTTTACTGTAATAATAACGTAGCACTCCGTAACGGAAACTCTGAAATATAATAGTCATCGCGTGGGTTTTAATAATGAACAATTAATTATCACGAGTATACAAAACAAGTGGTTTAGCCTAATTATTCAAGTACCAAAGAAACGAAAGCAATTATTGTTATTAAATAAATAAATAATAATATGGGTATGTAATTATACCAGTTCTTACTTGTTCAAAGGATTTTAAAAAGGAGATCAGTTTGACTTCAATCATCCTACTATTAATATTATAAATGCAAAAGTTTTGTGAAGATGGTTGTATGTATGTTTGTTACATATTATGATATTATTACTGATTTTTTTAAGATTAGATAAGATCATCTAAAAATGTAGCCATTGTTGCCATAGGTCACCAGCTAATTTATAATGAATCATAACTTTGATCAACTCGGAAAAGTTCACTGTTGGAATAGACTACACAAAAATTTAATAATCACAGATGAATTATCAAATTAGGAAATAATTAATTGTCCGGAAGTAGAGTCGAGTGGCAAGAGTCGATTAATAAGGTGGCCATCGAATATCGCACGAAACGCGAACGCGACACTCCATCTAGATATTTGGACAGAGATCCATTAGCGCCGTCCCGTCTCGTCTGTCCTGACACGTGACAAATGGCCCCCCACCGCAGGGTTAACTGTCCGACTATGCCGTACACTTTTTAGTGACGCTATTTTCCAACTCCCCCTATCATTTATTGCAGCAATAGCTTTCACGGACTTAGCGAACCATTCGGTGAGCGCGCTCTTCGGTTTATGACGCGCGGTTAAACTTTTTATACGTCCAAACAAAACGTGTAGTACAAAAAGCTCTAGTGTGCCATTATGAGAGGCCGAGTGGGTATTATTATTTTATTCCTTTAAAAATCTATCTTAATATTTCCGTAATAAAATTTTGATATATTTAGTTGTTCTAAATTTGTGATAATATAATTTTGTGATATAAATAATGTTCTGATATGCGAGAATTTTTTTGTTCTTTAGCCCAGTGATTGGTTGTTGTGACGCCCACATAAAATTTTGACCAATTACTGGGTTTTATTTTTTAGTACGTTACCACAACGGTTAATGTTTCGTTATGTTAGGTATGTCTAATTTTGTGTCTAACTTACTATAGAAGTCTACTTTCTAGATAGGATTGATTTAAAGTCACTTGGAGATTTCGGTACACGAACTTGATAATACACCTAATTGCTTTTACTTCTACGAGTTTATACCTAATGCTCGTATCATTATTGCGGGTAGTTAAAGAGATTTTTCAAATAAATCTATTTATAAAGTTTAGCTGCAGCTCCAATCAAAGAGGATAGCTATAAAGGCCCGCATTAAAATGCACGCGAACGCAGCATAAGCAAGTTCAGAAGTAATCGGTAACTTGTTCGAATGCAATAGAACACTTTCAACCGAAGAATTATTGCTCCGCGTCCGCAGTTTCTAACTTTTAAGTAGCAAAGTAAGTATTGTGCCAGTATTGTCATTTTGCGATCGAAATTGTTGCTCCAGACCTGAGTTAAAGGCAACAATGTCATAGAATATTTCACACAATAATCATACGACTAAACGCCTCTTTCACAAACGTCAAGTAGGCCAAACTGTCATTTAAAGTCACCGGTAACCGGGGATGATGGAGCTGATATACCTTTGTTTGTACAGTAATCGTCCCAAACATTAAATAAAAAAAATTATAAAAAAAAATCGGCTATCGAATGATGCAGTAAATCGAATGATGCAGTAACACTTTAGTTGTAGTTTATGAAGGAGGCCCTTATACTCGTAAGTATATTATCACTGCCCAAAGAATTAAATCTTAAGTGCAAAGAAAACTCTTACATTATTATTTAGGTTCATAGTGTCCACATCATAGGTAATCCTTATTCACCATAGTCCTTACTAAATCCACAATAAAAGTGTCTTTTGTATGGCACCAAACTTATACAATAAGATTCCCAAAAATAATTATAAGGAATATCAAAAATAAGTCCTGATTTTTGGGAATTATCAATATAAAAATTCCAATTAATTTTTTTCCATTAACATAAATTAACGCATTTTTTAAAATGAGAAACGCTAATTTCTTTAACACTTGTGGCATACGGCACATACATTTCAAGCGAGAACTTTTAAGGAGAAAAGTTAGTCGTCACGGACGAGGTACTCCGACGACAAATCTTTTAAATTGTCTGTGAATATCAGTTGCTTTAACGTTGCATATCACGTTATATTATGTGACTTCAATACGGTAACATACTAATATAGGAAAATGACAATCGATTTCAGACCTTTAGTTCTTTCGCATCTTGTAATGATAATTTAAATGATAAAGAAAATTGAGCTTACAAAATATTCTCGGTATTAATTTTTGTAGCAACTACGTCGATACGCATGAGACTTCTTTTAATGAGTTTTCTTTGATTTTTAATAATAATAAGTTGTCGCTTTGACATTAAGAAACATTGCTTTTAAAAGAACTTTCAAGTACACCTGAAGATTTTCTTTTATTCAAACCATCTTTAACTCAGATTTTTCACAAATAATTTAAAAATCGTTACAAAAAACGTGTAAACCTATTCAGTGTACATACGTAAGTATTGAGGACAAGTTGTATCGATGACGAACAAAGAGAGGTGAGGAAAGATGAGGGGGTGTCGGGGCAAGATGGATGACTGCTTTTATTGCTCAGTGTAACAGTGTAAGAGCCGCCGAGTGTCTGTTCACACGTTTACATACCGATTGGGGGAAACTTGTTCGACCTAGGTATTTAAATTTCGAAAGGATTTTTCCGCAACAAAATCCTGACTGATATTTCGTCTCGTTTGTATCGAGAGGTAAACTACTTTCCAGGAACCTCTTGGTCAAAGCGAAGCCTATTAGGCGGCTTGAATTTTACATGGAACACATTTTGAGGGCAACACATCGCTTTGAATTCACGGAGGCTGCTTCGCAATTTTAATGACACACGATAAATTCTTTCGTAGCTATTAAGCAACAGAAAAGGAACGGATACGTTGGTTGAATGGACACAAAATAAATTATTATATGTTTTTTTTTTTAATGTTAAGGTCAGCAAACAGGCTTACGGTCCACTTGAAGGTAGGTGGCTACCGTCGCCTATAACACAAGCCATAGGTGTTGCAAATGCGCTGCTGACTACAGCAGGATTTAGGATAAGGCATAGGAAAATAGGCTCTGGCATTCTTTACTCACAAAAACACAACAGCACAGCGCTCGAGCCATCTATTGAATGAGTGCAAAGAACTAAAATGTTAAAAAGTAATCCCATGCCTTATACGAGTATCACATGTTATTCATGTTACAACTAAAAACCACTCGATGGTTTATGTGGGCTTAATTAACAAAGCAATTATAGTAATACAATTAAGTAATCGATATAATAGCAGTGACCCTTTCGGCTACAACAATAGGTAAAGATAAAAACATTTTTCAATATATTATTTTGTATATAATAATTGAATTCCTCAATTTGTCTGATAATGTCATATCTTCCGAAGCTGGCCTACATAATTAATGACTTGTCCATTGATTTCGTTTGCCATAACTTTCTTTTCAAACCTTTCCTTCGTGGCAGTTTCCGTTTCCGCTTCATATCCGTTTCCGCTCGCCGCCTTTCGCTTATCGCCTGCCGTCAACCAGATAACAAATTCTACTTTGGTTTGTGACTAGGACATATAACATTGCTTTAACGTTTGCTTTAACATAATCGAAATGTTACATAAGATCAAAAATTGTAGGGTTACATAAGATCCCATGTAACCTTGAAATCTTTTTGAAATTAATTGTTCCACCTCGAAAATATAAAAGGCTATAAAAAATATATATAGAAATAGATCAATTCAATAATTACATTTTGGTTATTTATAGTTTGCAAATATAAGGGCATAACACTACTTAAGAATAGCAAAATCTAGCAACCCAGGTATCTTTTTTCTCAAAAAAATCTCTTTTCTTTGAGATAAAAAAACAAAGTTTAATTACCTATCATACTTTAACCCATAGTTCGTGCAATTTTTATTATTGTTATTACTAGTTTACCTTAGTAATAACAGTGTGCGAGTTTCAGCAGAAAAGCACTGCGCCTGTGGCAAACCTGAGCCAAAATTACAATTCGTTCTAAAATTGTTTGAAATTACCTTCAAAGCGCTGTCTTAGTACAGATTTATGATATTATGTATCTTAATTATATCATTATTATTATTATAAAATTCATTAAGGATCAAAAGACACCAAATTAATGTATTTTGACAATTTTACATGTAAGATTCCAATTCTGGTACCTAATTCAATACACTTGAACGTCTTCACTTACCTCCTATATAACTTTCGCTAAGTAATTAACTTAGTGCTTATCTACTGTGGTACAACTTGATGCCATAATTAAGTTTATGGCAGTTCTGTGGGCTCCAGTAATCCCCTTGAATTAGTTCCATAAAGTTTACATAGCTATCGCACTGAGCCGTCTACTTAGCCAACTTTAACTTTGCATTTTGACCATTCATGGGACAGACACACCCCACACTCTTACTGTAAATTAATAACATTTAAATGTATTCTATGATTACTGAATATAAACTTAATACTAGCTGGCGGCCGCGACTTCGTCCGCGTTGAAAAAGAAAAAAATTGCCTATTCGTTTAAGAGTTATGAAGGAACATACATACATACATACATACATACATACATACATACATACATACATACATACATACATACATACATACATACATACATACATACATACATACATACATACATACATACATACATACATACATACATACATACATACATACATACATACATACATACATACATACATACATACATACATACATACATACATACATACATACATACATACATACATACATACATACATACATACATACATACATACATACATACATACATACATACATACATACATACATACATACATACATACATACATACATACATACATACATACATACATACATACATACATACATACATACATACATACATACATACATACATACATACATACATACATACATACATACATACATACATACACTTACAGATTTATTATTAGTATTTATGATGATTGATGATTGATAATATACATATAATACGCTCAAACAAAGAAAATGTAACATATTATATATGTATACGTATTCATGTGAAACACATGGCCGTGTCATCGAAACAGCCAAAACCCATTTTATTTTTATTTTTAAGACCTTTTGTTCTAAACGTCTGCAACTTATCGACGATATTTCTATATAATAAGATAAGACTGTTTAGAAATAAATATAGTATACTTTTAATCCCCCAAATGCGCGATCGTATCCGCTGGAGATTATTATATGGGTGATGGATGATCGTTGAAAATAAGATAACTTTTTACGAGTACATTGGCTTAAGACAGTTTCGAGTAACTTATTGACAGGCACGATGCTGTCCGATAAAAATAAAAATAAAATCACTGAAATAATATGAATTACTTAGATACAATCTCTAAATATTCCAAGTGCCTTAATGATTAAGCAGAATTCTTAAAAAACCTTTTGCTTGCTTTTGCAAAAAACGAAAACTTTTAATTAAAATTTGATTTTTCTTCGGTTTTTCTCATTTCTTGTAATATGCTTTTAGTTTTCCAAGAGTTTGCTCCAGACATTAAAAGGCATTTCACAAAGGTTTTTATTCAGGCTATACAGGTACTAATTTTTATTTTTTTAAAGAGACGACAAACTTATAAAGAATTCTTTATTGAGTATTAGATCGAGAGAAAAGTCGATCTAATATTGTCGGACGCGAAAGTTCCACTCTTCTTATAAGTTCTTACGGTGAGGGTTTATAGAGTTTTCGGTTTAACGAGGTGAAAAATAGGTTAACAAATTTTTCCCTTGTGCAAACAGGGGAGGCTTCAATTACAAAAGTACTACCTTCGGAATATGACTGACCCAAAATGTAGTCTTTTTATTTGTTTATTTATTTATTATTAATTGTTAGTATTAATTTATTGTTGTTATTAATATTATTGTTAGTTAATATAATTAGTGTTTAGTTAAAATTAAGTTAATCATGCTATGTACACTATTTAGGACTGCAATTTACTAAATTATAATACACGTATTTATAGTACATAATTGCATTCGGTGAACTTTATTAAATAAAAGCTATTTGAAATACTCGTATATGCGTTACTTCACAGATACTGTTCGCTTCTGTTTGTTTCTTGTTTGATGGATTTCACAAATGGAAAGAGCAATGTTTGTGTATAGGATTTGCAGAAAAAAATTGCATCCTAAGTTTATCTCTATAATCTAATATATAAAATTCTCATGTCACAGTGTTAGTTGCCATACTCCTCCGACACGGCTTAACCGATTTTGATAAAACTTCGTAACTATGTGTAATTTGGTCCAAATTAAAAGACAATTTCTAAATATTCCTTTAATTAAAAGATAAACTAATTAATTAAACTAAATTAAAATATAGAATAGTTTTTATTTTGAACCCGGAGCCGGGAGCGTGTAGCTAGTTAAGTTTAATATTAAGTATATATATAAATAGAAGTGTTTTAAGTAACATTATAGAAAGCGAGGTAAATTATTAACATAAAAGCGGAGAACTGTGTGTTATGTTGACTCAGTTTCGTGTAGTTCGACAACTGCTATGAGTTCGCGCAAACTCTGCAAGCAATTTATCGAAAATTGTAAGCAAACAAGAACAACTACAAACACCAAATGAAGGTAAACCCACGAGTGCTTGTAACGGACCTTGTTCACAACCGAACATATTATATTTAGTTATTCAGCTGACAGTTCTACAATCTCACATTTAATTTAAATTAAATAAATAAATAAATGTCTTCACACATTCCACACAGCACAGTAAGCCACTAATGCTTTGTATTATGGACACCAGACAGTTGATATACCTACTACATAAATTACTTTTTTTTTTAAATACATACATATTATAAATACAAACATCTATATCTCAGGTACAAAGGTAAAATGTTAACACATAAACATTTGCCCCTAGCGGGATTCGAACCTGCGACCGTTCGGTTAACAGCTAGGTTTACTGGCCACTAGACCAAACGTGTCGTCTTTGTTGTCATTATACTTCTTACTAATAACCTCATTATTTGCACTAAAAATAATTAGATTTTTTGTTTAAGTAGATAATGTTATATTAATGTTATACTAATTGGATATTAAGAGGATAAAAACTAGTATATAATTTAATAGCCTAGACGAAAAAATAGAAAATTATTTCGAAGTAGGTATTACTTAGGGCACACTGCGTTTCGCAGTCAATTGGTCAATCTGTATGGCAGCAATAACCAGCAAAGCAGCAAAGCAATAAAGATTAATTTATCATTAAATGTCCACTTTATATGTCCATACAGAATTGAGTGTATATATAAATGTAAATAAGTTGTCTGTTTGTCTAAGTTGTGTACCTTGAACACAATTTCCGTAGAAAAGGTGTGGTCATTTGACGACCCGAAACCTAATTATGCGGGGCCCTGTGACCCCTGTAACGAGTGACAGAGTGAGTGGACGAGTGAGCGAGTGAGGGGAACCCAACCACGTTTCTCGCTTGAACGGCTGTAGCAACCTGTCTCTTTGATATTAAATAATGTTTGTTATTCCCATCGCTCTTAAAAAGGGCAAAAGGGAATTAAATTTATTGAGTTGCTCTCATGTAACCTTGTGATATCTTTTAATCTTTTAACAGCAATTTACTTTAATGCTTTACAAGTTATCTTTTCGTATTTCGAAAAACATTTGATTCTTTCACGAAAATGGGCGGAAGACAGGTTTGGCTTCTCACTTGATGGTATGTGAATACCATCGTCTTCAAAAGGAACAACATCAATATTCTACTCGCTTTTACCCGCAACTTCGTCCGCATACCTCTTTATTAGGTTTGAACATCAATCATTATAAATCATTCATTTTTAGATAATCCTGGATACTTTTTTTCCCAATAAAAGGTCTGTCTTTTTCTGTATGCAAAATTTTGTGATGATCGATTGAGTAGTAAGGCTTAGCTAAGCTAAGTTAAACTTAACTAAGGCGTGAAAACAGTATGTTAAAAATATAAAATGTTATCAGGTAACGTGTAATTTCATTAAATTTGATGGTGCCGAGTAATTTTAATTAACTGACAATATTTGTTAAATTATACATGAACCAGTAGAGGCTATCGCATCACCAGCCGCGTAGCGCAGCTGAAACCACAATCATTTTAATATTAAATACACAATGAATATTATCATCAATACTAATAATAAATCTGTAAGGGTTGGTCATGGAGTAAGTTACTTTGTTTTCAGAGATATCGTGTTTATAGGCTCTATACATGATACTGAAACTATATTGACGATTTTTAGAATTTTTTTTTGTATGTACTTATGTATGTATGTGTGTATGTATGTTTCTCCATAACTCTTAAACGAATTAATTGATTTTCATGAAACTTGGTAGATAAAAATTTAGACGTACGGGACACAGGATAGGCTACTTTTTTCTTTTTCAACGCGGACGATATCGCGGGCACCAGCTAGTAATATTAATATTTTTCCATAGTCATCGTGAGGTTAAGTCAGTTACAAAGTGTAAGTGGTCAATCCCAATTTTTCTAAGGGAATGTTTTTTTTATTTTTTTTATTTTTCTGTAGCAACATTTTGCCAAAAATATGTAGGTACACACATAATTTGTATGGTCTACAAAGCAAGCACTTATAGCACAGATTAGATAATAGTTATTACGTAACTATAGGCTATATCTAAGCCAGCTTAAGGCTTGTGTTATGATAACCATACAACGGTCAGGGGACGAAAGGAAATCCTGTATACCGCATACATCTGAAGAAACAGAGTCAGCTTTGGAAAGTTTCCTAGGAATTTTCTAGGAATTGAAGTATAGTTTTTTTTATAAATATTCAGTGTTTAGAACTGAATATTAGAAATTAAAATGGTTTAAACACTTTCATAATAAAGTTCAGTGAATACTGGTATTTGATAAAATCTACAAAAATCGAGCTTTATTGAGAGGTGAATATATCTAAATTAAAATTAAGACAAAATTTTAGGAAAAAAATTTGAATAAACTTTTTTTTCTGCTGCTTAGAAGATTACTTTGTCTTAGAAACGTATAACTAAGCGTCGCAACTTCCTAAGAATATCTTCGATACATGTAGCAACGATAGTATCTAGTAACTACTCCGATTTGACATGATCCAATTAGGTGGAGCGAACCCAGTTATGTCACGTCCTTTAACTAATAGCGCTATTAGGTATACTCGCACAACAGGCCAAGCCCACAAATATTAATTAAACAATATTTCATTTCCATTAGAATTGCAAATAAAAAATATTATACAGCTTACATTCTGAAATTTCTTACTCAATTTTTTTATTTTTAGAAATCAAATTTTAAAAAAAAGAACATTGAAATAGGTTCTATAGTTATGCAAAAGATCAAATTTCATTTAATGAAATATAAAAATTATTTTGAACAGCTACTTTTTAATTACATACCTACTATGTATATTATTGTAAATGGATCATACAACTTGTTCCCGTTTATATGACATGTATTATATGCTTTATTTTGAATTTAAATAAATAATAAATTTTGGGTTTTAAGTATTGAAATGTGTGTTTATTTGTCTTATTTTTATTTTATTTCTATTAGCAGTTTAATAATTAGATGGGGAATTAAGTGCTGTGTTGTTTTTACCACATTCATTATAAAATGTAGGCTCAGTAGGTTTGAATTTCGAATTATTTTTTTGAAGAACTTTTTGAACTTGAAAAAAACTTTTTGAAGAGAACATTGTTACATATATACACTACCAGTACTTATCACACAAGTTATACTGCTTAACCACCTCCTTCGTGGGAAAAATATGATGGGTAGGTAAAAGGTAAAAGTTACAAGGTGACTTGTTACCGGAATCCTTTCCTGTCGGGTCTAATGATGAGTCTCCTTACTGTTTGCCATTCAAATCGCGCTCCAGGCCCAAGCGATGTTTGCCATCAACAAACAACCAGAAGGGCACACCACGCCTCTCTGACACTTTCGGCGTTCACAAAACGAAACTGAAAAATGGACGAGTGTTTTGCCAACACTCAGACGAATTTTCTGTTATTTTAAAGAAACGTGTTTCAAATAACAACACCTCTCAAAAGTTTGTTGCGATTCCCAAGACGAATATGCGAAATGTTGCTGTTTAGATCTCTACTAATAACAATAATAATGTAAATGTTTGTGAAGATTTTCACAAATTACTAATGGTAGGACAGGACACACAAGTTGGATTGAACCTATCGATTGATGCCTATCGATTGAACAGAGAATGTAATTTTTTCAGCCGATTCGATTCCCGAGATGACAAGCGTATTTTCAAATGCAGTTTGGTTTTTTTAAAGAATTAAAAATTCCAAACTGTATATTTAATTACCTTAAATTTCAATTTAACTATTTCGTCCTTCTGTAGCTTTCTATGGGTAAAAGATTTTTTAAAATCTGGTTAGTATTTTTTGGGAGTATTCATTACAAACTAAAATACATAAATACAAATCTTAATTCTTTATAATATTTGTATTTAAAAAAAATACATAACATGCACTGTGGTAAATTTCTCCAGTAATCTGGTAGAACTAAAAAACGGTTTTATTAATTTCATTACTTTTGATTTTACTAAATTTAAAACTTACCCTTTTTTATATTTAAGTATGAGTCAATTGTAAAGTGGAAATGTACATTTTATTCATTGTTCAAAAGTTTAAAATAGTAGAACGAAACAAATGTTGATGATTTTATTTAATTCCATTGTTTACTGAGTTGATGCTACGTATAACTTTCAATTGTCCGCTTCGTTTTACAAGTTAAATTCAAGTTAATTCAAGCATTAACTTCTTTGATGTCGGTGGTAATTTTGCACTTGCGGTGAATTTCGCCCTTGGCCAAACGCAACTTGTAATTTACAGCGTCGCTTTTCGGATTTCAGGTGTATCAAATTGTTTTAGTAAACACTCACATAAATATTGTAATTTACCTAATTGACTGTACATCGTACGAGTATGAGCAATTTATCAATATTACATGGCAATTAACTACAACAAACCTATCGCCCCAAATAAAGTAATCGATTGACCTCAAAATGGCATTTATTTGCTTATTATTTTTCTAATTGTTAATTTAAATAATTATTTTTACCTTTAAATTTTAAAGAGATTTTGAGTTTGGCATTTTTTTAATTTTGTTTTTTTTTTCAATGAAAAATATAAGAAACTAGCTGGTACCCGCAATTTCGTCCGCGTTGAACGATGAAAGGTACCCTATGTCCTTTCTGGTGTCCCAGACAACGTGTATGCAAAATTTCATGGTGATCGGTTCAGTAGTTTTTGCGTGAAAGAGTAACAACATCCATACATCCATACAAACTTTCGCATTTATAATACGTATTAGTTCGGATAGTACGGATTAACGTTACCCAAAACGCAGTTTTTCGAGGCAAAGAGACGTAAACTGGTGTGAAGTATATAGGTAGTGTGCTAGAGCTAGAAATGTGAACCAGCAATTTTTCTCTGTGTGTGTTTGCGGCGCTAATGATCGTAGCCGGCGTAGCGCGTGCCGTCGCCTGGCAACCGAGCCGAACATATGAGAAAACCAACACTATTAATTCATGGACGTACCGCCAACATTTACAACCATTTCTGTTCTTTTCCTTAATTAAGACAGCCTCTCTAAGAGAATTACCAACAATATGTATGGAGATGTGTTTTTTTTACAAAAAAATGAAACCCATCCTGTGAGAATACACCAAAAAATTGTGGTAAAATATCTCCTCATATATTAATTATACGATTTGATAATAGACATAGATTTCTGTAATAGCTAGTGATTTTTTTATTATTATAAAGAAATCAGCCTGTCTGCGGACCTTAAAATAAAAATAATAATTATCTACCACCGATTTGGGATGTTTTTTTTCTGAAGAAAATCTAGGAAGCATAATGGAAAAGAATGGTTCCTCATAAAAAAGATGTTAAGAATAAACAGCTTATTTACTAATTAATAATACATGTCTTGTAATATATTAATGTCTTAAAATTTATCATATCTTCATAATAATGTAAACAAATCACCTATAGTTATTTAGTTTATTGAATTGTGCTGATAGAAAAAAATAATAATATAACTTTTGAGGATTGAAATTATTATTTCTAATATTTCCTTCCATGCATTTTCATATGAGTCGTAGACGAAAATCCTCAATTTCCCACCTACAAAGCTTCCTTTGTTTTGACAATCCCGTTACAAATCTCACAGATTAACATCAACATTAAAACTGACAATTAGAACATAGCCCTTTCAAGTTATATACCTATAGGTATAAAACATTGTAATGTAGTTTCCAATATACCTATGTAAAACATTTTAATGTAGTACAGTAGTGTACAGCCACAGTATCAGTGACGTCGATTAGGCAGAAGAAAATCTGGCGTCCTTTAGTCATTATGATTAAAATGGTTTGTAATAAATCAACCTTCAATACAATTATTACATTATTTCCACAAGAAGAATTCGTGCACCGAAAGACAAACAGCACACATGCTACTTCACGGTGACCTTTAAAAGTATTCTTCGCATTTATATATACGTGTTGTTGCAGATGGTACCGCGAGACTTCGGGCGGTGTACTGCGCGAGGTGCGAGAATCCGAAGGCGGGCGCTATACTCAGAGCCACGACGCGCTGGGCATCCGGCGGGCAGAGGTGGCTGAGGGCGGGCGGTGGGCTTGTCGCGCTGCCAACTCCCATGGCCATCTCACCTTGAGGCTTCACGTCTCTGTTCGGGCACACCTAACCGTGCATGTGCAGCCTCATACGCAGGTTAGCTTCTGTTGTATAAAAAACTAGAATTGGTGGCTACCGTCGCCAAAGGACACCTTGTTCAGATCTCCCTGATCTGTTAGATTTGTTTAGATCTGGAAGAAGCTCATTTTGTAGTTAGGCGGAAAACACCTCAGAACTGAGATTGTCCAACAGTTTGCTCAATATGCAAAAACCTGGATTGTTTTAAATAATTGTGTCTGCAACCCTTTATAATATAAAAAAAAATTAAATTAATAGTGCTCTGACTTTTTTTGTTAATAATTTAATAATCTATATAAATTAAAATGACTTGCTCAATTTGTTGCTAAGCGGAAAACTCGAGAAAACGGCTTTGCCAATTCGGCTGTTTTTATTTTTAAATATTCGTGGAACTCTTAGGAAAATTTCTAATGGAGAGGGAAATTGGAAAATTTGCTTTGAAAATCGTAAAACGCCCAATTCCGTTTTTCTCATCGAAAGTATCTAGCTGACAATTCACACATTTCAATAAAATATTGACGTCAAACACATCGACCAAGACAGAATTTTCAACGCCTCAGAAGAAGAGGCGCGGACGAAGTCACGGGGCAAAGCTAGGAAAATAATAATAATAAAAAATCTATACACAATTTCCACGGTATTATAACAAAAAACATTTTTTGTCTATACATTGCAATTATATAAGGAGGATTAGAAAAAAGTATCTCGTCAATTGGTAGGTGCTAACAGCGCATTTAAAGCCTTAGTTACTTAACTAGAAAATTATAATTTTAATAGGATTATCTCGAAATATCCTCGAGGGGAAAATACGTAACGGCCTTCACTGACAAAGAACGGTGCGATTAAGTTTGGTAATAGACAAATTACCGTCCAACATTAGTTATTTACCGAAAGAAAATCAGTGTATTTTTCCGAACAACATTAAATATTTACGCTTAAGCGAACAAAGGGTATAATAATAAAAGTTTCGCGTGACCGAGCGAATGTTTTTATTGTTCGACGTCTCTCCCGTATTCGTTCGTAGTTCGAAAAAGTCGAACAATAACATTATTTAATCCCCCAATCATTTATTCTTACTAATTCTCCTGAATATATTTTTAATGATAATATTTTCTATAGATATAAAATATATACCGTTGACCTGTTGTCGATCTTTTTATTAAAAAAAAATTTTTTTTCTTTAATTTATAGCTATTATTAGCGTAAACTGTAGACTATGAACATTATAAGTTATTCAAAATTACAGAAATTTTAAAAATGCTACATTTTACTAAAAAGTTATAAGCTTTGAATTAAAATTATTATCAAAATTAAAAAAATATCATGTAAATACACATAAGTATATCCGATAGAGGATCACACATTGAGGAAGAATGTAATGTGTAAGAACGTTCCTTAGTCGTCTATTTCGTATATTCGAAGAATATTTCGTTTGTGAAACCACATTAAGTGTTCCAATCCCCTGTGAGACAGCCCATTAAGTTCTAACATACAGGAGAGAAGATATCGTTAAATTAGCTAAACTTGATTATACGGAATCATTTGGAGTTAAGTTTACTCAGCCATAGAGCGTTTCTTTGTTCATCAACTTGGTTTAAAATATTAAAGGTTCTTGGTGTCAAAATTTCCAATTATGAAAACGTTTCCAGTGCTTTTAATATAAGTTACTATACATAGTATTCAACTAAATCTCAAGGGAGAAATGTATCAAGCGCCAACCTATGAATTGAGACTTATAATTTAAGTTTATTGTTTGCACACTGTTAATAAATTGACGGCCGATTAAATTGGTTTGTGCGTTCCGGTAATTAACAATGCATTAAAATCATTCGACAATAGCTATCCATAATACATAGAGCATTACTAAAAGTGGCGTTTCCATTTATGAAAACGTTCGCTACAGAGATTAAATGCACGCTGCGGCAAAATGGCGGCACCGAGTGACGTCACTCTCTGAGGTTATTGGATCCGAATAACAATCATATACAAACAAATTGACAATTATTGACATCGGTAATCTACCCAATTTACATTTTAAACAACAAACTTCGAAAAATTAAAGCTTTTCTATACTATTTTTAACACTAAAGACTTTACCTACGCACCTGAACTAAATACGGGCAAAAATATGAAATAAGATGACAAAAACTTTTTAATAAAAAATTAAACCGCCGAAAAAAACTGAAAAGCATAAAATAATTTTATTTAACCTTATAATAACTAAGTTCTTAAACTAAGTTATATATTCACATTTTAGTAAAATTAGGTATATGGCGTTGCACATACCTACTTACTATTTAATATGTATCAAATATTATTACTAACATTAAATTCGTATAGTAGGTATTATGATTTATTTATTTGTAAGACGTCACCACATGTTCACGCATTAAATAATACTCAATATTCAAAATGTAGGGATATTCAAAATGGGGGATCACATTCGAAAAATCCAGATAAAAAAATGAGACTTAAAATTACGGGACCTTTTCCTGAGAACTTTGTTTTGTATTTCAAGGACAAACTAATAAGAAACTGGATTATTTGGCTTAGTCACTCTCGTTACGATCAAATAGATTGTAATTACTATTAAAAACCCACTCGAAAGGTAGGGATTTGTAGAAGCAAACAAATAAATCAGAATAATTCATCAGACGAATCCCTTTAGTTTGACAAGTGGTGGTCCTTGTAAATATTGTACGAACTAAACTGGCTGAGCCGATTTAAACCGAATCCTATTATACATTTACAACCTTCCGATCTCAGCGGACGATATTTCTTCTTGAATAGTGGGAAACATTTTTTACATTTTACGTGAACCTACTTGAACTTAAACATGCTACACTCCTACATTAAATAGATATTAGCTGTATCAGAACGAATATTTTAACAATTTGTGTTGGTCTAATCTACAATCTTGTATACGACTTTATAATAAATATGTATTATAAATACGTAATACATACAATACATAATATTATAATAAAATCGTGTACAATCTTGTATAATGGTACAGGTAGTGAACAGTGGCGGTACTGCCACAATAAATTGCACCTGGGGAGGGTGGCCAGTTCCTCGCCTCGAGTGGCTCCACAACAGTGTCCAACTCGGCGTAGGAGTCGCCGGAGGGAGGGTCAGAGTGCACAGCAACGGAGAACAGCTCGTCATCACTTCAGTGCACAGGTCTGACAAGGGCGTGTACCAATGCCTCGCCAGGAACGAACGAGATTCAGCGCAGGCTAGCGCTGAACTGAGGCTCGGAGGTAAGCAAATTCTTCATCCGTTTCAAAGTCGTTCATTTTTATTAGCACTTTTAACCAATCGCATTAATCTTAATTATTTACATTTCTACATTTCTTTACATTTAATGTTTACATTTCTTTGTTTGTTTGTCATTATTTTTTGTGTTTGCATAGTAGTGCTTTTATACATATCTTTATATTATTGATCTAAGATTCTAGCGATTGAATTGCCTTGATATCTCCAGATATTTTGTAGAATATACCGTTATTGCTTTTCTAAAACCGAGTTATCACATTCTGAGACAAATAATTATAAAAATTATATTATCATTATTTAATTAAGTTCTAAGTAAGGTATATTTAAGTAAGGTCATGGCGTTCTCTTTTGTTTTTCAAAGCAGAGAAAGTCGCGGGCACCAGCTAATGTTAAATACCTCTACAATATGCAATATGAATAATTGTGAAGTTCTATCTTAACTAACTTGAGTATCTTTGTCTGAAGCTTGCCCGGCTGATAAACGAATCGATTTGTAAGCTCTAATTAAAGTATCAATGTCACTCCAATTAAATGTTAGCTTAATTGTTGTCGAAATCCAATATCCGGTGATTTAAACCCTCTTGGCAATTATTTTAATTGGAAATTCGATAGTACCAATAATGTTCCGTTCACAGATACAGCGCCGGAGCTTCAGTATACATTTATAGAGCAAGTACTGAGACCCGGACAAGTGGTGACGCTCAAATGCTCAGCGGCGGGATCACCCCCACCACATTTCACCTGGATGCTGGATGGGCAACCTCTCAATACGATGGCGAGAGGACACAGGTAACTCGGTTTTAAGATTTCAATACCGTCAATACCTTAACGCTAGGGATTGTCTAGTGTCAAGTATGTACTACATATTCAGTGTATTCATCGACTGTCTATATGTGTCCACTGCCGCGACACTTAGTTGCAGATGTAGTGTCGGTGTCACTCAGTGTCCACTATCCGTGTTGCAGCCGTGGAGACTGGACGTGCGCGTAGACAGCCAATACACTTGAACCGGGATATTAGATGTATACACCAATGTCGACACCAAAAATTGCTTACCGTGTGGACGCAATCGACACTAATGTTGGCATTTGTGTCGAGTGTCAGTGTCGTCGTGTATCTTAATTTATTTACAACTACTTGGCTCGCAACTTCGTCCGCGTTGAAAAAGAAAAAAGTAGGCTATCCTGTGTCCTGTACGTCTAAATGTTTATTAACCAAGTTTCATGAAAATCAGTTAATTCGTTTAAGAGTTATGGAGGAACATACATACATACATACATACATACATACATACATTAGTATTTATTATTAGTATTGATTATGTTCATTTTCAGATACAGCGTAGAACAATTTGCGACAAAAGCCAACGATGTCGTAAGCTATTTAAATATATCCGAAGTGAGATCCGAAGATGGCGGATTGTACACCTGCAAAGCGGCTAATTCCTTGGGGGAAGTGTCTCATACATCTAGACTCAATATTTATGGTAAAAAAAGTCATTCCTATTTTTAAAAAGCGTTTGTTTAAATTATGTGCATGTTTACTTATACTCTTTCGACAATTTCAGGACAACCTTATGTGAGATCCATAGGACCAATAAGAGCAGTGGCTGGCAGGGAATTAATCTTATACTGTCCCTATTCTGGATACCCAATCAGGTAAGGCATCAGATATGGAGGGCGAGTAATCACCAGATTTTTATATATTTTTATTTTTATATATACAGCGGGTTATGTGTATAGATCCCGATTCCGAGAAGAAATTGCTGTACTTTAACACACCAAAATAAAACCTAGCCTGAAAAGTGAAAACTAGAATCACATCGATGCGGTTGTTTGGTTCGAAATGTCTCAAACATTTCGAGAAATCTCTGTTCCTTCCTTTATCTGGGATATTAAATGTTATGCCGTGCTCACAGAAGTCAATTTGGCTTGTACAGTGCCACCAAATTTATGGTCTTATTTCACGAAGCGACAGTCAATGCTTACTTTTGTTCTTTACAGAATTTACTTCATATAGTCTGTACTGTATATTAATAGTCTGTACTGCAACAATATATTAACAAAATGTTTCAATATTGTTTAGTTCTGTGAAATGGGAACGAGATGGAAGTCCTGTTGAATGGGACAGCAGTATAGACGGTGCCCTGAAAGTAGTTAAGGTCGAACCATCTCACGCGGGAGCCTATACCTGCGCCGTGACGGGACCTCATGGAGCGATCGCTAGGAGAGAACTGCAACTAGTCGTTAGCAGTAAGGATTTTACTATTCTGTTACCATACCCATATTGTAGGTAGATAGAAACATCTCACTATAAACTATTGACTACTATTTCCATTGCAGATCCCCCCGAAATAGAGCCATTTTCTTTCTCTGCCAACCTGCAGGAAGGTAAAAGAGCCCAAGTGAGTTGCAGCGTCACTTCGGGAGACATGCCGGTACACTTCACTTGGCTGAAGGACAATGCACCCATACCCTCATCTTTGCAGGTTATTAACTTTTTCATTAGGTAATATTTAAAAGATAACGAAGAGTTTAATAAGCAATGTCTTTATAGAATTTTAGTATAACCTATACCAGGTTTATTAGTATGTACTCATAACGTTTTGCCTCTGTACAAGTAACGTAACATTTGTTGTAATTTCATATATTTTTTATTAAAATTTTGACGACTTATTTCAAAGTAATGAAGTGGCAGGACACATTGCACAGTCATAAATTGGGCAGCTCGTTTAGCGGCAGTAGCTACGCCACTTACAGAAAAACACCGTGAAATAACAGTACCTGTGCTTTTTTTGTTTCGGTTAGTGAGTAGAGGATGCCTGAGCCCATTTCCCTATCCCCTTCTCACCTATTATCCTTCTAAGTTCCGCAGCGCACCTATTGCGTTGCTTGTGACTGTAGCCACCTACCACCTACCACCTACCACCTACCTGTAGCCCTATTATTTAAAGGTTTATGGAATAAGGAAATGAAGGATATTTGAGGTTGTTTGTGTATATGAAGGGATCTGTTGATTGACGAGTGACTTCGCCTATAGGTGGAAGAGCGAGGCGCTGATTTTTTCAGCAATCTCGTTTTCAAAGAAGTGTCGGCCCGACATAGCGGCCTGTACACGTGCGTAGCCTCAAACACGGCAGCCAAAGTTAACTACACCGCCGAACTGGTGGTGAAAGGTAAAGCCGATGGTCATTCGAGCACTGCACAAAGCACTTTTATGTAGACGCGCAACTCACTCACTAGAAGCACCGGTTAAATAGCACTGCCACCATCACATCCCTTATCCTTACCCTATTACCCTTCCAATTGACGACTATCATCATTTGTGTGTAATAATAATTTAAAAAAAATAATTACCTAATAATATATTTTTAATATTTTTAAAACTATAATTTTTTTAGTAACATTTGCCACAAACAATGACGAAGTTTATATACGAATTAACTACAATATTATAATTAATGGGTAATCACTATATAATTATAATCTCATTATTTTATGTCACATTTTCTTACAATTAAAGATACAAGCAATTAAGATTGTATACAAGCAATTTCTGAGTCCCAATGGTAAAGTAATATTTTTTCTCGAAAAAGAAATAACCAAAGGAAAAGAATTGTAGGCATCTCCAAAATTAAATGTTTTTATCTTTGTTATATTTCTGCTGTTTGTCCTTTTAGGCTTCTAGCTTTATAGGAACGAATCCATTTAACTGTCAATTATCTTTACATAGTCAAGTGTACTTAAATTCTCTCATCCCTTGTTCGTATAAAAAATATTATGTTTCAAATTACATTTATGTTATTTCGTCCATTTTGTTTTGCACAACTTTGGATTAGCACAGATAGCCAAAGGAAAAGGGTAATAATCCGTTTAATACTAATATTTCTAATCACAGGTGATATTGTTTTGAAAATGTCATTTTATAATTTATAAACTTTTTTTTCATTCCATTTAATTTTATATTACACAATAATGAACAACGCAGCTGGGATAAAGCTATTGTCAAATAGAAAGCGTAGCGATAGAGAAACTTAATAACTAAATACATAATAAAACAATTTTTACGGAATATAAAAAAAAAATAAGAAAAAAAAAGCGTTTTGTAACTACAGCTTCCGCTTTCTGATTGACAAACTAATAAAGCAGGTGAGATCATAATATTTCAAAATGTTGAAATATTATATCCTTATTTCGACATAATATGAAATAATAAAGAATAAGATATTTTCACTATCACAACATACACTCATTAGTATAACCTGAATACTGAAATAACCGTACTATATCGAGAGGCTCGAATGTGTGTTAATAATACTGAATTTAACATTAATTTTATTATGAAAATTGAACTTATTTACATATTTTTTTTCTATGTACAATCGAGATACGAAAACCTTCGTCAGTTTTCAAATTCATTCCTTCATGAAGTTGTGGATTCTTAGTACATTTTGAAACTAAAGCCCTAAGCAGAAGTTTTGGCATTGCTGATAATTTCCCTGGTGCAGCAAATGTCGACTTTTCTTACCCCGACTGTACATATGAGTTCTTTAGGTCATGTTTAACGCGTAATAATTTTTTGATATGGACTACTTATTCTGCATGACTCCTACAAGCATCGTTCTCTTCTTTAAATCTTTCCAAAGTTCGAGTGAATAGGCATCTTCTGGGTAAGCTCGCTCCATCATAGGTCTCATCTTTGCTACACAGCTAATCGTTGGCCAAGAGCAAACCCATTTCTAAAAAAAAAAAAAACAAAAAAAGACGTTGCTAACTAAACATTATTGTCATATTACACGCTGCAGTATCGCCAAAGTGGGTGATAGAGCCAAAGGATGAAGCGGTTCTAGCTGGTGAATCGATAGCGCTCCATTGCCAGACAACCGGCTCTCCATCTCCGCAAGTGACTTGGCTAAAACAGAGAGGTAGCTATTCAATTTAGAATATACATTTTAGAATATTATTGCCAATTTCAATATTAAAATTAAATTTCATTACCATCTCTACCTTAAGACGTCCATTACTGGACATAGGGCTATCATGTGAGTGGGCATCCTATGTTGCGTTTTCCGATTCGTCATCAATAGAATCTTCCGGCCTCAGAGATCAAAATCACAAATATAACGTATAAATTTTAATTGAAATGAACTTTTTAAAAGGAAAAGAACTCAGACAAAGTTTTCAGACGTTATTCAGGAGCTCTATCCTTGAGATCCTTAGCAGTTATATAATAAGTCATACACTAATTGAAAGAAATATTAGCAGGAACCTCAACAGCCGACTACATCCCGTTGGTGAACCTCGGCGGAAGGTTTCAGTTCCTGTCCAACGGGACGCTGTGGATAGAATCCGCGCTGCCTTACGACGAAGGCCACTACATGTGCAAGTCCGAAAACGGAGTGGGCGTTGCCCTCACCAAGACTATATTTGTTGCTGTCAATGGTAAGTGGTTACGCATAACTGTTTCATTTATTTTAAAATAACTTTGATTTCAACTACTAAGTGTAAAAGAAAAAAAATAAAATACGCCTTAAGTAGGTGGTGCCTTATGTTTAACTCCGTCATGTTTTTAGTCCATATTTCTGTTTTATTCCTCACAATGCACTTCTTGGTATTGAATAACTACATCAGGCCATAATAAAGATAAACTAAAGAAAAAATGCGTTTTAACGGATGGAAGCATATACAGTTATCTGGATAATTTCTTTATTTATATGTTTGTTTTCAAGAACCAGCCCGTTTCGAGCTGACGTCCCACAATATGACCGCGCGCCGGGATTCGCCCGCGACTCTGCTGTGCGACGTTCGCGGCGACAACCCGATCAGGGTGCAGTGGTCGCACAACATGAACGATCTAGATCTTAATACTTATAGGTTTGTATTTTTGCAACCTCTACACTCTCGTTATACGAGTACATACATAGATGATATGCTTACCTATCATACTTTTATCCTTCAGTATTCTTGAATTGAATTTATATTGGCAAGGCAATGATATATTCCTTATAAAAGACCATCGTGAAATAACAGCATTTTGGCTATTGTGTTTCGGTAAGTAAGTAAGGCAACTAGTATAGGCAACGATAGCCACCTACCATCAAGTGTACTGTCAGCCCGTCTGACGACTTTAGTATAAAAAATTGGGTCATTGTCATTTATGATATATAAATTATAAGTATTCTCTGATAGTTTATAGATGTAATATCTACATATTTACTAGTGCAGTATGATTAATATACACAACATAATAATAAACAGTAACATGAATATCAACTTCCTTTCAAAAGGATAATCTTCTTTTTTTTATTTCAGGTTAAGTGTCTCCGAAGCAAAGACTGATAGTGGTTTAAGGTCCCAATTGTACATCAGCAGAGCCGACAGACAAGACTCTGGTGTATACAAGTGCCAAGCTGTCAACGCTTACGGTCATAGTGACCATTATATATATTTATCCGTCCAAGGTTGGTATGAATTTCCCTCCAACCGTTGGTGTAGCTTTAAGCGAGGAGTTATTTATCCATACGTGTGCATGTTTTAGAAAAACCCGATACACCGCACTCTTTATCCGTAACCGAGATCTTAAGCCGGGCCGTGCGCCTGTCTTGGAGTCAGGGCTTTGACGGCAACTCGCCATTGGTGGGCTATACGATACAGCACGCGCCGCTGTCCACGCAAGGAGCGCTTCGAGTGGACCAGTGGGACTCGGCGGTCTCAGTCAACGTATCCGTCCATGGAGCTCATCAAACGCATGTCGCGTACGTTATTTGTCCTCAAAATACAAAGTCCACTTTAACCACTGAAACAAATTGCTTATTTCAATACTGGACTATTTGTAGATTGACTAAAAAGGGGGATATTCATTATGAAGCTTTGCTCAGCAATTTGAATCCGCACACTGCATACATGATACGTATCGCCGCTATCAACCAAATTGACGTGAGCGCCTTCACGGAACCCGTAGTGGTGAAAACTCAGGAAGAAGGTCAGTTACTTTCACATAATATAATATTTTACCAAATAATTCAAGCATAATACTTTAAAAAAGAACAAAAATACCCAATATTAAATATACTAAGCGCCTGTTTCACAAACGTCAAGTAGGCCAAACTGTCATTTAAAGTCACCGGTAACCGGGGATAATGGAGCTGATATACCTTTGTTTGTACGGTAAACGTCCCAAACATTAAATAGAAAATAATAATAAAAATCGGCTATCGAATGATGCAGTAAACCGAGTGCATAATTCAATATATCAGAAAATGATTTCTAAAAGTAACTAATCAACACTTTACTTGTAGTTTGTGAAAGAGGCCCTAAGTATACAATACATATAAAATATACCTATACTCATGGGCGTAGCCAGGATTGTATATAAGGGGGGGCAGACAAAGAAAATCCTAGATTACTTATATTGTTTTCATAGTTGTTTTTAATAGTATTGTGGGTAACATTTTTTAAAGTTATTATATATAGGGTAAGATTTTTTTTTTAAAGTTTAGTTTCATATTTAAAAAAAAACTGTCATTCTATTGTTTTAAAATGATTTTATGATTATCATTCTATTATGATTTTAAAAAATGCGATTTTCGCTATCATTTATAGTTTTTAGTTATCATCAAAAATCTAAATGGCTTTTTTGTTTTTGTTATTTGTTAATAACAATTGCAATTTTTATTGGCAGAAAAAATGCTAAAAGCGCCTTTCTCAGAATTGCATACAGCGTAGAATGAGCTATCGCTCATATTGTTCGAAGAGTTCTATTTTTCGCAGAAAACCCACTTCTTGCCTAGACTTGGAGATCACATCCCGTATTGTTGGATTTCACAAGCCAGCCTTCAAGCCTGTTAGTTTCTTTTCTTAGGTCTTATAAGAAGCGTCGCAAGCTATGAAGCTCGTAAAAATTACAGTTGAACAGAACAACCGCTCTTCTATGGGGGGGGGGGGGGCAGCTGCCCCCCCTTGCCCGTACCTCGCTACGCCCATGCCTATACTTAACTTACTTTACTTTGCAGCGCCATCAGAGCCACCTAGCAACGTACACGTGACTCCCGGTGGACCGGGAGAGCTACACGTGTCGTGGAGACCTCCCGCGCGAGAGGCTTGGCACGGGGAGTTACTGGGATACACCGTCACTTGTACAGAAATCAGCCCCGGAGGCACCGTGATGCCGAATACCTCTAGGTACCTACTTTTAAGAATAGTTTTATTATATGTTGTTTTTGAGTAAAGGTTTTACATTTACTTCTTACGTTTCCTCATTCCTCAGAACCTTGACAGTAAATGGCTGGTCAGCAACAGAGCTCAGTTTGTCAGCTCTGAGAAAATTTACAAGGTACGAAGTACGTGTCCGAGCATTTAACGGTGTGGCTGCGGGACCTGCGTCTACACCGGTTTCCGCCACCACTTTAGAAGGAGGTAAAGGTTCAAATTAAGTCTTATTTTAGTTGTATTTATATAATTTGTTTACACTCTATCTGAAAGCACTTTCTAACTTACTACATTTTATGTTTTCCCCATATCAGTGCCTGAGTCGCATCCAACGAGAGTATCTTGTTCAGCTTTATCGTCATCTAGTATGAAAGTATCATGGAATCCACCGCCAATCGGGCAGCACGGAGGTCTTATTCAAGGCTACAAAGTTATATATGCACCGCTCACTACTGACCATGGTAACTTTTTTAATAACATCATTTTGTCAATGAATCATTTAAGACGAGTAAAACTTGGATAATAAATTTGCTTTGTAGCTGATGTTGGCGAAATTAAGCGAGTGACTACGACAGACACATACCTTCACACTCTGAGGAAGTATACTAACTATTCCATACAAGTTTTGGCATTCACTAACGCCGGAGATGGCAAGAGAAGTCCTCCCGTCTACTGCATGACCGAAGAAGATGGTATGGAATCACGCCGATTTATCTGGGTGATTTTATAATGTACGTATTGTCTTCTTTATCCTATTATCATATTTGTACAATTTCTTTCATCGCCAGTTCCATCGTCACCGCAGAAAATCAAAGCGTTGCCATCCTCCAGTGACTCGGTGCTAGTGAGCTGGTTACCGCCACTGAACCCAAATGGTGTGATATCGCATTACACAGTTTATTACAGGGAAGCTGGAAGGTGAGTATGCAAATGAAAATACTCTTATTTTAATTTGTAACTGTATTTTTTTTTTATTTATTGCTATCTATTTTCCAGATTAGGAAAACATCTTAGTTTCACAGTATCGGCAGACAAGAAATCGGATATGGAGTTGATGTTCCAAGTGAGAAATCTAATGGAGAACCAGCTATATGAGTTTTGGGTTTCCGCGACAACGGGTTCCGGAGAGGGAGAGTCTACGCTGGTGGTGGGGCAGGGGCCCAGTTCAAGAAGTACGCTTCAATCACTGTTAAGATGATGACACGCTTGGTCTAGTGGCTAGTAACCCTAGCTGTTAACTAAATGGTCGCGGGTTCGAATCCCGCCAGGGGCAAATCGTCGGCCTAATTCGTTAATTGGCCGACAAAATGTTTATGTGTTAACATTTTACGTTTGTATCTGAATTATGGATGTTTTGTATTGATAATATGTATGTATTTACAAAACAAAAGTAATCTATGTAGTATATCAACTGTCTGGGGTATCCATAGTACAAGCATTAGTTGCTTACTGTGGAACTAGATGGTGCTGTGTGGAATGTGTGATGATATTTATTATTTATATTAAATTTGTAGTACCAGCGCGCATAGCGTCGTTCGGCGGAGGCGTAGTGCTGGGCGCGGGGAGAGCGGCGATGCTGCCTTGCACGTGCGTAGGCACACCGACTCCTCGTTCCCGGTGGACGCATGCGCATGCGCCCGTCACACACCACGCCTACTACCAGGTGACCCCGAGAGGTCATCTTCACATACGAGGTATTCCTCTTTGGTATACATTTCTCCTTTATATTTGAGCATGTATGGAAAATATATAGTCAACCATGATGGCCCAATATGAGAACTAGAGGGATTTCGCATATTCTTCGGAGGTTGCTGATCTACTCGCAAAACATGATCACTAGTTTTCTGATACATAAAATATTTAGTTTCATTCCTAAAATCCGAACCTCTGTATGTTGTTTAGGAAACTCACAGGACGATCACTGCTAAGTGACTATTAATTAATACTTACTTACCATTATTCCTTTCATTCTCGATTAAAATTTCTTGTTTCATTAGGTATATTATATTTTATAATAGTATGAAATGCTTTCTTTTTCAGAAGTAAACGAACAATCATCGGGCAATTTCACGTGTACAGCGAGCAATACAATTGGCGAGGATTCTATAACTTACAGCGTAGTCGCCATTTTGCCTCCCGCTGCGCCCGCGCTCTCCCTCCAGTACACCACGGCTTCCAGCATCAAACTGCACTGGCAGCTGGCCACTGATGGCGGATCTCCAATATTAGGTGTGTAGTCATTATTTTTAATAATAATAATTTTTCTACGTAGACAATAATTTTATCAGGTTTTAATAAGTAAGTGTCAACGAATTTCAGGTTACCTGCTACAATATAAAGAGGCGTCGGAGCCCAACTGGCATACGATAGAATTGTCAACAGAGACCCTGTCTTACACCATGGACATGCTCAAGTGCGGAACCACGTACAGTGCCAAGATACAAGCCCGAAACAAAATCTCCATTGGACCTCCCAGCGAGGTTCTAACGGCCACCACAAGAGGGGGCCGTAAGTTATAAAATAACATCAATATTCTGTCTATCACCAAATTATGGTGTTATTTCTTTAATTTGTATACCTATGTAATACATTTTTAGGTCCCAAGCCTCCAAAATCAGAAGAGCACGTGTACATGAACTCGACGGCAATAAAAATAAACTTCTACGCGTGGAGAGACGGCGGTTGTCCAATTCTAGGATTCCGGGTGTCCTATCGTAGAGCTGGAACTGAACATTGGATCAAAGTGAGTTCGACATAGTGGTGGATGTCTATGTCTAATGTATAATCTAATGTCCCTAATTAATGGCATGAAATCCTTTGTTAGGTGGGCGACGATCTAAGTTCTGCGAGTCACGTGTTGGGCGAGCTTAGTCCGGCCACTTGGTACGAGTTGGCCGTGGAAGCGTACAACGACGCGGGCACTGAACGGGTCACGCTGTTCGCTGACACGCATACTCTCGCTGGAGGTGAGATCTGAACCACTTTATCAATACTACTCAAATAGCATAATTATCTACATTTACAAACATTTTGTTTCCAAACAGATAGCAATATTTCCAAAGATGGATTACCCTTAGAAATAAGAAATGCCTTAAGTAGAGTGTTCAAATCCAAGCTATTGAGACACGAAATTTTAAACTTGATTGACTCTCCTGTAAAATTATAATTTTGAAATATGAAATATATTATATGCTTTAGTTAGATTTGGATATTTGAAACCAATTTATTAAGTCGTGGAATATAGTAGTCCCATCTAAATGTTCCAGGTCGCATTCCTCCGATGAAGCCTTCATCGCCCCTTTCGGGAGTGTCAAGATCCGGGTCGCTGCGGACGGTGGTGGTGTCGTGCGCAGCGAGTGCGTTGGTCATCGTGGCCACTCTAGCAGCCATCGTGTGCTTGGTTCAGGGGAAAAGGAAGTAAGCTTTTCTTTTGTTTTTTTTTTTTTTCATTCATTGTTCCAGATTGTAATAAAATATGTATATTGCTGAGATATACAATACCTCGTCAACAGTCTGTTAATTATCTTCATTATGTAAAGGTTCAATTGGTTTTATATATACACCATTCGATAAGAGAGTAACCATAATCATCAATTTTATAGAGACATATTTTTAAAAAAATCGTGTAATGTGTGTAACACCTTAAATACTCGTAATTAAATAGTTTGAACAACTCACACATATCATTTACAATTATGAAACTAATACCTAAATTAGTTTCATAATTATGAACATTAACTTTGATATAAGTATTGTGTGAAATTAGGTCTAAAAAAAACTTAAAACAGTTAACCAATATTCGTCTTTTATCCAATGTCAACACCAACTCTGGTTTAGGAAGTGACTTATAACTCAAATTTATTATTATGTTTTCTTAGTAAAACTAAGTACCTAAGTAATATTGAGAATCATACTTCATATTTCTTTTATTTTATTTTCGTTTCAGATTCTTCTGCATATCCAGCGACCACTACATGAGAGATGACAGGAAACTTAGCGAAAGTAACGAAGCAGAAAGAGAGAAGCTAAGAGAGGGCCACAAACTGTATTCATCTTCGTCTATTAACGGGAATGAGAAGTCTAATGATGATTCATCAGGTATGTGCTTCTTGAAGACTCTTCCTTGGGGTAAAATCAACGATTATCTTAGACATTCGTATATATGATGCCACACGTTTGGTCTGGTTGCTAGTAACCCTAGGTGTTAACCAAACGGTCGCGAGTTCGAATCCCGCTAGGGGAAATGGTTATGTGTTAACATTTTACCTTTGTACCTGAGTCATGGATGTTTTGTATTTATTTATAAGTATGTATTTATGTATGTATTTACAAGAGAAAAGTAATGTATGTAGTATATCAACTGTCTGGTATCCATAATACAAGCATTAGTTGCTTAGTGTGGAACTAGATGGTGCTGTGTAGAATATGTGAAGATATTTATTTATTTATTTATAGTTCGCAAAGTAGTTTCTTTGTATTCATTTCTCTTATTTTTCATTAGACAACATACTGAGTGTATGTTTTATAAGTGCTAAAAAGTGTATGGTTTATTTTGCAAGAACTGTACGAGATAAGTCCATACGCGACGTTTGGCGTGTCCGCGGCGCATTCGCTTCAGTTCCGCACTTTGGCGCGACGCGAAACAGATGCCGCGCCACCGCACAGGAGGCGACATCGCGCCTGTGAACACTACAGATATGGTAAGTGTTCTAAAACTTTATTTTAATTATAACTTATTAGAGATTATTATTTGAATACAAATTCTTACCTGAAAATATAGTTAATTGCACGATGGGATCTCTCAGTCGTTTTGAATTTAAAAGTTCATGATCAATTTTATGATAGAGAAGTTGCTAATAAAATGCTAAGTGCCGGTCTACCGGTACCGTATTGGTGACGTTTGTACCGACAGACGAATCGAGCCTGTCTAAATGCTCGACAGTGGAGGCGCGCCATCGCATGCGGGCGGCCTGCGCGACGGCCGCTGGGCTCGCGGCTGGTCCGGGGGTCGCCGGGTGGCGCGACCATCACACCGACTCCGACGACAACAGCGACAGTGCTGCCAACACCACTACCAAAGGTGAAACCTATAATGGCGACAGTAACCACATGGTATAATAAGGTCGCCGTATAATAAGACAGGGTGACAGTCCACTTGATGGTAATGCTGCCACAGGTGCTGCAAGTGCGCTTCTAACCATATTAGGATTAAACATTAACATTAGATTATTAGGATTCCTTAATGGGGAAATGTACTCTGGGTTCCCTTACTCACTAACCGAAACGCATGCTATTATTTCACGGTGGTTTAATGTAATGGTCACTGTAATGGGGTTGCCCGATTTTTTTACGCTGGGCTCCTACCGGCTAAAACCCAACGACTTTCCTGCGCGGCCGTAGATGAGCGGGATCGCGAGAACATTGTGACACGACATCCTGGACCCACCATGGCTCTCCAGCGCGAGATTCTTGTGCTAGACCTGAAAGGTACCTCGGCGTACCCGAAAGTAGAGGTACGCCAGCCATCATGGAGATCTCACAACATACAGCACTGTAGGTACTGTTTACAGTGCTTTGGTCTTTCAGTGTTAGTGTTCAGTGTTAGGGTTGTCACAGTCTGATTTTCTGTGGCAATATGTGGCAAACATTAAATAATTTGTCACTTTTTGAATTTACCTGATTAACAAAGTTTATCAGGTTCAAGAAATGTTTGTTTTAATTGTTTTAACTTTTGCAGGTTCGGGAGGTTCACCCGGTGGCAGCGTGTACGGCAGTGGCAGGCGAAGTGCTCGCACAACCAGCAGGTAGAACTCAGGTACCTCCCCCGCTACCTCCCACACCCTATCACCCTCATCACTACTCTCATCATCATTGCCATTAGAGGGTAATACTGATGCTACCTTAGAGTATGTTATAAGGGAACTCTTTTAATGACCTTTTCTGTATCCTTGACAATATGTATGCAAAATTTTATGATAATCAGTTGAGTAGTTAAGGCTTGAAAGAGTAACAAACAATCAAACAAACAGACTTACTTGTGTATTATAAGTAAGCCTATATCTACCACTTGAAGCATATTGTGTTCGGATGTTACTAGAAATCGTCAGCAGGAATGAAATAACATAAATCAGATATACTGTAAGGTGCATCTGTTATATTTTCAGAATTTCAGGAATTAGCACATAAATACACTTTTTTTTAATTAGCACAACTATTTCACGTCATATGCTATTTTTTTTATTACACGTATAAATTTTGCACACCCTCACTAGGAATCATAGCAGTTAATTTAACAAAATATTATGCATATTGAATAATTTATTTAGAAAAAACAAATTCATATTTTTTTATATTGTATAATTATTCAGTAAAATTATATTCAGTAAAATTATGTTTTAGCATAATATATAACTTTATTTAACAGTGGAGGTCTAAATGGAAGCGATGGGACTCCGGGTTGCTTCGCCCCAGTGCCGGCCGATATCTCATCTCTAATTGATAAGTAAGTAGAGAATCAAGATATATTATATCTTCAGATATATTTATCTATCTATACTAATATAATAAGGTGAGACGGCGGATTTTGTATGTTTGTTCATATGTAATAAAAAAAAAGTGTATTGTCAGCTCCGACGTATTACGACTGGAATTTACTCCGTACGAACGATTATAAAATCTATGCCAATATATAAAGCTGAAGAATTTGTTTGTTTGGTTGTACGCGCTAATCTCAGGAACTACTGGTTCGAATTGAAAAATTCTTTTAGTGTTGGATAGTCTATTTATTGAGGAAGGCTATAGGCTATAGAGAACGCGAAGTCGCGGGCACCAGCTAGTACATAATAAAATTATAAAAATTCATAACGAATTAATATCAGCGCCATCTCTGTTCGCAAGGATGTATTTTTACTTAGTATATTCTAGTATCAGAATCAGATATTGTATAGATAGCGCAATATCTCTGAAAATAGAACGTAACGCAAACTGTGTGACAATTTTGATTTTACTCCCATAAATTTTCATACCGGGCTTAGGTAATATGAAAATCAATTCTTAAGGAGTAAACTCCAAAAATCATTTACTATTTGAAGGGTACATTATTCCAAATGGACATATTGATATTTAAACATTGTAGCTGGCTTGAAACCAATTAACTTTATACATTGCACATGCCACAATACCGACTCACTTGATGGCGTTGCCTTACATTTTTAATTTAAAACATTTTTTTGTTGATACAGGTACCAACAGCGAAAGGAACAAGAACGCCGCGAATGCACCATCCACGTATAACAAACACTTCTGGACTGAACCAGTTATAGTTGGATGAAATAATTTATAGTTAGTAACACTTGGGGACACGGACACTTCAACTCTAACCGGAAGTGCCACTTTTGAGAAAGTGCATTTAAGGATAGAATTCATAATTTTATATGGATACTATGGAGGGTAGAGGTAGGAGGACCAACTTACATTCGTGTTAAACTGAAAAGTGGCAAGCTAAATAAAAGCATTAAATAGTGGTTCATAAATTGACCATAATGGCGCTAGTGTAGCATTGGTATTTGATATGATTGGTTGGTTTCGTAGCTTATGAAATAACTGTAATAAAATGCTACTAGTGCGTCCATACACCAATGCTACTACAGCGCCGCCTAATTGAGCGTATTCGACGGACACTTTTTTATGTATAAAGTTGGGCCTCCTTACCTCTATTCTCCATGCAAACATCTCTTGATTCGTGTCCTAAACTAGTGTATTTTGTACATGAGGATCAAAATCTGTAATATAAACATTTCTGAAAGAAGTTTATTAAAAAAACGGGTTTTATACTTAATAACAATTATGTATGTCAATTTGATGCTGACTTATTTTTAAAAGTTCCAATACGTCCAAGACTATTTATGTATCTAAGCTAGCGTACCGCCCCAGCTTTGCATGGATGGAATTTCATATACCATAAAAAAAAAAACATTCTTTGTATACGCTATCTGTTGCGTGGCTTATACTCGTAAGTTAGCGGAGAAACAGATAGAAATGGACAATGTTTTATACTATTTCCTCCTACGCTGACGTCGGTCGCTGACGTCGGCGGAGCGTACGAATAAACACAATACTATGGGCTATGGGCCACCGCACAGCGACGCTGACGTCCGCGGCAGATTTATTGCTACGCGCCGGTCTCGCTCGTCAGTGCTACGCGCGTCGGTGCGCTGACGCGTTATACACCACTATCGCGCGCTCAGTGCGAAGCTGACCGGACGGCGCATGCGACATTGACATTTATGCTTGTAGATTGATGAAGCACCTGGGGCCCTAGACAAAGTGCATTCGATTTGCTTTCGATTCGATTCGCTAAATAAAAATGTATGGGATTGACATATGCCTTCGCGTGATTTAGCGAAGGCATATGTCAATCCCATACATTTTATTTTTAGCGAATCGAATCGCTACGGAGCGAATGCAACTTGTCTAGGGCCCCTTGTGCGCTACAAGACATGACTAAAAGTTTTACTATTTTGTCGTTATGATACACGTACCTAGTTCGACTACAAATCTATTTGGTACGGCTATAATATACTATGAACACCAAAAAATTGATGTTTGTCTCAAGACCAGAAAATTTTATAATAATTACCTACCTAGTTATTTTGTATCTAATAAAATGAAAAACATTCTGATGTAACAATCTGCTTTTAGTACCTAAGTAGGTAATACTAAGTTACCATTGAATTAAAACAATGACATATATTGAACATGCTCATAAATTTACAAATACAAAAACAGCAATAAAAATTACATTGCTCAACAAATAAATTATCTAATGTAACGCACTAAAATAAAAGGCTACTGAGATTTTTTTACTAATTTACATCTATGTAGTCACGATTATTTTGATATTCAAGTATGTGCTGAAAATAAAAAATAAAGTATATAAAGAGGAGCGGTTGTTTAAAAAAAATAAAAATAGGTGCTACCAACATCGCAAAACTGAATTTTATGATATAAGTACTAGCTGCTGCCCGCGACTTCGCCCGTGTAACTTTGTAAATTATATACTAAAACCTTCCTCGAGAACCACTCTATCCATTGGTGAAAACAGTATGAAAATCGGTGCAGTAGTTTCTGAGTTTATCGCGAACACAGACAGACGCGGCGGAGGACTTATTTAATAATGTAAGGATAATTTGGCAATGAAATGCAGAGATCACAATCGCGACACCCCATTAGTATTAAAATATTAAAACATTGTTGCATAAAAATTATAATGTGATTTACTTAAATGCCGTTAATCTATGACAGTTTAGATTTTAATATAATTTTAATAAATGTGTACATATTAGTGTTAAGCGAAATTATATGCTGTTGTGGGGTGGGTTTTGAACATAGACATTAATATTCTACTATATTAATGTCTATGATTTTGAAGAATGTGTGACATTTGAATCGCTGTTAAAATTTAAAATGATATAAATTTTAATTATGGAAAACAGTTCGAAACCAAGTTGAATATTCTTTGGTTGTCTTTAAAAAAAAAGAATATTTAAAAACCCCCACAGCAGTTTCCAAATGCGCTTTGAATATTTTTATGTATATTTTCTACCCGTTTACCGGCCTAAAGGACGTTATAAGTAGATGTATTCTTTTTTAAGAATATTCAAGTCGTAATTACGATACAAAAAATATTTAAAGTTGTTATTAAATTAAAGTTAAGGTTACCTTTAAATGGCTGTTCCAAACTGCAAAAGATACATATCATTAAAATAGACTGCCATTATATAAGTGATTCATAAAATTCCTTTACCGTTTGTTGAATAATATAGTTAATTATTAGCAACTAATTTATACACTATTGTATAAAAATCTTTCTATATACATGTTGTGTAATAATGAAATTAATAATACTATAGCAAAAATGAAAATAAAAATGTGTGTTGTGGTATAATTTTCGCATTATTTTTTCTTGTAATTATTTCCTACTAATTTAAAAACTATCCAATCCAGAAACTTTGAAGCGAGCCGTAAACTTTTTCCAGGGTCTGCAGCGTACCTACATCCTCCCAGACAAAGATTTCGTAGGTATTTTTTGTGTTCTTGGGTGACGGTAATTACCTACCATCAAGTGGACCGCCAACCTGTCTTCCAACCTTTAATCCTTATGAGGCTAAGATAAAGGACAATGCTCATGACGTATGGAAAAAAAAACCCAGCCCCGGCGCAAACGAAATGTAACTCAAATTATAGATGAAAATCAGGTATAGTCACGTGGGGCAAGTATGCAAGTATGCGCAGCGGGTAAGTGTACGCATGCTAAGTATCTCGAAAACAGTTTATGACTAAGAATCGGCATCCCCCCCTCTTCAATGCCGCACGCAGCGTCGTCCAAAGCGTGCGAGTGTCAGTGATCGCCGGCGCGCCATTTTGTCTTCACAGGTAAGAAATGTTTTTTACTTATAATATTACGATATTTTACAGAATTTAGCGTGTAATCTTTTATTGAAGTAAATCATTTATGAAAATTTGCTATAAATCATCGATAACTGAGTAATATCTAGTGCAACTAGTGGTAATGTTTGGATGGTTATGATGACGCAATTGTGAACAATTTTGACTGAATCTCGTTTGGATGCTTTGGGGCAAGTGTGCGCTCACTCTTCTTCAGTACTCTTCGAAAACGCTTAAAAGTTTGAATCACAGCAAAAAGTATGGGAAGATTTACTACATTTACGAAAGCACAAGAAGACGAAATTTTCGAGTATGTGAAACATAACGACGATCTTTATTACGGTCTCACTATGAGTAGCCTTCGACAGTTGATATATGAGTATGCTGAGTTGAATAATATTCCACACCGCTTCAATACATCGACAAAACTAGCTGGTCGTGATTGGGTGTATGGGTACCTTAAAGTGACTGTGTGATAGCGCACATTAATTATCGATATTGCTTAAAATTCAGACTTTTTTATGTTGCGTACACTTACCCGCAATACTGCGCACAGTTACCCCTAGTGTAGGGTAAGTGTGCGCATTTTGACTATGTTTGTTTTGCTTATTTCTCAAGAATATGTGATATCATTGAATAATGTTTCTATGTTTAATTTGTTGATTAATAAATACTCTAACCAATTAACCTCGTTTTGTTTTATTGAACCTAACATTCTGGCTTTTATGACGCTTCAAACCTTAAGTGCGCACGCTTGCCCCACATGACTACTGCATAGGGGCATCATCGAAATCGATCGCTAAATGTGTGAAATTGCTATTCGAATTCTTACAGGGGTCATATTGCAGTTGTGAAATTGCTATTCGAATTCTTACAGAGGTCATATTGCAGGTGGTCTGTGATTGGAGTGACCGTTCCAATTACAGACCACCTGCAACTCCTTGGTGCCGATCTGAACTTTGGTAAGAAAACTGGGCATCCTTTCCAAGGATAGGCGGACCTAACTGCGAGACAGCTCCTTGACTTATACAGAGCACAAGTCCGATCCTGCATGGAGTACTGCTGCCACCTCTGGGGTGGATATCAATTGGCTGCACTGGATTCGATTGAAAGGCGAGCTAAGAAACTTATTGGCAACGACACCCTTGTGGAGTTTCAACTTCAAAACCTGCAGCATCGCCGAAAAGTAGCGTGCCTATCGATTTTCTATCGTCTGCGCTATGGAGAGTGTGTGTTCATTCTATACGATTTAATCCAACCCGAACCGTTCCACTTGCGGACCTCGAGGCGCGGGCGGGGGTTTCATCTCTTCGTGGTTGATGTTCCTCGGTCACGCATAAAGCGTTACAGTTCCACCTTCCTTGTCCGAATTGCTAAGGAGTGGAACTCATTGTTTGCGTCCGTGTTTCCTCAAAATTACAATCTCGGGGTCTTCAAATCAAGGGTAAATGGGCACTTACTAGGTAAGCGTGGTTGACCTTCGGCCGCATCTGCACCTTACCTACATCAAGTGAGATCGCGGCCAAGCGGAGCCTTGATTTTATAAAAAAAAATGTGCTTACTCAATATACCTATTTTAATTATTAATGTACTCAGAAAAAGGAGCATTTAATATTACAGTTACGGTTTAAAAGTTTATAATATGACAAGACAAGTATCCCTTTTACATTTACATATAATAAAAATAAAAAGTAGGTTTAGCATTAGTCGGAGGACTGCGCGGAATGCGCTGTGCACGACAAACTATTAAATGCTCGTTTTACTGAGTACATTAATGCGACCCCTGTAAAAATTCAAATAGCAATATCACGCTTTTAACCATTGGTTTCGATGGTGCCCCTATGCAGTATTTAATTACCTCATATTTACCTACCCCTATTTTCAATTATATTTAGTGTGCGCCGGGGCTGGGTATTTTTTGAGCATTGTTTTTTATTAGAAATATATTTTTAATATTTTTGGTTAAAATTTATTTATCGATTGTTATGTATTTCTTCGGTACTACTATTTCTTAGGTTACTTACCTGTTGGTTACCTATTGTTCAAAGTTTCAACATGAATTTTAGGTAAATACTATAAAAATTATATATATTAAAGAACATACGAGTATTTCAGTAACCAGCTTTCAATACTTACATATCAAACAATAAACAGATTGTTTTTCTCTCAATTTAGAAAAAAAAAACCAAAACAAGCACCACAGAATATTATATACTTGTAGGGTATATAATGTTCTGTGGTTTGTATATAGCTGACTGACAGTGACAGCTGACACACATAGATCTCTTCCTTGAGTCTCTTCACTTCCCTCTCCTACCCTCCCAGGCCCAGGCCAGGCAGTTTATCATGTTGATTGGGCACGATTTTGTGTTTGCCTATTTATGCATAAAACAATAGGTTTTAAAATGATTTCCCGTGCTTAACCTAGTGCAAATTAACTAGTGAACTTACTTCTGTGCACTAACTAATATTACAAGTGTTTGTTTCTCAATTATGAAGTGAATTTTGGTTTGTTTTCATGCCATTCACCTATATTGATTTATCGTATGCTATGCTAGTGACCTGTTTTCGTGATTGTAGTATGAACTCGTAAATAATTAATGAAATCATTAGTGAGAGTTTTATAACAATGTTAAGCGCAGTCTAGTGGTGAATGCTTTTATGAAAATATGTTGTTTAACTACATGAAATTATTAAACTTTTGCGTGTAAAGATTGTGGTTCTTTACATGGTTTTGTTTCGTAATGCTGCACACTTGTGTTTCACGATGATTACGCCACTTGAGGAGAAAAAAGATGAAAAAGTAAGTAATTAAATAAACATTAAAGTTCAATCAACCAAGCTAGATCCATTTAAAATGTTCTAGCTCATATAACAAGTTACACAACACGCTAATTAAGCAAAATGTAATGTCTATATTATAAGTTTATTACATGCAACTAATGGTTCTAGCTTCTTTTGCAAAACATGAAAATGTTTTGAATTATTAATTAATAAAAATAGTATAAAACGAGCAAGTGGTATTTCTTTTGCAAACGTTTTATTAAAAAAACTACCTAAAACGAATTTTCTCGAAGATAAGATCCTGACAGATCGATTCCTAGACCTAAAAAACCCCTAAACTTAAATTTTCGTCAAAATCATTAGCCGTTTGTGAGATCGTCATCATGTACAAGAATTCCTCGTTTAGTATTCTAAGATACAAAATCGGCCCTCTATTCTGTTATTATGTTGTTCAACGAGTTGGGTGCTGATGCTGATATTGATATATTTAACTGTAAATAGACGGAAATTAAGCGTAAATTGACAGCTATACTATTTAACTGAGTGTTTTTCTTTTTCTTTTTTTTTCCTTTTCATTTCATTTCATTTTGTTCTCTTTTTCTCATTATTTTATATTATTTAAGTTAAGTTTATGTTAGGTATATTAATTGTTATATGCATATGTTGTCATTCACAATTTCTATTTTGTAATTTATCTGTGTATACCTTAAAATTGCCTTGTGTTACCTATACCTATTAAAAGTTTTTTGTTTGTGCTGTTGGTGTACCTTTTGAAAATTAAATTATAGATATAACTTAGTTATACCATTTAAATTTTTTGGACAAAAATTAGAGTCCAACGAGATCCTCATGCATTTTTCCCATTCATAACCATACATTAACATTTTAAATACATAAATTACTAACAATAGTTGAAATTCGGGGTTTAAATTATTAATTACTCCAATTACACATTTTATTTTGTATTGAAGAATGAAAGTTTATTTATTTATTTATTTATTTATTTATTTATTGTACAAGGCCCCCAACGAGGCAGACATCCAACTAACACATTGTACAAAATAATTAACACAAGGCGCCGCAATTATAGGGAGCTCAGCATGCACCAATAAAAGCTACAAGCAACATCTAGGGAATAAATAATAAATAATAGAAATATATATTGTATAGCGTTACACTACATGTCACGTCCATTAAATGAATAATAATCAATAATCAATCAATTAACAATCGATAAAATAAATAATAATAAATAAAGTCAAAAATAATCAAGATAAAATGTCAGGTGTCGGGACCACGGACGAGGATGACTCTCTTGATTTTACAATATTTTAATAAAATTTATATTTATATATATAAATATATATATATATTATTGAGTCAATCATCTAATTAGTCTTTTTCATAATTATTTCATATTTCATAATTAAATGCCATGCATTATGACAGCCTTTTTTCTAACTTCATTTTACACATATAATAAGAATATCGTCATCAAATTCTTCATAAATAGAAATGCAGAAAATGAACCCAGCTTAAGAGCTATACATATTGAAATTACTACTTATTGAATTACTAGACCATTTCAGTATGCTGCTCATTCATTATTTCAAATGGTTGTATTAAAATTTATATGGCTTGATGTATAAGAAGTACATGTTCAATTTTTAAAATTGTACTTTATTCCTTATTGGTTAGATTCGTATTGGCATGGTGCAAGTGTCAGATGGCAAGTCGCGGCCGCGACCAGCGCGACTTGTCCTCACAATGGATGCGGTCACCATTCAGAGAGAGACCCCTGTTCCCATTCAGCCACCGAGAGATAAAAATGTACCTCATGCTAGAGTGAGTATTTTTATTAGATAACAAGAATGATCTAATAAAAATATTAGATCATTCTTGTGATTTGGAAAATGGAGTTAACTATCCAAGATAATAAAAACATTTTAATGTTTGAGTTACCAGCTAGGAACCTTGACTGGAAAAGGGGGTTTTTACGTTATTCCAGGATTTTTTTCTCTTTATAAAACTTTCCTTGTACAGTGAATATTTTAAAATGAAAACTAACAGATTTAGTCTCCATCTTCACTTTGATCAGGATATTTCATCAATTGTAGAGTGCATTAAGGACTTTTCTTTTAAGTATTAAGACTATTGTCTTACCAATCTCCTGGTTGTGGAATCACTCACATACATTGGGTAATACTTAAATATAACATACTTAAACATGATTTTATTTAGTTTACCCAACAAAGTACGAGTATGTCCACTTACTTTTCAGGAGCGTATGGTACAGATAACCAGACAGAAAGTGGGCGGATTGGGGTTAAGTATAAAGGGTGGGTCAGAACACAAATTGCCCATTCTCATTTCCAAGATCTACAAAGATCAGGCTGCAGATCAGACCGGACAGCTCTTTGTGGGAGATGCCGTTATTAAAGGTAATTTTTTTAATAACTTTTTAAATACTCTATTGATGTTCTCAAGGGTACTAGTTAAGTCCGCCCAAAATAGTTACATATTAAGAATTAGTTAAGGTTAGTTATGTAACCTTAACCATTCTAAGTATAAGTTAAGTTATTCTAGCTTTTTTGTATTCTTCTAAATATATGTCCATGAGTATATTTGGATTTGTCTAGTAGAAATTTCTTAAAATTCGTTAGAAAATTTCATACCTAGTTGTTAATTTTTCATCTCAATAAAATGTTAAACTGTAGAGTCTCACAACACTTCACCAGTAATTGCCCTCAATTAAATACAATGAACATTTTGCAATACGAACGACTTGCGATTTCTAGTTCTTAGTATAATAGTAACCATTAATTTGTTCAGCCAACATTCAAAATCAGCTCAGAAGATAGATTTACATTGTAAATAATAATTGAATCAATCCCAAGATATATCTTGATAATGAACACAACAAAATAATAAAGGTAAGTAATATAATTTCCGAAAAAATTGATTAAAAATGAGAGTATTAAAAAAAATATTGTTACTGCCTTTTTTTATTAAATTCAGTAAATTGATGATTAAATTACTAAAAACCTTTGTCCGAAAAAAGTCATAAATAAATTTCCAACAAATTTAATTGCAAATATGGTTCTATTCAGTATAAATTTAATTCTGCCGAGTTACACTAATTTTTTTTAGATAAAAAGCGAATTTATTTATTATGTGCTTGCTGGGATTAATTTGTCTGTCTGTCTGCATTGAAAGTGATGTTGGCTTGCAGTGAACGGCGAATATATAACGGCGTGCAAGCACGACGACGCCGTCAACATCCTCCGTAACGCAGGAGACATAGTGGTGCTCACTGTGAAGCACTATCGCGCGGCGACGCCCTTCCTACAGAAGCAAGGTATATCTCGATCACTCCATTACTGGGTCAAACGACCCCTCCACTCACGAAATGCTGAGACGGCCACTCGATTCAAGTCACTTACAATGGCCCCTTTGTTCCTCGTCCTAAAGCTTTATTCTTGTTGACACTGTTAACATATTTTCATTACTCTCTTGTCTATCGTACCTTTCCTTAAAACTTTGATTTATTTATTTATAAATTTCTCATTATAGTTCAATTTTATTTCCTTTTGTACTAATATTTTTTATTATTAAAATAATAATGAATTAATGTATTTAATTACTTACATTACAATTACAAACGCTATAAAAAATGGTCAAGCAATCTTTCAGTAATGTTTGATCTTTTGTACTTGCGGCATTTCAGATTTATTTATATACACAGATTTTTAAGAGAACTAATTTTATCTTCTACTAAATGTATTTCATTAATCTGTAAAATTTCGATGTTAGAAACAACAAAATTAGTAAACGAATAAAAGCAGAAATATATATATATATATATATCTGGTGAGAAATTGTACATTAAAATTAGCTGCCATTTTGTCATTCATATCAGATGAGTAAAGAAAATGTCGGTTTGTTGCTTGCAGCTGACGCTTCGGACACCGACAGCAGCACCGGCGACGAGCACCCGTCGCTGCACTCGAAGGCCGTGGACGCCAACTGCAACTCGGAGCACACTAATGGCGGCTGGCGCCCCGACGACGCCGAGCCCGACGAGCCCAGCCGGCCCGCCAGCGCCGCCGGCTCGGCCCGCTCGCGGCCCGCCTCCGCCGCCTCCGACCGGCCCGACTGCGAGTGGACCGACGTCGCCTGCGTGCCGCTCATGATGGCCTACGTGACTCGCTACGTCACCGGTACCGACAAGCTGCGGCCCGGCGCCTTCGAGGTGCGCGGCGCGCGCCCGCACCAGACCACGGGCGTGGTGCACGTGGAGGACCCGTCCGCGCTGTCGCACTGGCTCAAGAGCATCTCGGACAACATCGTGGGGCTGACGCACCTGCACATGAAGCTGCTGAACCGGGGCGGCGGCGAGCGCATCGAGTACATGGGCTGGGTGCAGGAGGGCGTGGTGTGTGGGGGGCAGCCGTGGCAGGTGTACCGGCCGCGGTTCCTGGTGCTGCGCGGCACGGACGCGCTGCTGTTCGATGTGCCGCCGGCGACGAGCGCGGAGCTATCGCGGCCCACGGAGGCGCTCAAGGTGTACCAGACGCTGTTCCGTACGGTGAAGGAGAGCGAGACGGTGGACTGGCGGCAGCACTGCTTCCTGGTGCAGAGCGGGTGCGGGGCGGCGCCGCGCGCGTCGGGCCCGCGCTACTTCAGCGCGGAGACGCGGCAGGAGCTGCTGCGCGTGGAGGCGGCGTGGACGGCCAACGTGGTGAACTCGGTGGTACGGCTGGGCAAGAAGACCTTCACGGTGGTGCACGGCGGTCGCGCGGCGGGGCTCACGCTGGACTGGACGAGCGGGTTCTCGCTGAGCGAGGGCTCGCCCTCGGCGCCGCCCGTGTGGTCGTACCGGTTCTCGCAGCTGCGCGGCTCGAGCGACGACGGCAAGTCGAAGCTGAAGCTGCACTTCCAGGACCCCGACACGAAGCTGATCGAGACGAAGGAGCTGGAGTGCCAGATCCTGCAGAGCCTGTTGTTCTGCATGCACGCCTTCCTCACGGCGAAGGTGGCCTCCGTGGACCCCGCCTTCCTGGCGTCCGTCCACAGAGGCCACTAGTGGACATTTCACTTTTTACACGTGTGCTTGGTGTGAGCAAGTAATAACTATGTTACATTTTCATTAAACTGTTAACTGACTCAACTCGAATCATCAAAAGTTGTACTTATTTGTACCACTGGTATAATATCTACTTTTTTTTAATAATTCCAAGTGACTATTTGCATTATGTTCTTCTTAAAGTTTGTATGTTTATATATTATGTCCCAACGCTGGACATGGGCCTATTTATAGTAAACACGGTACCATTTTTATTTTTTATTTTAAATGCGTGCTAATAAAGGCCTAAGCATAATATTTAAACCAAACAGCGAATAATAAGACTAAGTTATTATTACAATAATAATTACTAATAATTGTTATCATAGAATATTATAGTTGAATTCTCTGTTATTTCGCTACGGATCTAATTTTGAATCTTATGCATGTCGTTGTTAAGATCTGATTTGTGAAAATAATTGTATTCGGTCTTCCCTTTAAATTCTCATTTGGCTTGTTACTAAAACTTTTTTATTGTCGTAAAACATAAAGATATAGAGTCTCTTTCTTGTTTATATATAGGTTATATTAAATTATCAAGACTAATATCTATCGAGTGTCTGTACTACTAATATGACAGTATTATTTTTTTTGTAGCACGAAGGTATTAAATATCTTCTAAAAATATATATAAATATTGAAGTTCTTTACTTTCTTAGAAAGGGTAGTTTAATTTAGTCTAGCACCTTACGTTAGGGATGAATTCTATGGATTCACTAGATGAGTAGTTTTACTAAACACTACCGTCAGGATGTATTTTTTAAACGTCTATAATTAAAAGGAAAATTATTAAAATTTTATGCCAATATTATACATTAGTCATTAAATTACATATGATTTTTTTATAGGTTTAAAATTGGTCAATTGTTATTCTTAACTAGCGACCCGCTCCCGACTTCGCCCCGGGGTGCATTTTTTTAACGTAAAAACCTTCCCTGATTATCCATCCTTCTATCCATGAGTGAAGACAGAATTAAAATCGGTCCAGCCGTTCTCGAGTTTCGCGCTTAGCAACACATTTAGGGATTCAATTTCATTTATAAAGAATATAAAATTATAAATATCCATCAAGATATATTTAATTTTCCATTTAACTTAACGAGAAAAGTCCAATTTCATCTTGTCTTTTACAGCATTTTACTTAGCCCCTCTTTCACCAATGTCAAGTAGACTAAACCGTCATTTAAAGTTACCGGTAACCGGGAATAATTTAGCTGATATACCTTAGTTTGTACTGTAAAAGTCCCAAAAATTAAATAGAAAATAATTTAAAAAAAAAAAAACGCCTATCGAATGATGCAGTAAACCGAGTGCATAATTTAATAAAACAGAAAATGATTTCTAAAAGTAACTAATCAACACTTTACATGTAGTTGGTGAAAGAGGCGCTTACTCTAGTATCTTACCGATTTAATGTTAATTTTTTCTAATATAAAAATAGCTATTTTTAACTTACAACATTTTCAGTTAGCATTTGAAACCAAAGATTTATAATACTCGTTGCGAATTTTCACGCAAACGTAATTATTTAAATGGAATCTTTTTTACTATTTTTCCCCACCGATAAGTATAGGAATTTTAAATTAAATCTATAATAAATACAAAACAAAATACGCGTGTCTCATTAAAATGTGCAAATTATTTTGAAATTAAATTGCGCTTTCGTCATATCATTAAATTGTAAGAGAAATTAAATATCAATTATGAATTGCTAAATATATTATTATTATAGGACTTAAGCCCCTTTCATTAGACAACATTAAAAGTAAGCTTAGAGCTTTTTCCTATAGCTATAGAGTATTAATTAATTATCTAATTTTTTGAATTTCTGAAGCATACTGAAGCACTTATTTAGTGAAGTGAATATGTTTTTCAGATATAATGAATATTTAAAAAAAAAATGACGCCTTACAAAATATATGAAAAATCTTAAATCTTTTTTTTTCGGTATTTTTTCTGGGTGAAAGTTACCTTAAGGCGTGAAAAGATGACAGACAGACAGTAGGAGTTACTTTCACATTTATAATAAACGGATTGTCTAGTGGAAGTGGGAAAATATTTATTGATATGTTAATCTTTCATATTTTATCTCGGAACATCTGCCTGAAACAAAATCTCTAAAATTAATATAAAAATATAAAATTAATTTAATAATTTATTCCAAAATCAATATAAAAATGAACAATTCATTTTCAATTTATATTAAATGAATTTTCACATTTTAAGTTTTTCATTTGCACTTCAAAACGTCATTTTGTTTCAGAAGAGTTCCTGTGTATTATTAATAATTATTATAGAAAATGTATAATTTATTTTTACGAAATATGTCTTGTGTACGAGTGTTTCAAAGTTATATTTATAGCTTTTAAGTATTCTTAAGAAAATTCACTGCCTCGGTTCGTTACTTGATTATTAATTATTATGATATCAAAATAATTAATAAGGCCTTTAGTTTTTTTCATTAAAAAAATTAAGACTTCTTTGTTCTATATTTAAAACAAAACTATATCTAATAAATAAATAAATATTTGCCTAATACTTTTTATCGTTAAATTTTAAACATATATATAATTTTAATACTTAAAAAATAACTTTTGTGATTTTCTAAATAAAATTTTTGAATTTTCAATTAATCAATACAAAAAATTACAGTATGTAGATTTTTTTCTAATATCGATACTTGCATGGCCTCTAAATATTTCATGAGAGTACTTTTATATTCACGGATGAATTTTTAAAATTTATGTGAGTAATTTTATATTCACAGATGAATTTTTAAAATTTCATGTGAGTAATTTTATATTCACAGATGAATTTTTAAAATTTATGTGAGTAATTTTATATTCACAGATGAATTTTTAAAATTTCATGTGAGTAATTTTATATTCACAGATGAATTTTTAAAATTTTATGTGACTAATTTTATATTCACGGATGAATTTTTAAAATTTCATGTGATTAATTTTATATTCACGGTTGAATTTTTAAAATTTCATGTAATTTTATATTCACGGATGAATTTTTAAAAATATAAAATTATTGTGAATTGTATAATGAATAAATAAAATAAATTAGCAGTTTTGAATCATTCATCGCAAAATGACAATACGGATATCGTCGGGTCCTCTTTGAAAATAAAAATCACCTTTGGGACCAGCTGGAGTGCAGGTGACGTCTTTATCATCATCATGATCATCATCATCATCATCATCACTGTCATCGATGGGTTGCATTGCTCCACATTTCATAGAAAACTTATGACAATTGTAAATAGTGAAGTTTGTATTAGTATGTATGTACGTTGGTGACCCTTTTCGCACGTATACCTTTACCTTAGGTCGTATGTAGAGTCAATGAGAACCTACCCTATGTAGTGGTGATTGACTGTATGCACAAAGTCGGCAGGTCACGTGACTTGCCATCCAAATGGTGACCGTCGAAGCCAGTAAAGTAAAAAGGCTGTCACACCTAAAACTTGAATATTTTCCGGTTGCCAAAGCGTTTATATATAAATATAAATACATAATATGTATATTACGTAGGCGTTGTCATTTGTTTCAACATGAAATAATATTTTTTTAAATATAAGTTAAAACTTACCTATTATTATTATTACTAAAACACAAAATAATATATGTATTACAAATTTTTATTTATTTTATTCCCTTCCAGAAGTGTTGTTAAGTATCTGACTTGTTGCGTTTATAACCCTTTTTCGCCTGCATACATTAGTATGCATTTTGTTTGAAAATAATTATTGATCCGAGCGCTTCAAAAAACGTGTTTTTGTTCGTTGTCACAAAAAAATCTTTTCTTTATACCTAACCAAATCACATTAATATCATCGACCTTGTGACATAGATTAGATGTGTTCTTGAAATTTATAAACCTTAAGATGGTTACAATTTACATACCACGATAGTATCTAAATTAACGTCGTTACTAGCACTAGTTTAGACGCAGCACTAAGCGCATTCCTCAGAGATGCACTCGAGTCGTTCGCGTACAGTGTGGCATTTATAAAAGTCATAACTCTTCATAATAATGTAATATAGAAATGATTGAAACTCAGCTTTTGGCGGCCGGAAATACTTCTGAACAATGTTTGATGGCTTATAGAATCGGTTCGGGCGTTGGGAATCACTTTTCATTTCTAAATATTTTCTACACTATTCCATTAATTTTTGCATTATACTAACTTTGACATTAATTGAGTGTAAAAAAACCGAGCCCGTCCAAATATTTAATGAATACTTTTTACTCTTTTAATCAAATTGATAATTACACTTTAGTTTATACAAAAAAAAACGGAGTGTTCCCCGACACCGGATGGCTGTTGATAAAACAAAAAGTAGGTGATTTTAAAACAATGGTATCAATGGATTAGTCAATTTAGCGAATATACTCAAGACTGAAGTTGAATGTTGTGTATTATTATAATCATTTATATTATAAACCCTCGCCCTTATTTATACGGAGTAAGAATTTATACATAAGATATTTTCTTTTGTTGACATAAATAGTAGGAATACCTACATCAGGGGCCCTAGCAAAGAGCATACTAATGCAAACGCTCCCTTTGCGTTCTTACGAAACGAAAGAAATAAAGCCCGGTGATTGGTTGTTGTAACGCCCACATAAAATTTTGACCAATCAAAGCTTTCTCCCAGCGTAGCGTAGGCTGAGCGTAGCGTTTACGATTGTAGAAAGCACTGCGTTTGCTCTTGGCTAGGGCCCCTCAGTTGTGTTTGTAGAATATGTGTCTAATTTAGCTCACAGCAATTAAGGCGAAGTCTTTTCTCAATTGAAATAATTAACGCTTGGTTTTGTAGGAGTTGTCGTGCCCCTAGCGCCTGACTCGTATTTTTTGTTAAGAGAAAGCAACTCAAAAAATAACCATTATACAAATAGAGGAATTTGTCGTATATATCCGGCTCTGGCGAAATCAACACGAAAATAACTTTCGGATAAATCCGACTCTGGCGGCCAAAGGGTTTAATTCAAATTTTTAAATGTTTTTCGTCCAATAAATATTCTATATGTTGGTGATTATAAATTATTACCTTTATCGCCATGCTGTTTTGGCTTCGCCCCCCTTAAATTTCGTCCCCCCTCAGATATTTTTTGCCTCCTTATATAATATTGATTATTTTTTTATATAATACAAATGAACGTTTCAATTGAGAAGTCTTCAAATATCTTTCGGGCAAAATATATCAATGATATTCTTACTCCGTTAAATTCAAGAGGTTGGTCAATGAATGACATTTTGTATAGAAACAAAGGACCGCTTGGATGTCGAAGTCAATTTGAGTGGAGAAGATGTAAAGTGTGGGGAGATTAGTGCATAGGGATAATACCTAGATACTAACGGACAATGTAACCACGTGTCTATAATTAGCTGTTATTTATTAGTTATACTTATTGTTAACTTTATGTAACTATATTGTATTCATTAGTAAAATATATTGATGCGATTACATTTTAATATGTTTTATTTTTTAATACCAAAGTTCCTAAACAGATCCGTAACCAAAACGCGTTTTTGTAAAGAAGATTGCTCATAAAATGCCTGGAATAGAATGAGCAAATGGTTCTAAATCCTTCGCCCCGCTGTCTGTCTGTCTGTTCGCGATAAACTCAAAAACTACTGCACTTATTTTCATGCTGTTTTCACCAATGGATAGAGTGGTTCTCCAGGAAGGTTTTAGTATATAACTTACAAAGTTACGCGGGCGAAGTCGCGGACAGCAGCTAGTTGTGTTTAAAACAATAATTAATATTACTAAATAAGAACCTTATTCACTAAATCGTTCCTGACTTGAATGCAGATTTACTATTTAAAAAACAGCATTTTGTGCAAAGATTATTTTTGTTTTTTTCAGTTTGCTATGGTTAGTGAAGTCATAAATGAAAATCGCACAGTATAGGTTTTATTTATTTATTTCAAGCTTGAGGGATAAAGTAAAGCTACACAGTAGAACACTAAAACATACAAAGCCCACTCATGTAGTCAAATAAACATAACAGATTTCATATAGCATTTAGGTACAACTTATAAGTACTAGGTATGTTCATGAAATAATTATGCCTGTTTTGTATTGTAATTTTCATACAACAAATTAATATTAAGCATTATTAATAATAGAAAAATAGATTTTTTTGTTTTATCAAAATTATATACTTAAAACTACAATGAAGTAGGTATAGTTTATTTATATTTATCTACCTATGATTGATTTCTTGTTATAGATATGTTTATTCATATGAAAAATGATTAGGTATAAAAATTTGTTAAAAATGTTCTTTTAAAAAAAATAAAGCAAAATTTTAGTTGTGTTACATAGGTATCTAAATTATGATTTATTGTCTGTAGAGTCGTAAACTAATTTTAATAACACAAATAAACTTTTAATGTTATTCAAATTTAAAAAAAAACTGCAATACATAACCTACACACAGCTAACTTTGAATGAGATAAATTAATTGATGTTGCCTAAAACCTAGACCCACGATTTTGGAACCTGACAGCATCCTGACAGCTGTTGTCTAATGAAAATTTAACCAGTAACTAACCTCTTTCCTATACATGGGACCTTTAAGTGAAATTTAACGTAGGGATGAGAAAATTACATAGGAGACTAATGCCCGTTTTCACAACAGTTTCCTAGAGTTAGGGAACATATAAAGCCGCCCATTCACGGCAATCTGCCTTGCAGTCCGACGTTTCATGAAGGATTGTGAATGTGACTGCCGTGAATGGCCGGCATTATCTGTTCCCTAACTCTAGGTGACTGTTAGTGAAAACGGGCATAAGAGGTTCATTTTTCCTTATCATAATACAAAACGTGGAATTCTTGTGTTACGACCATCTCGCAAACGATTTTGACGAAAACTAGGGTTAGGGTTTTTTAGGTCTAAAAATCGATCTGTCAGGGACATATCGTCGAGAAAATTCGTTTTAGATAGTTTTTTTTAATGGAACGGTTACAAAAGTAGTACCGCTTGCTACAGCTAACGCCATCTAGGGCCGAGTGAACAAAATTATTTTTTTGCTACTTGATAACACTACTCGATAATAGATGGCGTTTGGACCGGATACCCGAAATCGAACTGTCAGGGTGTTATCTTCGAGATAATTCGTTTAAGGTAGTTTTTTTTAATTGAACTTGCTCGTTTTATAATATTATTTTGAAATATTAAGTAATTACTAATTCAAGTATTCTTGATTTTTTTTCTATAATGTTTCGTTCTTTCTTACATGTATAAAACTTTAAACCTTTCATTGGCCCGAGCCAAGCGCGGTCACCCAGTCTAGTAGATAATAAACTAACTGGATATATCTAATTATATTTCAACCACAACTTCAATCAATTTACCTCACCCTTGACATAAATTAATTTAGGTATAAATTATTAGTACAGGTTGTATAAAAAACGCGTAGATGTTATACTATTAGACATGAAAGCAATACGTTCGTTCGCTACTTAGATATACAACATCAATTAAACATTATTGTAAATACTAACGGCAAGTGAAACCAACAGGACATCTTGTAGTAGGTACCTACAATTAAAAAGATTTTTTTAACAAAGATTTTGTGCGTATTAATTACATAGATATCTACTTGTTTATATATATATTATGTATGTTGGAGATTAATTGCGTCAAATATGGATTTAATTAATTGACTGATTTGTTAAAGAAAATATGAAAAATTAAAAGCAAGGTATTGAAATAAAAAAAAAATATTTTTTTTGAAGTCTTAATTTTTCTGTTATGTAAAAATGTACGATTGAACTATTACAAGCCAGGAAAAGTTTAGCATCTACCTTTATACGTAGGTATTGTCCTATGACATTATTGTCTAAAACACATAGGTAGGTATAAAGTTTTTTTTTCTATAAAACATGTAGATAGGTACACCTAACAATCGAAAACATATTTTTTTTAAATCTGATACTGATTTATTAAAATTCCTTACAAAGTTTACTTTACTACCACTACCTACTTCTGTTTTCATTAATATTCTAACAAATTTTTATTGTCGTACGTATAAATATTTTCATGACAGTTATTGTCTTCGTGTTTTAATTGTTTTTTTTTATTGTATAATTTAATAACACTGGTGGACAAATTGACTGTTTTAAAAGAGTCATTTTTCAATGTATATCTACTATCTAAATCCTAACAAAAAAATCCTCAATTATCAAAAAACAATACCTAGTGATAATGATTGATTCTATTTTATTGTCATATAGTATCTTATAGACTTAATAAATTTTAATCATAGGAAGATGCCACATCAGAATCAGAGCTACACCAAAAAATGTGCTACACAAATATTAAACGAATACATTCACTAGACAGCTGCACAACCTTCAACTTTCCCGTAAAAGTCTTGGAGAAAGTACAGCATTTGAACAGAATTGTATCAAAGTTCAAAATACCAAGAACCACCTCACCTTTTTTTTTGCACAATATCAAAATATTTTATTGTCGCTAAGTTACATTAAGTCACTAATTTATTTCACATTTAAAGTTACATTTAGGTGACAGTTATATAGATTTATATAGGTTCTATAACGCTAAGAGCTAGCAGTCAGTCCGGCTGACTGGAGGGGTGGCGCTCTGAACACGAATTTATCTACTTGTAAGTTTTTTTAACAGCAACTTACAACTATTAACGTGAAGTTTTTGTAGACACGGCGCACTTCACCTTTGATATATAGTCTCTACATTGAAAAAAAAATATATATAAATTTTGAAATTACTTATTAATAGATATTTGTCAAAATTCTGGAGTCTATACTCTGTTTTTTTTTTTTAACAAACGAGTACTGAGTAATGTCTCTCGCATATTTGGACCGCCTGGACTACTACACCTTAGGCGCGTTCTTATTGAATAAACGGATTTTATGTTGATTACGTTGACCAATAGCAATGCAGTGAAAATTTTTAGTACTCGTTTGTTATATAAAAAAAAAAAACAGAGTATAGAGCAGCGAATATTTTTCCAGGGTATTTAATTTACGGAAGCAGCGCCGTGTCTCCACACAACGTCACCACCTAATATTAAGTCCATCGTACAGCTAATATCGTTATGTATAAACATTAAGAGCTGAACATGTATACGATACACTACACATGTTCTTTATAAAGCCAAATACCAATGCATTTCTTCGTTATTTATATCTTTAGGTATCATCGTAAATTAATATCTTTAAGAAACGCTTCTATTTCGTTTCTAAATAACACAAGCGTTATTACAGCGGAACAACAAATCTCACAGGAAAACAACTCACCTACAAACACCAATGAGAACCAAGAGGAAATATATTTTTAATCCAATAAAATTCAACATATTTTCACCAATATGGGATTTTCTAGTGTCTAGGTCTAGGTGTCATTATTATCAATTAGATTATTTTACGAGGCTTTTCATAAATGGGTTAATAAATTTTGACTAATACATAGATTAATTAACGTGAATAGTTTAAATTAACTGGCTTAGATCAAAAGTAAATATAATCATTTGAAAAGTTTACCATACTTGAATCAGGTACATTTTGTACATATAAAAAAACAATTTCGAAAAATTTATAATTCAAAATTTATATATTTTTTAATGAACTTTTATTGAATTTTTTTGGAAATGATTTACTTGTGGTATAATAACTAATAAAATAAATAGAGTTTGTGTCACCCGTATCACCTATGCGGTGGAAGAGTTCTTAAGATCTACAATACTCTAAACATATTTATGGCTAATCTACTAATACATTAGTAACACTAAACTGTTTTTTTACTAACACAAATATATTTATTAAAAGTGGGAATATCATTTGAGAAATAGGCTTTGAAATGTATCTTACTACATTTAAAATCGACTGTGAGTGGGTACTTTACAAATATACGATAGATTTTTAATGTTATTAAAATCATTTTACTGGAATCGTATAATAAAACATCGTTAATGAACTTATAACAAGTAAATATCTTCAAAATTGATATTCCCATTTTCCATCAGTCACTACGAAGATATTTTTTTGCATAAACGAATATCTGTTCAATCTACCCTCGTTTGCCATTGTATTCCCTCAATCTGCCCTCAACATCTTTCACGTCTTTTATTTGTATTTCAATATTTTTATTACTATTTTTAATTTCTTTAAACACTAATATGTAGAAAGCTCGAGTTAAGAAATAGACTCATAAGTATTTAACAACCATACATTATGTAGATACTTAACTAACTATAATGAGCCTCAGTAGACAAGTTAGAAAATATTACAAATACTATTTTAGCTTTACAAAAAGCACGTTTGTGTTTCGTTTGAGCTTTTACCTTGTCTAATGAGACTTAATATTTACTTGAGTACTTCCGCAGATGTCGTTGTGGTTACTAAGATTTTAGAGAATACCGAAGGGGGATGAGGGGATGAGATAATCCTAAATTTTTTTAACGTACGAGCTTTGTACAAAACAAAAAAAAATGACATTCTTGATCAGTTGAAACAAGCAATAATTGGCAGGTAGTTTATATAGTTTTTTTTTATGTTAAGGTCGTCAGAAAGATGATTAAGGATAAGGAATTGGTTAATGGGCTCTGGCAACCTTTACTCACTCACCGAAACACAAAAGCACACATGCTATTATTTCGCGGTGGTCTTCCGTGAGAGGTGTTTACAACTGCCTCGGTCTGCTCTAATGACAGCGAAATGCAGTGTGCCTGCCACTACTTGCCAGTTGCAGACGAGAGCCAACTATGAAAAGCTCTTTTACAAATTTGTCCGTGTCGGGTATTGAACTGGAGACTCCTGAAAGCACCTTAAACACACGAACAAGGGGCTCGACAAGTTATAATAACTGACAAGTTTTCGACCGTTTAGCCAAAGCGACTTCAAAGTCTGTTTCCATGGCGTAAACTATGGTGTTACAGATCACCTATGTGTTTAAAACTTTTTGGTCAGAAGAGCTTTTATTTTAAGTTGAACCAATCATTTACTAACCACAACAATACCAGCGATGGAGTATCAAGTCATCAAAGTAACTGAGTATTCGAACGAATACAATCGGAAGTTTTTACATCCAAATGTTTAACTTCATCATAATAATGTCTACCTATTTTATTATCCAATGTCCCTTAAAACTATTAAAGCTATGTTACTAGTTTTTTTATTCTTACAAGTGTTACTACCTAGTTTTAAATACCGTCCAAATTAAACAATAATTTAATAGCATTTCAAATACCTAAATAGATTTTACAAACTTTTTTTTTAGTTTATGTAAACCTAGTCTACGGTCTTTGTATAAATATATTCGAAAATCTTTCGTATTGTCATCAGTTACACTTATTATTATCGGATTTGGCTTTTATAGAACTGTTATACAAATTCATGCTATAAATCACGTCATTTTTTTATCTTTTTGACGAATAAACGGATAAAGAGAAAACGTGGTGAACGGATAAGTGCAACTCTTGAATGTTTGTTACTAAATTGTACCTACGCGTTAACCGCTGATAATTTTTGGATGAATTTTGGCGCACAAATTGTGCATTTCCCATATTAAAACACCGAGTTTTTTCTGATTTGGTAATAAGGTCTTATTGGAAATCTATTTGAAGTTTTGTAAATCAATGAAATAAATGATTTATTACTGTAGAATTGTTCTAGGAGATCTAAGGTATAAGAAACCTTTAAAAAACATAAATACTATGAAACAGGATCAAATTCTCTTCGAGCGGAGTTTATTGATACGAAGTCTATAAATTATAATATACATATTATACTACAATTACTATACTCGCGCGCCCCGACTTCGCTCGGGAGCAATTGGGGGGCTTAGTATACATAATATATACCCTATGTCCATCTGAAGTAATGTACCTTTAAAAAAGTGTTTTTTTTTTTTTTTTAAATAGTTACAGTGGTTCCAGAGATTATGATCCTCATATAAACAAACATACAATATCCGCCCTTTTTCGTTATTGTACCTATTAGTATCTAAGAGGCTCACCACGTCTCCACGTTTCCCGTGAATAAAGTTCAACATTTTTATAAAATAGTAGTAGATAAATTATCTCATCATCTGAGTGAACGGAATCATACAACACCTAATCTATAAAAGCACTTCTCACTAAACTACTAACATCAAACATTAAACAAATACTTTATAACTAAGAGCTTCTAACATACAAACATAGAACGGAAATGAAAAGTTTCGGGGGCCATTATAAAACCTCCTAAAAGTTTAGGCTAAAGCTTCTCAGAGTCCTACCAGTTACTTAGTCATAAGCGGGTTTATAATTATTTAAAATTTGACATATTTTCAAACACTGTATATATATATATATAATATATAATATATAACACATTAATTGTTCTACACAATAGTATATGTGTCCCGAGAAAAAGTTGTCGAGATACAAGAAAATGTCAACCTCAATGCGATACATCTCATAATTACATATTTATCACAGCTTTTACATTTACTTCACACGATAGTCGAGTGCTATGTAAAAATATTCAGCCATTTATTGTCATGGTAGATTTTATTGTCGTTTCTTATACATCGATTATAATTATCAAGTTCTCTCTAAGTGATGAGCAGTTGCTGAGTTCGTATAGCACACGTTAGACGTCAGGGTCTGATTTCGCGTTGTCGTCATTGTAGAGACTTATCTGTTTGTGGATCCAGGATATGTATTTCGGGACGTAAGCGTAGACTCCAGGCAGACGAGGATGAGCACACTTTATCCCCCAGGATACGATACCGCCGACGTACCATCTCGATGGATCGTCCGGATCTTTGCAGAGCAGTGGACCGCCTGAATCGCCCTGGAAGTAGAAACGTCCAAACCATTGATCTCGATATATACAAATAGGGTTACAAATAATGAATATATGCCCAAATTACTACTATAATTATACCTGTCTACAATCTTTATATGTAGAAAATATTTAGGGAACTTTTTTAAAAAAACAAACCTGGCATGCATCCTTCCCACCCTCGGGGTATCCAGCACATATCATGCCCTCAGTAACGTTCAAATCACGATGCTCGAGCCATTGGTTGCACAGGTCTCGGTTGAGCACAGGCACTTCTACTTCATTTACAGCCGGTTCGTACTCGGACACTAGGACGATATTATTTGAATAAATATTCATTGCATAGGATAAATTTCAGTCTCTTATAAAACTGTCAAATGGCAAAAAATTCCTCATAATTTCTCTTATCATTATTAATTTGCTATGCAAGTATACAATAATAAATAAGCTATCATTCTCAAACAACTCCATCAGATAAATAATCATCATACGAATAATAAATAAACTTTTTTTCAGACACTATCTGTTTCACCACTCTTTTTGTTGACTTAAGTCCATAGTCATGGACTTAGACAATAAAAATCACGTGAATCTTTAATAAACTAATGGTTATATTAATACGTACTATCTTTGTCGTCTCTTTTACCCCATCCAATCACAGTGCAAATTGTTCCTGGAATGAGGGCACGGTCTGGAGGCGGGAGGCATACCGGAGACAGTTGCTCGTGGTAACGAACTCGGACAGCAAGCTGTACAACAATTATTAACTTGTTCACAAACTAAATAACTAATCCAACTTAAGTAGACAAGAAATTTTAACTGAGGATTCCCTGTGTACAAAGCATTTATAGGGATAAAGCAATGATGGCGACGCACCTGAAAAAGAGCAACGTCGTTGTCATGTGCGACGCCGATACTGTACAGCGGATGAGGAACAACTCTTCGGACCTTCACCTTCTGGCCGTAGTATGCGTGCGAGCGGCGACGTGTTATACCCAGTTGTATTGTCCAGCCGTTAACATCCGAATGGCTGCAAAAAGAGAACCTACCTTTAAACGAAATCTCATACGGCTATTAGTTTACTCTTATGATTTTTTAATAAACTTATGACGAATTGAATTTTTCATGCATTTTGAATGTTGCAAAGACATTTTCCTTTCATTTGTTAGGCATACCGTTTGGCACAATCTGTTTGCAATGAAAATAAAATAAATCCCCTTTTAAACAAAGACCACGTAATATTGTACGAGTCTAATTACTACCTACAAAAGGAGCATGAATTTGGAACGCTTGTGTCCTAACTTGAAGGTTATTACTTCCTTTCAAGAGAACCGTCGATCTCTTGATGGTGATTACAAGATTCATTGATGACTTACTTGCCAACACAATGTGAAGCAGTGAGCACCCACTGATCGGCGACCAACACCCCGGCGCAGTAGAAAACCTCTTCAGGCCCGCCGAGGATGGCGGCCAGGAATGGCCAGTCGCCAGGAGTGGCTTCCACTCCGCCGACTATTCTCTTAGTTGCACCAGCTATGGCTCGTCGCTTACCACATTCTAAAAAAAGTGTGTGTGTGTCAGCTCTGACGCCCTACTGGAGTTTAATCCTTACGAACGATAAATAAATAATTTAATAAATACGAACAAACGAATAAATAAATAAATATCAGCGATATTTCTGTTCGCGATACATGATTACCAGTGCCATTTAGTTTTTGCAAGAATGTATTATTACGTAACATATTCTAGTTTCAGTGATATTGTGTAGATGGCGCTAAAAGTTAATAACTAACGCGTCACGCTAAACGTGTGACAATTTTGATTTTACTCCCATAAATTTTCATACCCGGGCTTATATATGAAAATCGATTCTTAAGAAGTAAACTCCAAAAAAACGACTAAGCTTTCCTCGGCCAACGAATTAGTTTGACCATTCAACGAGGAAATGCTACCAGCGTCCTTGGTACAATACCGCAGGGTCCATTTTTATATTGAGTTTTAGTTTTAGTGTACATATGTAATCAATTTGTAAATATATATTAATACTTAGGGCCTCTTTCAGAAACTACAAGTAAAGTGTTGATTAGTTACTTTTAGAAATCTTTTTCTGTTATATTAAATTATGCACTCGGTTTACTACATCATTCGATAGCCTAATTTTTTTACTATTTTTGATTTAATGTTTGGGACGTTTACCATACAAACAAAGGCATATCAGCTCCATTATTCCCGGTTACCGGTGACTTTAAATGACAGTTTGGCCTACTTGACGTTTGTGAAACAGGTGCTTAGACTAATTAACTTCCAAACAGGCAGACGTCTTTTTTTTATTTTCACTATAACAAAATCACCATTTTAATGTTAATTTTGTAAACAGATAGATTCTTCAATTTTATATTTATGTACTTTTTTTAAACATTGATCTTTATCTCTATTCTTAGTATCTGCGTTTGTGGCGACTAATATTTAACCTTCGTTGACACTCACGGATTCTAATTGAAATTTTAGCAAAAACCCTTTCAGGGTGTAAACAAATTTCTTCACCTTTATTTGATAAGTGAAGAGTGGATGGCGGTATTTCTTAAATAAAACTAAACCTAAATTAATGAAAAACTAGTTAAGTATATTAGTTATTTTATTAATTTTCTCCTGACGATTGTTTTGTGGGCATCAATTATCATGGTCTGTGTCTATGCTCTATGTAATGTCAGCTTATTTAGAAAACATATAAAAGAAATACATAAAAAAAAAAAAAAAACTTGACTGATTGCTTTGGACTTGACGGACCTGTTTTGGAAAACTACTCAAAGAAAAATTTTGGACTTGACTGACTCGGGGTCTGTTACTATTTTATCTTTTTTATTTTAATAAAGGCTATTTTGAATTGCTATTTTTACAAATGACGCATTCCACACTTGTTGACTCGTTGACCGTTATATTAATTAATTACCTACATTGAGAGCTTTTGGCTTATCTTCCAAAAATATGTCACAATACTAAAACATATTAGTTCAGTTAACATTTATTAATTCATATTAATTCAGTTAGTTAGACATGTTGATGTTTTGTAATATATTTATGGTGTAGTGTTGTTATGTATATTGGAATGTATAATAATTATATATTATGTGTTGTCATGAAATGAAATGTCTAGACAAACCAATAATGATTTACAGATATTGTTATCATATTGTGTGTAAACTTGTATTAGATAATAAATAAATAAATAAATAAATAAATAAATATAGCTGATATATTAAAAGAGGTCGAAATAAAAGGTATATTATACGAAAGGATTTTGTTCAAGCACATACCTGAACAAAACCATTTCGCACCACACATGCCCTTTAAGTGGTTATGTGAACAATAAAACGCTGTCTACCTGTAACTTGTATCACACGAGCCGACTACCTGGCGGTCCATTGTTGCCCTACAAAACATAATTAGAAAAGTTTTCGCAATCGTGTCGCGATGTGCCCGGACCGAGCAACCGAGGATTACACAATTAAGAGGGATTCCTGCGGGATATTTCGACGGTACCTAAGTACATTTTCCGCAAAATGGAAAATAATCTGTCTAATATTTATGCCACGAAATTCATAACTTCTTTACACACTTTTCACAGAAATGCCTGATGAAAGTCAACCTAGTAACATTGCAAGGCATTGTCATTACACTAATAAAGGAACGCATAAGTGCCGTATTTTCCATAGTGCTTTCGACCTTATGTCTGCGAGAAAACTAAACCTCAAAAGCAATGATGAGTCCATTGCATGAGTGGCTGGAGTGCTTGCCTAATAGCTTTGTTCTAGGGTTCCCTGGTTCGATTACTGGCTAGGTTAACTTTAGAAATAACTTTCAAAGCAACGAGGAAGTTCTTTTGCGAATCTATATCTTTATGTGCCTCAGCAAACATAGAAGACTAAATTATTATATTGTACGCGCAAGGCGTTAAAAGTCTTATAAGCGTCTCCTATGAAAGCATGTGGAGAATCAATAGGTATATATGCATTAGGGTTGGGAGTGCTTTTGAGGATAAGATTGTTCTAAAGGCTAAATGTATTCCGGTTCAAATTTGTAAGCTGAAAGTGCTGAAACTGAACAAGGACATTGAAAATGTCGAGTTTACATTCACACAATATATCAGCTACTCAGTTTTAAGGGATATGGATAGCGTTACATTTTCAAGATAATGGTTGTATTTTACTTACGGTTATGGTTTAGGCCTAACTCTAAACAAAAATCTTGAAGCGTAATATCGTATCTCAAAAGACATCAATAACCTCCATGAATAATGCCAATTTCATCCGATAACAAAGAGTTCTCGATTGCCGGATCGATTTTCAATTTCAATTCAATGCTTTGTTATAACTTATAAGTTGTCCGCTCGCTTCCAATTGCATTGCAATGATAACTTAGTGCACTGCTTTTATTGAAAAAAGTTAATGGCTGTGTTTGACTTAATTAAGTTTTGTTTGCAAATTTCTATTAAGAATTTCCGACGGACAAAAGGATTTTTCACTTATTATGGGAACCTTTTACAAAAGTATCGACTCGACATCTTATATGAAATTTATTCGGATGGGAATATTAAAAATTTATTACGTCCCGCCATCCATTATCCGCGAGTTCACGACAGCCAATATTCACCTGAGCTGTAATGGAAATATTTTATTATGATCTATCACAGTAAAGAAACAATACCTTGAAATGGAAATTTTACTGGTTGAACACATTGGACAAAGTAAATGCATTAATTTTATATTTAAAGAAATAGTCATGCATAAAATACTTTGTCTCAGTACTAATATTACTCGGAACACTAAAAATCTCTCTTCGAAATTTTAAGAATTTTTTGCCAAGCTGTTTTTTCTAATGTACATGGTTTGAAAGGTTAAAAAACAAACTCATAATATTAGTCAGGATAAAAGAATTTTTCAAAGTCGTCTTGTGATAGTTTGCTTATGCAATTTCAAAGAAAATGTTGGATTCTGAAAATTTTTCGCTTAGTAATGTTTTGCTTTTAAAAATGCAGACTTAGTATAAGCTTTAATAGTTTACCTTTATAGCATTTTTGTATTATTGTTTGAAGGCGCTAATCTCTGAAAACTTAAAAGTTATTCCTTTAAGTTTTCAGGAGGAAGATGGAAGATGGATGACTATAAAGTACCTTAAAAGGCGAGCGAAACCGCGCGGCGCGGCTAGTTTGTAACAAAAATGAATATTCACTGAACTTTATACGACTGTGACTTTGCCAGTAGACGATGAAATATCGGTCGCTCCCACAGCTGGCGGAGCAGATAAATATTTGCTTGACAGATTGCTCGTATCTTCCGAGAAGCCGACGTGTTGTTGTGACGATACGAAGGCCCACACTATTTACATTTTATCCTAGAGCAGCGAGGAGGGATTTGTTTAGTGTCGGCACAGTAGTGTCGAGAATATTGCGTGAAAAATATTTTTTGCCTTCTAGTAATTCTCACTCATTGCTAACCTACTTAGTAATTAGCTGGTGCCTGCATTTTACGCGCTATAGTTAGTTTTTTTTATACTCTTTTTTTTTTCAGGATAAAAAGTATCCTATATTATATATTAACAAACAGACAAAAATTCTGAATACATTTTTTTTAAAGATGAATGTCACCGAGATGTCAACTCGGTGTGTGACTATTTCACAACTGGCCAGTACGTAGCGCCGTTAGACAATAAATTTATACGCTGTCAAAATTGAGCCCTGGTCCGGAATCCGGAAGGAATTTAATAAAAAGTTAGCATTAATCTCCTATGAAGTGGGAGACATGAATTATGACTCTCAACGCTATTTAAATAAGGTACATGCCCATTCAATTTTATATCGTTCCTAATATTACATAAAAATTATATAGATAACAAGTGGGGATGTTATTAAAATTTTTGTTGTTACGTGAAATTAACTTATAAATCTGTCAATATTTTTAAGTTTTTGTCGTGGTGATAGTAATTTGTTCTTTGCTGTTGGTCAAGTGATTATGGTGTTGTCATAGATAACATAATGTCTAAATCAGATATATTTTTTTTTATTTTAATTTCACAAAAGTTGCCAGATAAGCGTATGTAAAGGCACCAGGCATGAACGCCTTTAGAAAATTTATTCTATTCATATAATATTAAATTTTTATAGAATTTCATGCAATACATTATCAATTTGTAAATAAATTTATAGCTCAAATGTAAGAGTATAAATACAGGTATAATTCTTTGCAATCAAGTTACAAAAAATATAATCAAAAAATAAAAATAATAAAAATCAAGCCGGGTGCACTAGTGATGGACAGCTACGAGTATAAAAACCAGTAATGTACCTAACCTACATCCAATAATAGACACAAATCTCAAATTATGAACACCCAAATATATATATGTATATATATATATATATATATATATATATATATATATATATATATATATATATATATATATATATATATATATATATATATATATATATATACATATCGCTGCTTAAAAACTAAAGGGCATTAAAACAAAAAATCCAAAAAAAAAATTTATGGCAAAAATACAATCACAATCCTTCATATTGTATGTTGCAAAAAGAGTTATGGTGTTTTATTCAATATTTAGTATATTTTGATATTTTTTTTATATTTAAAAGTAACATATGCTTATATCTCCTCTAGTATTCAGTTTATTGTAAAAGTACTTAAAAAAATTAATGCTACTTAAAAATACGCTTCTAACGATGTATAATATGCATATATTTGATATATATCTAATAAATAAAAAATAGACAAAATATAATTTATTTTTTTTCGATTAGCTCTCCTGTAAAAAGTGTAATTTTGATTTGTGGCCCTTTAGTTTTTAAGCATTGAATTATGTTGCAGAGCAGATAACCGATGGGGTCTTGCGGCCAGGTGGACAGACGATCTGAAAGGCACCGTGGGAAGCAGTTGGATGCAAAGCGCAGAAGACCGTACGCGGTGACAACTTGGGAGAGGCCTACAACTCCCTTCAACAGTTGATAGACACAGGCTGATAATGATGATGTTATTATTACTCAAAAGTTATAGCAGAATATTCAATCTCTTTCCATCCATCGAGTATATAGAACGGAAATATCAGTGGAGTAAACTAGGCTTGAAAAATTATCATTACAACTCACTTGTATTTCACAACGCCTACCTCTTTTTACGTGTATCGTAAATTAGTATACCCAAGTGCTGATTTAAAGGAGTTATTACAAACGCAGTAGACTCTGTAATGGGCGTCATAACTTTTTTGCGTGGTACATCGCCACTCATTTTTTATTCTGTCCCATAAAACGCGAGGTCTGTATGAGAGGTGGACGATAGAATTAAATCGGTGAAACTTATGAGCAGTCGTTACAGGTAATGAGGCCAAAGCGCGTCTTCGTACAGACGTCTTTCGACCTTACTCCTCGGCTATAAGGTCCCCTTTACTTCTAGACGTTGTTATAGTATTTATGGGTTCTTTTGAATTTTAAGCGTTCCAGCCGGTGATTAATTTTGTTTTCTTTAAATCAACAAAAGCTATTAAGAATTGTATCGCTTCGCGTTCATCTCGATCTCTTGTGTGCGATGGAATTTCAATTCGTAATTGATTCTGTTTCGTCTTTCTTTAGATAGAGGGCGAACAATAGTTCATGTATTTCGTGGTTTTTGTAAACTTTACCAAGATTATTTCAAAAATTGTGACCGTGCAACAGCAGGCATGCCAAACTGACGGTGAAGGGCAACCTTTACCATTATTATTCTGTAGCGTTGCTTGTGTTATAGGCTACTGTAGCCACCTATCAAGTGAAAAGTTAACCAGTCTAACAACCTTAACGTAACAAAACCCGAGAAAATATTTAAGTAATATTGCTTTAGCACACAAATTTTTTCACTTTATTTTCGAACGAACATACTTAGACTGTGTTTCAAAAAACATGTGTTATTATCTGGAACATTGCTAGTATAATAAATACAAAAGAAATAAGATGTTGGCGTAATGGATGTTCGTGTCTCGATAGCAAAATGGCAGACTTGAAATTAAATTGATCTAAATAAAGATAGCATGCATCGCTTCATCTTACAAAATATTATGTGGCATTTTCCAATACGGTTCAAGCAACGGTCTGCTGGGTAGCAGTATAGGTACACCCCCTTAAAGAATATTGAACCCTCCCCGACCCCTTTCCATTACAAAGCGCTGAGAAATTTTAATACTGGCCGATTTATTAAACTCTGAACACACAGCGAACGACAACAATAGTAGTCAATGTTATTATAATTAATTAAAATTATGGTAATTTCCAGGAAATGCACTCATAGTCCGGTGGGACCAACGTTTGGATGGGAAAATGGCAGATACATTTTTGAATCCGGCCAGGCCTGTACTTTAAAATCTTTTTGAAATCTAAAAAGAAAAGACGAAGAGAAAACTTAACAAAATGCCTTAAATATGTTACTCGTATGATGACAACCATAATTGTTTTAATTTTGTATTACCATTATAAATGCTTCACGCATTGCTAATAAAGTCTAGACTACCTATATAACCTCTTTTAATCCCGACATGTAAAATCCGAAATGTAAAACGTATGAAAATTTTCAAATAAATTTGTAGTAGGTACAAAAATTATGTTAGAGATTGTGTGGGCTTCAGTAATAAAAGTGTATTTTTTTATACAAAAAAATACTATTCCCTTATAATAAACATTAAAATTGTATTTTGAAAGAGCCAAAAAAAAAAACAAAAGGCTGTAGCAATAAAGAACAAAAGCCTTTGTCCAGTCGTTTAAACGTTTACTTTGTGGCATAGATAACTTTTAGAGGCGCACTTGGTTTGCGGACAAAATGAACAATATTGTTTAAAATTAAAATTTATAAAACTTATTCGTACTATGCAAGGCTATAATTTCTATAAAGGTTACACTTTATCTATAATTTCAAAATAGCTATAAAATTTTAATTTAGGGTTATTGCTTCCTTTTAACAAATTTATTTGTGAGAGCACGAAGTACCTACCATATAGTTTTTGTTATTATTATTTTTACCTATTTATCGTTATTTATTTTCTCTGTGTATCTCAAATATAAATAAAATAAAATAATGTAATATTTAATTATACAATTATACTATGTTTAATATTATATTTATTTTGATACATTTCAATGCACGTGGGCCGTTAGTAAAAATATTTTTTGTCTATTAACGCGCAAAAGCGATCCTCATACAAAATATTAAAAGGGAAAGCAATTTGGCGGCACGTTTCCCTTAAAACAAGAAATACTTATTTATGTAATAAAGAGGCCTTTAGTAGCTGGGAGAAATTTGGGCCCGTTAATAATATTCGTTTCAAAGTAATGCCTTTACAAAAGAGGCTAAATTGAACTCAATCATAATTTATCCTCTAAGCTCTCATTTGATGGACTTTCGGAAACATAAATTTGTTATTGACTTATTTGCAGCCGAACTCGAAGCCAGCGGAGGACTAATTGTTGTAACCGATTTAATTAAGAACATTTATACTTAGCTAACCGTTCTGGATTTAACTAAATTACTGAGACGGCACTCGCGCCACACTTAAGTATTGTATAAATCTTTTAAATGAGTTTATTAATTTCTAAAAGGTACTTAATCTGTTTTGAAAATTAATAATAATATTATTTTAAAAATTTGATAGTCTTACGGAATTATTTTAATGTTTCGAAACCGTGCATACAGTAGGGCATAAACAGTAGGATATATGCCCAATGCAATTTGGGATAATAGTGCAAAGATTTTACAAATTAAATTCAAAGTGCACGCTATCACACATATTACATACCTACCTACATATCTATACCAATATATAAAGCTGAATTTGTTTGTTTATTTGGTTGTACGTGCTAATCTCAGGAACTACTGGTTCGAATTGAAATTTTTTTTTGTATTGGATAGTCCATTTATCGAGGAAGGCGATAGGCTATAGAGAACGCGGACCAAGTCACGGGCACCAGCTAGTTTTAATATGTAATAACATATCCAAAAGTTGCATACAAGTGAATTGCCAAGCTTACGGTGAGACTTTACATATCAGAGTACAGAAGAGCGCTGTAAAATGCCTTCATTCCACTGATATGTTTGTAGAAACAAAGCAAAGGCTGTTCGCGGCCATTTTGCGGTTGAATCCACACCATTTTATTAGACGGCTGATATTTCCGGACACTGTGAACTGTGTGCGCACTCCGGAACCTACTCTCTCGTGTTATTTGATGTGGCTTGTTTGCAGCTCACATTTTACGCCACAAATTCTCAAGTGGGCATTTTTAATTACTTTTTTTACAGATGAGAGTTATAGCGGTAGCCTCTTGAAAAGATAATTTATATATACATACTAAATATATAAACTTTTACACGTATTTCCACATTGTAAAAGACAATTAAATTAAATTATTCTACTATAGGTTAGAAGGAAAACTCCGTAGCTGTTTTATTTAAATAAATCTACCATTAAAAAATATTTATAAATATTTTGTTTTAATGTAAAGATCGTGTAAATGTAAATAAGTACAATTCAACCCAAAACTGACAATATAAGAATTTTCGTAGAACGCATTAACGTGAAGGCTACGAAATGGCCGCGATATTTAACATTTGCTGAAAGTATGTCAAAGTGTACAAAGAGAACGGAAGAAATGCATTTGAAAAATTAAAAGCTCACAGCGGATGACATCGCGATGAGATGTTATTGTTTAATCCGCATTCACGGTTGGAAATAAAACATGTCGTTAGATGTGGAGAAATAATGCCATAATAGGTACTTATTGATTAATAAACTACTTTCTATTGAGCACAAACATGATATAGTTGCTGAGGATTTAGTTATTCCGCAGACTTGTACACGAAATTCCTTCGTCAACTAGGAAATGGGCTGATGGTCTTCAAACGCCTCAACAAGTTTTCAAAATTTATAGCTAAGAACCATTCCGATCACATCAGCTTTCAAGCAAAAAAAACGGATTAAAATCGGTCCAGATACCAGACTAATCTTATAACACCCTGTTTTTGCGTCGGACTTCGGTATTAAAAATAAACTCGATACCACTTACCATAATTATTGCAGACGAGGTGCACCCGAGTTTTATCATGGCGACATTCCTTCAGTTCCTGTAGTAGGCCACCTTCACTCCGCAAGAACGCCCTGTACGTCTGAGCGACCCCTTGAAACCTTCCTCCGACGCCACCGGAATTCTTCACTACGCTGCTGTTCATAACGCTCCTAGAATAGATAGATTTCTTAGCACAAGTGTCTTGTTTCAGATAGTGGCGACTAATCCAATCATAATTGACAACACCTTTGGTCTAGTGGTTAGTAACCCTAGCTGTTAAACAAACGGTCGCGGGTTCGAATCTCGCTAGGAGGGCAAAGGTTTATGTGTTGTACCTTTGTACATGAGTGATGGATCTTTGTATCTATAATATATTGTATGTATTTAAAAAAAAATGTAATCTATGTTCTATATAAACTGTCTGGTATCCATAATACAAACCTATAGTTGCTTAATGTTGAACTAGATGGTGCTGTGTGGAATGTGTGAAGACATTTATAATCACACTTTTAAACTGGGGCAGGAACTGTCTATCATAAAAAAGTAAATACTTACGAATATCCAAGCATTGAGCAAAGTTTAGTAGCTGTCGCATTGTCGAGAGTGCTAAGACAAGCCGGAAACCAAGATTGGTTCGCTGCACGGTACACCTGAAGTTCACCACGCCCGATGTCGCCATTCGCTTGTGACAGCCTCACTGTTTTCAAAATGTTTACAATAGATTTAAAAAAAAATCTTTTATAATACACTTTCACACTTCAAAAAGTATAATTTAGTTCATTTAAAATTTACAACAAAAATAAAACAATCCCGAAAAAAATTGTAACTAGAACATGATAAATACTTTTTAGGCATTCATTTGTAGGTTGTTTTTCTGTTAAGGTCATCAAAGAGGCTGACGGTCTACTTGATAGTAGGCGAAGCCTATAACGCTAAAGGTCCTACAAGTGCGCCACATACTGCAGTATCCTACTGCAGTATGTGGCGCACTTGTAAGGATAATGAAGAGTAAAATATTAACAGTTATCTGACCGTTTGCAGAACTAGTAAAGGTTCAGTGACTTACAGCAGTTCCTCTCGTCTTGTCCTCTTGGACAGTCGATTTTTCCGTCGCACATATGCGACTGCGATATACACCGCTGGCTGCCGCAGTGGACATCTCCGCTTCTCTTGCAAACTCGACAGTTGAGCTCATCGGATCTGTCAGCGCAGTCTACGTGACCGTCGCAGCGCCAGTCGTGTGGGATGCAGCGCTTCACATCACATTGGAAGCCGGTTGGGCAAACTGGGAAATCCATTTCATCACATTAACCATTGTAATTCATTGATAAGATGCACACAAGAAGAACTGATAGGAAAAATAATTTGTGCTTGTGAGTAAAACAAAACCTCAACTATACTTTACTTCAGCCTGGTTATACCTTGTAGAACGAGCACTGATTGTACCTACGTATATTATATTAACATATTTATACGTAAATTATACTGCTACTTAAACTGTATCTATGTATTTATTTAAAAGGAAATGTAGTATACAAACAACAAAGTTGAATAATTGTGTATTATTGAGTGAGAATAAAATAAAAATACCAGGTTTTGCTGCTCGGAATCTGGCTTCTTTCACTTCTCTATTGCCGAGACAGACGTCTGTATCGGTCGACTCTGGGAACATGTCGCACTGCAAATAATCTGGCATCGACAGTCCAAACACCTCCAGGAAAAAACCGCAGCGACGCATAGTTTCTAAGAAAATATATATATATTCATTATACGTAACTTCTATAGTTTCTTCATAAAGACAGAGGTAAGGAATCAGATGAAAATAAATTGTTAAATTCACCTTGACAAAGGCTTCTGCACGGGCGCACCATGTGTCCCAAAGGGCCACACTTAGGAACGAAAAGTGAACACAGGAACAAGGCTGTTAGCTCGTAGCACCGCACGTCGACCACCGCGTCGTATATTTCTAAATCCTGTCACACAAAACGTTTCGCTTCTCTAATACCCGTACGAAAAGTAATACAGCAAATCTAGTGTGAAATTTTTACGACTTCTTCACGGACCAATTGACTTGGCACGACATGCTGTCCTAACTATCCTTACATATTATAAAACAAATACCTCCGCCGCGTCTGTCTGTTCATGATAAAATCAAAAACTATTGCACCGATTTTCATGTTCTTTTCACCAATCGATAGAGTGGTTCTCGAGGAAGATTTTAGTATATGATTTACAAAGTTACGCGGGCGAAGTCGCGGGCAGCAGCTAGTAATATAATATAAATGCGAAAATGGATTTGTTGGTTTCTTGATTAGTTTGTTACGCTACCGATCATACTGAAATATATACATTGTCAAAGATACATAAAAGGACTTATATGTCAGAGATATATTTACAGAAAAGGGTATCTCACCTTTTATTCAGAACAATTTTCTAGGGATCATTTATAAAAATATTTGAACAATTACAAAATTAACATGTAAGGGGACGAATTTTGTTATTCGATTTTTCATCAACACATAAAAAAAAACTTTTAGGTAAATCCTTAATATACCTACACACATTGTCTTTCTATGACTGATGGCTGATGCAATTCCATCTAAGGTTGAAGATCAATCCACTTACAATTTAGTTATTCTACTCTAAGTTCTTGAAACGGTCTGTTTGAGAACTAGACGAAAATATTTTCGAAGAACCGTACAATTTATCGATTTCTCATTGTTACCAGATTTTAGATACAACCTTAAAACATAGGAGTTTTAAGGGCTTGTATATACTCGTATTAGAGGTGTTATATTCAGTTGATATATATTCGTTTGTTAATAAATATTCGCGGCGCTCGGCAAGTTTCACGTCCAGGGTTATATTTTAAACGGCGCTCGCCATTGTTGTTTGACATTGATTGATCTGGTAGCGGTGAAAGGCTTTCACTAATGATTATCGATGTTACCTTGTCATGTTTTACGTTACAACTGATGCCTAGGTGCCAACTTTAGGAAAATGTCTAATCTCACTGTGCATAATGCTTATTAACAAAACGATCAAAGCAATAGGTGGTTAGATGTTGTGGGATAACGAATCCAGGAGGTTATCGTACACATCAAAAAGGAGGGAAATAGAATAAAGAATCTATATACACGTTCGCTGCTTTTCAGTTACCCCTTGTCCTATTAAGGTGGGCTTGCTGCTCCTATGGAATTTCTTGTATCAATAGGCGACGGTACCAGGTAAATATAAAAATTTCGTGTCACATGTTCGAGGCCAATGAACTCCTAAAGTACTGAACCGATTTTGATAAAACTTCGTAACTATGTGTCACTTGGTCCAACTTAAAAGATAGGAACCCGGGCGAAGCTGGGAGAGTGTTGATAGTGTAGTGTAACTATATATAATTAGTGTGACAAAGTTTTCCTAGTTCTAGTGATCGCTAGAAACACAAGATCTAATAGTAATCGCAGTCTAGATCTAGCAGTTACCGCAGTCTAACAGTAATGAGTAATAGTGAAATGTTTGATATCTACATTACTTCTCAGAATAATTATAGCGTACTAAAAGCTGGACGATAAAATATGACCACATTAAAAGTTGGTATATTATGTTAGTACTGGCAGGTTAATTAAAATATCGATCGACGTCAGTTTGTCGAAGTTAATTTGTCTAACCATTGGACGGTCACGTTTCATAATGCCCGAATATAATATTATCTGCTATAAATAATAATTTATAATATTCCTAATATCTTGTTACTAAGAAGTATTAATTTGATCTTAGTAAGAGTAAATATTTTTCGTATAAAAATATTTCTTTGAACAAGTTTTATAAAATCTTAATTACAGGGCTACATGTCGTCAATTTCTACTTTTATAATCGCAGTCATGAACTAAGCAGCCCGTCTAAACTAAGCACTAGTGGTGTGCCGGATAACTTTTTTATATTATATACTTAATACTTATGTATCTATCTATATACTTCCTTAACCCTTATCCCACCAAGTTTCTTATTTCTAACTTTCGCCAACAACTGTTTGTTTTTATATATTTTTTTAAATAATAATAAATATATTATTGCTTAATATATTTAGCGGATAGCCCGGTTTCTTTGCTGTCCAGTGTATGTTGTAAAGAGTAACTTGAACTTAGATTATTTGAAACTGTGTTGTTACATAAAGTTTTTTCAATTAGCCTCGCATTGTATTGATACAACAATGCCTTCAGATCCCATTTTCCAGTTTGTTTGTGAACTGATTTTCATTTTTTGTTTAGTTACTATTAGCTAGCTTCAAAGTCAATACAAAATGAAAAAAGGTTTTTTCCTATTCAAACACTGTCGTTAGCTTCGGACCTTTTGGACCCACAAGTTTTGATCCTACCTACGAAAAAGTGCCCGTATGACCCGCTAGACTTTTATATGTTCCGTTTGACCCGGTGTTATAAAAGGTACAGTTCTCTAGCATTTTAGTCGTTAGGAAAAATATCGACAACAACAGTTCTATATTTATAACTATATTTATAATTAAATTTAATAGTAATCACATCAAAAATATCCTTTTAAAATATTATTACTGTCGAATAATTAACTTTCCTGCCCAACCTTTCATTAAGACCCTTAATGGTTTTCAAGCGATTTATTCGCAAACAAATTAAGCGAAGTAATCATAATTGAAAAGCTAGATGGGAACAAAACTTAAGCCTCTTAACTTGAATGCACTTCAACTTAATCACCCATTTACATTTAACAAATTTTGGTTAAGTAGTTACAGCCCAGATTAACGAACGATCGGGCGCTAAAACGAGAAACAAAGCGGGATTTGAAAACTCAAGTCACCTACGTCTATAAGTCGTAACTGTTTCACGTATTCTTCGTCATCATCATTATCATTATCTGAGGTCATCGGTTAACACGTTAATTGCCAAACCGAAATGCTGAACTTACCTAGATGGCAGAAATAATAAAATCATTGAATGTATTTCCCTAGTGGCCAAAAAAAATAGCAGAAGTCAATACGATGCGGCTGCAATTATATAATTCGTACATTATTGTAAGGCACCACCACGCGACGTCGCGTTAACGGCCACATCATAATAGACCACTTCACGCGACGTCGCGTTATGTGTTAACAAGGTCGATTTCTCCATTTCAAGATTCGTCTACTCTGAAGACTTCCGCTACATGAGAGATATGTCACGCCCGTTCTCACTTTAGCTGATTGATCCTTTGGACTATGTTGGTTGACCACATTGGTTCTTAGAAAAAAGCCAATCATTGCCCTCTGCATAGCTCGCTAAGCAAATTGTAGTTTTATTACTTTTAGTTTTTACTGTTGAATGACTTCTTTATTTATTTCTTGATACCTTATAATTGCTAATTGTTTACTCAAACGCTTACTCAAACGACAACATGTATGAGTAAACTAAGATATGTACTTCGAAGAAATGTGAAGTACTACGTGTGTTTTTCCATTTTAAACTTCAAAACATAAACAAATTTTAAACTTATTTCAGTACGTTACTGAATGTTTTATTTAAAAAATATGCAATACTTAAATATTGCCTACTATACATTTGTTCATCAAGGTTTTTTTATATTCTATAAAAACCGACACAGATCTAATATTACTAATTAAATATTAGTTTATCCTAACTAAACATTACTAAATACTAATATCATAAATTCAAAAGTGAGGTTGTTTGTTTGTTTATTTGATTATTACGGTTCAACCGATCGTCATTTTCATACACGTTTCGAAGGTACAGAAAATGTTCACTCAAAAAAAGTACCTATTGTTCAACGGCTAAAAAATAAATTCAATGACTAACAAAAATATATGACCAATAAAGATTAAATAAATGTTTTAACTCCTAAGAAAAAGGGGCGCGGACGAAGTCGCGGATATAATCTTATAAGAAGCAAAATTCTGTGTCTACTTTGTAGACTCTGAGCTGACGTGACGTGGCACTTTTTGATTTAAAATAGTGCACTCCTAAGAGAAAACACTCTGCTTGATGTTGTTTCTTACAAACATTACTTTTATTCCAAGTGCCACCTCCTACTACGGGGGAGAGGGAGTAGTAACGGCCATTGACCGAATGTTGCACTTTAGATTAAAGGTTGATTTTTTTCTCGTCAACACTAAATATATAAAAAGATTCTTATATAAGACTTTCAGTGTTACATAAGAAACAAAAGTCTATTCTTTTGCAATGAGTATCAATTCTACGCTCAGGTGACTTTCGAACCAAAGATAGAGCCCTGTGAACGACAGAGTGTAGCCGGTAAAACTACGCCTTCTCCATGTATGTACACGGTTAAAAAATGCCGAATTACATAGTGAGAGTGTGCAAAATAAAAACAGTTCTCACAAAATAAAAAGCGTGACGGTATCACATTTTACATGCAAGTAAACTTGCAAACCAGTATATTCAATAAAATAAAAAAAAAGGTGAGGTTATAGCTTGAAACACAAAATCTAAACATAGTAAACTGCCTAAACATCAATTTTTAATACGCGTATACACATATTTAGTCAGCCATCAGTCCCAGGCAACCCATTAGTCAAATGATCATCATACGAGTAATTATAGAGCTTTTTGTACGTTTCTATTGTAATACACTATCTTATAATCGATATATCATCCTAATATTATAAATTCGAAGGTGACTTTCTTTCACCTCTTTACTACTCAATTTGATCGTCATGAAATTTTGTGTATAAATATGTTTTCAGGAATACAGAAAAGGTTCACAAAAAAAAAACGGGACAAACATTGCTATTACGTATGTTGGCCACGCGTTAATATTTTAATTTTACAATTCTTAAGAAAAAGGTGCGGACGAAGCCGCGCGCAAAACCTTGTTTAACTACTATCATCAGAGGATGCATGTGCACTGTAGATTCTAATAGGGTAAGGGTACTGGCATCCTTTTTTCTACAAGAAATCTGTCATTCTTAATAAAGATAAATGTTCATCTGCAAAGAGTTTTATATTTTTCAAATATACATATTTATCATAAAGTGGCCCTTAATTTAGCGTTTAGTGTCATATTTCTATTTAATAAACCAGTTGTGTTCTACACATTGCGTATTCATTATACACTAATCAAAATAACTCATTAAACAGCACACATGCTTATATCAATTTAAGGGTGGCCTTCTATGAGAAGATGTCAACTGCGTGATACTGTGGGCCCTACCACTTTTACTACTGAATTACTCTACTAACAATAATTACGCTCATAAAGTCCTCCCAAAGTAGAAAATATGTTCATCAAAATAGAGAGGAGAAAGTTAAAAAGATTAAAATAAAAAGAGAGACATCAGATAACAAACAAATACGGTCTTTACCTGCTGAGCATCCCTCTGGCCAAAGTGACCAATGTAGTTGGGGAAGACGGTGAAATTGTAAGATATCCTGTGCTGCTGGCAGAAGGTGACTATCACCGGAAGGCAGACTCCTGGCGCTGGATTCCTTGCTCCCGGAGTGTCGGTGGGAGCTGGCCACGTCACCACCGTGGATCGATTTACCACTTGCGACACGTACTGGGAAATATAAAGAAGCATAAGTATTGACGGGAACTCAGTCTGTGTATATTAATTATTATTCTGAACTAGTAATCCGCTCCCGGCTTCGCGCGGGGTGTTATTTTTATGTATACAAACCATCCCCTTTTATTCCTCCTTCCATATGTGAAAACCGAATTAATATCGGCCTAGACAACCTTGAGCGAGACAAACGCATGACGATTGATTTTTTTTTATACAAAGATTTAATTTTACAAATGTTTTATTCAGTATGTACAGGTGTACCTGTATTCTCTTTTATGTATTTTAGTTATGTATTATTTCGTCTAATATTTGTAACTATTTTGTCTCTGAGTATGAATTATATTGTAAAAAAAGGAGATAAATATTATATAACTAGCTGCTGCCCGACTTCGCCTGCGTAACTTTGTAAATTATATACTAGAAACCTTCATCGAGAACCACTTCATCAAAACAACATGAAATTCGGTGCAGTTTTTGAGTTTATCACGAACAGATAGACGCGGCGGAGGACTTTATTTTGTAATTGTAGTAATACTGTATCTTCCTGAATAAAGAGAAAAAAATTAAAAATATATGTATACTAATTTGGTCATTGGTACCTACTGAAATAGGAATATTTAAGCTATGTGAATATCAACCAAAGTTTCCAGACTGGAATTCTAGACCCTTTTTACATAAAAGGGTCTAAAATTCCATAATTTCAAAATATTTCAAATGAACCCATATTATACAAGATAAAAGCTTTTACTGGATTTTTAAATTACATTTTTAACAGAGAAATATTTTTATGACTAATATATATAACGTATCCCTTCTGAACTCCATAAAAATGATAAAGAATTTTATGACGTGCTATTGGAATATATACATTTTTCGTTAAGCCATATATAGCTTATCTATTAGATGTGTCAATGGGGAGGTCTGAGAACGAAATGGTTATAAATATTTTAGCACCTTCACATTCGGTTAAATTTTCGATATCGAAAATACATATTGAATCGTTAAACAAGCATAAGGGTGAAATTAATATTATGTACATTTCCTCCTGTCACCAATGCTTGTACATATTATTGAAGCGTTTAGTCTAACGATAACTCGCCCATTTGGGCGAGATAAATTCGGACGAGTAGACCATTAACTCAGTGGCTAAGGTACTTGCTTTAACGTAAAGTCTCAGCCGTCCCGCGTACGATTCCCGGCAGGATCAACTTGTCACAATCTGGTCTGGATCTGGCAAGTAGTGGCGTTTCGCAGTGTAAATTGTAGACTAGTTTAATGATAATCAACTGCTTTCCGATTCTCCGCATGAACGATATTAGAAAAGTATGTAATTAGGTATATAGCGAACAAATTAAAGCAAATATTCAAAAATGTAACTCGCAATTTTCTAACAAGCTTGCTATTATTTAAGTTATTTTGCATAACTTGACGAGACTGCAATATTTGTAAAAAACTTGGTAGATAACGTTGAAATATATTTCGAATAAGGTTGAAGCACCCATAAAGGGTAGATTGTGTTGTATAAAACTTTGAACAGGTGTCATTAGGCGATATAAAACTTGACACTTAGATTTGAAACTTAAGTTCCAAACTCTGTCACTTGGAAAGTACTTAAGAGTAAAGAGTTTGTTAGCGTTTCAAACTTTACGTTTGCGTAAGTATTAGGATTATATACATATATTTTCCATTACGTTACCTACATACTAATTTTTTTCTGTAATATATTAAAATAATTTATTATGTCTAATATATTGTTCCATATATAAAATAAGAAAAAATGGAAAAATTAACCCTTTCTTTTAAAAATAATTGTTATAATTTTATATAATCAGTTATGAAATATATAAAATTTTAGTATTAGCAGGGCCCTCAGAGTTTCGTAGTCCTAAATTGGACAGAATATTGTGAAATTACTGCATTATGTTTTTATTTTTCGACGAATAAGTAAGATATGTCATTTCCATATAACCTCCTAATTCCTTATCCTACATCCTACAAAGGTCGGTGCTGCAAATCCTAAGCGCTCGTAGCACCAATGGTGTCGCACCATCAGGTGGAGTGTCAGCCTACGTGCCCATATTTAATTTATTTAATTATAAATAATTTATTTGAGCGTATAAAATGTAAGAAACTTTGAATGAAACTTGTAATCTGCGGCTTTTATGTTTCGGTCAAGGAAAAATGAAATAAATCCTATCTTTTCAGTAAATAAAACATGAGAGCTACGGAAGCCTCGGATAATGCGTCAAAGCCTACATTAAACCAGGATTTCGTATGAAACGCGCGCTCTATTACAACTTAATATACTCCTATTTTTTAATAACTATAACTTATATGTGAATACCATATTAAACGTCAAGTTATTGAGATATTTTATTGTACAACCAGATAACTCGTAAACAATCTGATTTTAGAAGAGACCACACAAAGTTTATCATTATGATGTGGAAGTTCCATTGAATATGTTAGAGTTTTCTTTTATAAACATTATATTATATAAGTACTAAAGTGAAGTCAAAATATAATTAAAAAATTTTGGAATACAGCTTACGTTCTGGATGTTTTAAATAAGCAGATAACTCTAATACGCTTTTTAGTTATTACTTCTACTTCTGTTACTGTATGTAATGACTGTTTACTTAAACTTTTATTACTAACTTAACTCCTGAAAAAGAAAAAAAGTTGCCTATCCTGTGTCCTGTACGTCTAAATGTTTATCTACCAAGTTTCGTGAAAATCAGTTAATTCGTTTAAAAGTTATGGAAGAACATACATACATACAATACCTACACTTACAGATTTATTATTAGTATTGATGATGATATCGCGATACAGGTTTAAATATTCAATTTATAATATTAATTAAAACACGTAGGAACTACATGAAACTAATCATGCAGAACAAAAAAGGTTAAAATCCCTCAAATACGAGTAGAGGCAATAAATCAAGAGGCGCCGTCATCGTATTAGAAAAAAAAACAAAAACGATGACTTAGTATTCCTTGCACGCGAAAGGAACAAAGGACGGGTCACTTGTACAGTGTTCTTCAGGCTAAGAATGTATGATGCGATGCCGTCACGTGGCCTCACATTATATTTATGTCTCCATTGTCCACGACCCTTGTCAATCCAGCTGCTCTACAGAACCTGGAGGTTATTTATTGAAGCGCTTATTAAATCTTGGACATGTACTCGTATGCGATATTGATAGTTTCTTGTACAAACGACATGAATTATTGCCATAACTAATCTTCTGAAGAAATGTTTTTAACTCAAAATCCATTTAATCCGTAAATGAAGTTATACAGACGCGTGCTGACTAGTCATTTTTATATTTAAAGAAAACATATGTGTTTAATTTTTATCTTTGCCGCGTTTAGTTACACGAGCACAGTGGTTGCATCTTTAGGGCAATTAGATAAGAGGAATAACAGTTGGTAGTAAAGTGAATGTTCTTAACAGTTTATTACATTTTATCAAGAAATTGAAAAGCAATAAACTTTAAATTTGAGATAAATGTATTATTTTTTTCTTTTTTATCCGTTAAGGGTGACAGGCTGGCAGTCTACTTGATGGTATGTGGTGGCACTATTAATCTTTTATATTATTATAGTAGTCTGTAAATTATTATAAGTTTGTATATATGATTTAATAGAAATAGAAATTACATACGGTTCCTAAAAAGGATAGTAATTTTTGACAAGGTCAAAATGTTCATACAGCCATCTAAAGTGGATTTTCAAAATTCACACGAATTCGCATAGCAATAGACCAAATGACTCGAACTTTTTCTTTTCTCGTTTCGCTCCGAGAAGTAAACAAAGCCTCTGTGTAAAGACGCCGTAGTTGTTCATCGGGAAGCCTCCTCACAAAAAAATAATTCTACTTTGAACAATTCCGTCTTGACAAATTTGTGCGGCTTCCCACTTTAAAGCGTGAAATATGCCCTTACACTTTTTTTCTTTTTCTCTTATTGCTTTGTTTTTATAAAAGCTAATGTAATATAATATTTAACGAAAAGGTACACGATTATATAAAAAGCCCGCCTTTATACAAAAGAGCGGCTACAGGCTGAGGTCCATTTTAAGTTAAGCTAAATTTTACACATTCTGAGACTAATAAATAAATTTCAGATTAATTTCATCAGGCAGACTGACGGACCACTTGGACCACTAAGAGTCTATTGTCGTCTAATAGTACGAGTAAAGCCAGGTGGCGTGTAAGACCTCGCAAAGTATATATAAAGACACGTTGTGAAGATTGCAGAATGGTGGTCTTTTGTAAAATTTCAAATATAGGTTTATTTTAATATATAACATAAGCATCCGCTAAGTAAGCATTTTTAGCGGGTCAGGTCAATATCAATGTGAAAACATACCTCGAACATCTGAATCCTATACGACTAAGGGGAAGAGAGAATCTATGCGGTTATTTATATCGTATCAACATATTATTGAAACACATTCAATAAACTTACTTGTACAGCAGGATTCGCTTTGAAATAAGCAAATAAAGCCCCTGTTATCGCCACAAGTGCTACTGCGTTTAGCGCCAACTGCATCAGACGGAACTTATGTGGAGAGCCTTCGGTGCTGCCTCCACGCATATCTCGAAGCATCTGAATCAATAAAATACATAAAATTGTTATTAGTATTTTAGAATAAAGAGGTTACAATACCTTAGACAAAAGTTGATAGTTCTATAGATTACTAAAATAATGTCACTAACACTGGTACAATAAGCTTACAAGGTTTATCTTAAGGGTAAGCGGCCCCTTTTTGAACTAATAATTTATTTAATTAGTCCAAAAAAAAAAACTAATAATTTATTTATCTTATGTATTTACATCATCGATACTAATAATAAATCTGTAAGTGTAGGTATTGTATGTATGTTCCTCCATAACTTAAACAAATTAACTGTTTTTCATGAAACTTGGTAGATAAATATTTTGACGTACGGGACACAGGATAGGCTACTTTTTTCTTTTTCAACGAGGACGAAGTAGCAGGCACCAGCTAGCATTGTCCTATAAGTGTTGGATTCTAAGTAATTATTTGACCTATATTGAATACAATACAATACAATACAATACGAAAGTTTTAAACCCTCGTGCCAAGCAGGTAACAGGACTCTTTTGATCTTATTCTAATGACATAAGAGACTGATCAATGTATACTTTTACATGTGCTATTCCTATATTATATACTAGCTGGTGCTCGCGACTTCGTCCGCGTTCTCTATAGCCTTCCTCGATAAATGGACTATCCAACACAAAAGGAATTTCTCAGCTTTTCAGCTCTTCGGCTTTATATATTGGTATAGATGTAATAACAAAGTTAATAGCCCTCACTTCACGAGCCTTTTTTTGAGTTATAACAATATCTTTAATTTTAATATTATTAGTGATTTATATTTTTAACTTCAATGATATTTTTAAAATAAAGATCCGAAATAAGCTGGATGTTAACTTATTTAATTTGCAGTAAAAGTTGTTTTCAAATAGTTAGCTAGTATGACTGCCTTCTATTAATGAACTCCTAGAAACCTACTTCAGAACGGATTTCAGCAAAAATTGTACCTAAAATCTGAGACGAAAATTATAATTGAATTATCACGAACAATGAACACAGATCCGTCTGCCGTTGGAAAAGCTCTGTCGTCTGGTGTGGTACAAGTTATGACAATTAGGCGTTAATATGCAAATTTTTACAGGACTTCCGGTAGATGGGACACTTTTTATAACAGAATACGTTCCTATACGTATTTTAAAATAATATTATCCCACGGGCCCCGTAAGAATACCCCTTAAGAAAGTAAATTTATAAGGGAAATAGATGGGAAGATCATTTTTACATCGGTATATGTTTCAGTTTCAACTTATTTAAAACTTAGTGGTACCTAATACAACAACAAGTGGAAAATACAATATGACTAAGGTGGAACGGTGAAGGGAACGAAATTGTTCCTACCGGACGTCGTCAAGGCGGCGTACAGTGTGATTCACAAAATAAAAATGACGCCTACTCTGGTGCAGGTGGTCACAGGCCACGGAGGCTTTTCGCAGTATCTGTACAAATATAAAAAGAAGCCCAGTTCCGACTGCCCTTGCGAGCCTGGGGTGCAAGAAACTGTTGAGCATCTTTTGCCCCAGGTTTGCAGATGCGCGACTCAATTTGGAAATTGAAATAGATAAAAATTTAGATAGAGAAAGTATTAGCAAAATTATGCAAAAAAAGGACTGTCGCGAAAAATTTCTAAAGTACTGCATAAAGATTGCAGAAAAAACCATAAAACTAAATTAATCTATTTAAGAGAAAAATTTAATACCGATAAAAAAGATCCTTGATTATGTCAGGGGGGTACGGGTCACTTCCCGCCCCGCCCTCAAATATAAAAATGGCTATTATCATATATAAAAATAATAATAATAATTAATAATAATATTGATGTATTGTAATTTATTGTTTAATTTAAATATCGTAAAAAAATGAATGAAAATAAACTACTTCTGAGGGTCGTGTAACCTTTAGGGGAAATTGTAAAAAATTAAAAATACAACAACATTGAAATTCATTTTCCAAAATTCAATTATATTATCAAAATTTTTCAAGAGTATCGTGAATGAAAAAAAGTACTGATTTAATACATTCACTGAATTTTGGAGAAGGTTTTCAAGTTATTTAGTTTATGTACTGTATTCTTGTTCTGGTCAAGTTATGTGAGGTTCCATCACATGTCCAATATGGGTATTATGTAAATTTTTCATAGATAGCTAATAACATATAGTGTGTATACGCTTATAACTTGAAGTATCATTTTTGTTGAAAGCTGCAGCTCGCAACGTATGTAACAGCATACATCAAATTTAAGCACGCCCTGTGAACTAACCGGCCGCTGCAATGAAAGCGTGTGTTTGCCAGTCGACTGATACGCTCATAATATTATTCCAAATTTCCTTGTGTTTTATGCCGTGACGTACGATTTTCAACACTAACTTGAATTTAATACCTCGCGGAAAGGTAATTTAATTTATACTTTAATGTATCCTTGTATTTTGAAACTATATAAATTGACAGACGCGTTTGAAACACATGTCCTTTCAATTCAAATTCTAACTATATACTCGTATTATAAATGCGAAAGGTTTACGTTTTGATGTTAAACGCAATAACGCCGAAACCGCTGAACGAATTTAGGTTAAATTGGGCACATAATAGTTTAATACTCATATGGATGGATCGAATACCTTGATGAACATATGATACTCTTTTTTATCCTGTATTAATGTTATGTTCCCGATCTAATAATATAAAAATTGGGCGCTACCGTCGTCAAAACGATAATGTCAGGTGTTATCTTTATATATAAATATATTTCTTCTATGCGTATGTATGTCACTGAACTCCTCCTAAACGGCTAGAAAGATTTTAATTCTGTCTTCAATTATGGATAGAGGGATTATCAGGGATGGTTTGTATGTAAAAAAAAAATTGGTCGCGGACGAAGTCAGGGGCACCAGCTAGTAAATGCTAAAGTGAGTTTATTTGCTTGTTACGCTTGTTGTGCTAAGCTGAGGCCGGACCGTATGTATCTATGATATTAAATATGTAGAATTTATATAGGTTGATCAAGGATTAATTTATAAATTAAAATTACTAATTAACTGAACCGTAGAAATACTAGTATATGAGTATTAAATTGAAGCTATACAAAAACCATCTCAGAAGTTTCTAATCAGTTTGTATGAGAGTAATCGACTCATGATAACGCCGGCTCTAATATCCAATTAACAATTCAATATTCAGGTAGTAACTTTCAATAATTCATATTGAATATTATTTTGTGCCGCAGGTCCATGCTGTGAATTAAGGTTCTTAAATTCCATTCTCTTCTTTCATTATCAACTGCCTTGAATTATAATTTATTATACATAAGCCTATATCTTTCACTATTCGATACAGATACCTCATCTGTGGTGTACTTGTATTATACCACGTTGGTTCACTTCACAATAATATGTCTTTATAATCAATCAGCCTTCTCAAAATTAAAAGTATCCTAGTCAACATTTTCCAATTTCCAACCGTAGGATTTAGTCTTTTGTTTAAAAGGACACTCTCTGCTAATACAAAGCGAAAGCCTATAAAATACCCAGTTATTCTCTGCCTCAGTGCATGGCCGCTTTGTTGTTAATAATTTAAACAGAATGAATTTATGAATGTTCACATACGAGTAATTGATAAATTCCAAATTTATAAATTGATATTGACAATGTAATTTTTCACTGAGAACTTGTTATGTTGCTTGTAACGTTTAAATTTATGTCATATTATTAGTTGTCTCACGTTTGTTAATGTTAGTATTATTGGCATTGTCGAATTCGCGGAATGTTAGTAAACTACAAATATCTTTTCATATCTCATTCATACTTACTGCTCTTGTCTTATAGAACTTTGGAATCTTTATTTAACTAATTAGTAGAGCAAAGACTTGGGAAAAAGCGAGTAATTAATAAAATTTAATTAGCTTAATACCAAATTTGTAGTATCCAGTTCCATAGTACTTTCAAAAAGAACCTTCGATATTATTTAGATTTTTTTTTATTTATTATCAGCAAAATAAAGCAAATTTATTTTCCTTATTTTGACAAGATGTATTTTTTCCAATATCATTTATGATTAGACGTGGCCCCGTACAAACAATTTAAAATAAAAATAAAAAACTAACGCCTGGCCAAAGTGTTATATTTGGTGTGTGTGCGTTATATTGCTTATTTTTTTATATTTTTCAAAGCGGACGAAGTCGCGGGCACCAGCTAGTATCATATAAAATCTGAATATTTTTTAATAAGGACAAAATGAAGCAGATCCACAGCAACTTTCTTGTTCCAACTCATATAAAGTATGTTTTTAATTAGTGCATGAAACGCAATATTCTAGTAGTGAGAGCTCGCTATTTACTTTGCAACTCTTATTGCAATACATTGCAAATAAGAACTTCTCTTGCACCACATGGAGTTAATAAGTAACATAATTATCAAGCTATAATTATCCGATTTCAACTTCTTCTTGTTATTCTATCTTCTCTGTTATATTAATTACATAAAATATAATTTAACACGAGTTCAACTAAAATCTTATTATTAGTCCTGTACGAGTAAAAGCAGTATTTTGAGCAGACTTCTTAAATGAACAATAAAATAATATCTATTAAAATGCAATTATTGTTAGCGAAATACATAATATACACTATATTTAAAAAAAAATTGTTTCTCAAAACATTGTCTGCTTAGTGCTTTAGTTTCAAAAGGAACTAAGAGTCTACGACTTGATAAAGTAATGAATTTGAAAATTGACGAAGGTTTTCGTACCCCGACTGTACAATATTATGCTATTATTAATAAAATAATAATTTCAATTAACTTTGCCATTTTGTGTTTAATCAGGGAATAATTTCGTTTCTCTATTCACACTTATTAGAATTTGTTTAGCGTTTCTGCCAGGCTTTTTTTTAATATTTTTTAGGCGATCCCTCGGGAAAGGTACATTTATTTTCTTTATGAAAGTACTTATGTCCTTTTCCGTATCTCTTATAGCGTGTACGTAAAGTGTCATGATTATCGATTGACTAGTCAGACGAACAAACATCTGACATTTGTAATAATACAAACATTTGTAATTATTATTATGAAAAAATGTTGAAAGCAACTAAGATAAAATTCGTAGTCCTGAAAAGTTGAGAGTAATAAATTGACTAGTCAAGTTTTTCATCTCACGTACAGTCTTTGGGACAAGATAATGCCGTTCAAGTCTGAGACCCTTCGCGTCACCGGATCAATGTCTATTTTTTATTAAATATTGCTAAAAGAAATTCAAGAACTTATTACTTCATAGAAATCCATTCAATGTTATATGCTTATAAATAATTTTTTAAAAATGTAATAAAATATGTATAGCTGGCGTAGCATCGTAGCTGTGTAGCGGCCGCGTAGCACCCGCGTAGCAGCGTAGACAAGAATTTTTTTAATAAACTGTACCAGCCTTTATTAAAAACCAGAGTAATTAATTCTATAATAAGCTAGACGTTATTACGTATAAAAAATAATCAGTCATAAAATGTATTTGTAATAGCTAATGAAATTATTCATTTTTTTTGTTTTGCTTTGATTATAATTATTATAAGATATTTTAATTATATAGTGTGAAGGGCAAATATTTTCCAAAATATTACTTAGGGCTTAATAAATTTAATAGAATATAGATTAGTATAGTATCGTACAACTTCGTAAAGATAAATATTTTTACTGTTAGTTATCTTTGGGAAATTGATATATAATATCTTGGAATTGTTTGAGGACCTTAAGGTTGACATTACTTACATTACATTATTTTTGTCGCACATTACGGAATGGCTCTATTCACCAATTTCACTATTATATCTCCTAGACTCCTTACTATTTAATTTGCCGTTAGAGCAACCAATGAATATTTCTAAAATATCCTATTAACTCAGCTTTATTACACATTACTTTATTGTTCGTACTTATCGATTTTTTTTTTTAATTTTACTACTAGGTTTTCATTACCTTCAAATCGATACACCTTCTTTAAAAGCAATGAGCGTTTACGTAAATATTTTTAAAATGATACTGTTTGATATACTTAGTTGCAAAAGAATAAATAAAAGAAGAGCAACTCAAAAAGTATTTAAGAGTTATTTGCGAAGATAAAACGACCTTGATATATTGTGCCACGCAATTAAGCCACTTATTGTTTCGTGCTTAATAATATTTCACGAAGATTTAAAGGAAATCTTTATTAGCCCGTACTATAAGCTACTAGGCTCTTCTTCGCAACCTTGACCGCCCTAAATGTATCATCCAACCCAATTTCATTGCCTTACATTATGCATAAAAATGCTTAATAAAAATTTTAACATTATCTACTACCCTTGCACCTATTAGTTGGCCCCGGCGTCAACAAAGTATTTGAACATATGTTGTGTCTCATTATGTGTCTGTATGTGTGTCTTATTATGTGTCTATTTATTAAATAGATACTTAAAAATACAAACAATCACGAAAAACAATGTTAGCACAGGTTTACAAGCTGTTTCGTTGTCTAGACGCTATGATATGGCATGGGCATTTTTATACCATAAAAATTCATACTTATTTTTTATAAAAAAAAAAAAATATGTGTTTACCAAACATACAGCTATAAATTGAAAGTAATTAAGAAGCGTTAGGAAAAACGCAAGGTTATTTTGTACTCTCAAAGAATTTATCTGTAAGTGTAGGTATTGTATGCATGTATGAGTATGTTCCTACATAACTCTTTTCATGAAATTTGGTAGATAAACATTTAGACGTACGGGACACAGGATAGGCTACTTTTTTCTTTTTCAACGCGGACGAAGTCGCGAGCACCAGATAGTAGAAAATAAATACGCTCTATCATTTTACCATAGATTTTACTTTAACTTTTTAAATATATTTCAAGCATTTTTAGTATTAATTTAATACTTGAATTGAACGTCATGCACTAGAAAACATTAATCTGCTATAATAGCCACAATTCCAATTTCATTTGGAATCGAGAGTCGCGATCAACAATGAAGTGCAATTTACTGGAAACCGTTTTAAGTGTAAAATAAAGTGTTATGTAGGCGCAATTCATACGATTTAAACTGTTACCATCAGTAGGCCCACAATACTTTTATTTTAATACTATAATAGTTGTTGCACGCGACTTCGTCCGCTAATAATGTAGCTTTTTACAGGTGAAAGAATTTTTAAAATCGGTCCAGTAGTTTTTGAGTTTAAAGTCACTACATATTATAAAACAAAGTACCCCGCCGCGTCTGTTTGTCTGTCTGTCTGTTCGCGATAAACTCAAAAACTACTGCACCGATTTTCATGCTATTTTCACCAATGGATAGAGTGGTTCTCGAGGAAGGTTTTAGTATATAATTTACAAAGTTACGCCAGCGAAGTCGCGTGCAACAGCTAGTTCATTATAAAAAAAAAAACTTCTCTTAAATAGATAGAAAAGTATCTATCTATAAATTATTGTACTTTTTTTTTCAGATTTTACATTTTTTTTTTTCAATGCTTAAGAAAGAGGGACGTGAACGAAGTTGCGGGTAAAAGCTAGTGACATAAAGAGAGTGATTTAAATGGTAATATATTTTTTATTTTTTGGGAGAAATTGATCGTCTCTCTTGTTATATAGGGGTAGTTAGAAAAGGACCCCGTTATAGCTTTTAACTTGGGGCACAGAAAAGGCTGCTCTGCACCGCATGCTGCTAAATATTGCGCGGTATATAATTGCCGACCGCACTAACAGTTTTACACGTGGCGGCGCGCAATGAAAAATGTGTACTTTATAGCTGTTGCATTTTGTACTTAATAGGATAGGATTATTGTTCTCTTATGTTTACATATATTTATTTTCTGTCATTTTATTTTTCTTAATTTTTAAGAATTTTTTTAAGAAAATTAAAGTACCAAATTTGTTTGATACATTGTTGATAACATAGATTTAATGTTATTCAATCTGAATTGTGGTCAAAAGGACTACTATTCTGTTTGACACTAATATTTTTATGAGAATACGATCACCAAAATACTAAAATACCAATGCAAGAACTTCAAAGTGACCTTTTTACTCGGTTTAAAGAATATTTTTCGAGTATTTCGATGATAATCCTGTCTGACTTTGTTAAAGGTCGGATAGAATCGTCTTCATCGGATAGAATTAAATTATAAATAGTCTTTGTATTTTATTATACGAGTACATAATTCAGTTATTTCTTTCCCTGGTCAAGTTTGTTCGTTAATGCGTTCTACAGTCTGGATCGATTCCCCGCCTGGCGCGCTTTATCATAAAAAAGTACTCACCCTATGATGTAGCGACATGTTACTGCCGTTCTGGAATCGCACGATAGTCTGCAAGGAAGCCGGCGTTGACATGCTCTTCGTTATTGAAGAGTTCCCAGATTCTTTCTCTTGCTGCTCCTTCAACAAAAGACCGCGAGCGATCTTCGCATTTAGACTCTTGTTCACGTGTTGATGTGGAAGAAGAGGTGCTTCCATGGTTTTCGTGGTGTAAGACGGAGATGACGTTTGACTGAATGAATCCGACGACACGTTGGAGTCCTGTCGAACACTTATATTGGAGCCTGAACTGGGCGACCGTTTCATGGTGTTGTTTTGGGGTGCGGGTGGGATGTAGGGGGTTTCCGGTAGTGTCTTCTGCGGTGGTCGCCTGAGAACCGGCGGTTGTGGGTTTCGATTGCAGTCGAGGCGAGGTTGCTGCGGGGGTGGGATAATGCGACGGTTGCCGTTCGGGTCTGCTGGACTGGTGGCGTTTGGACGCGGAGGCGTCGGTGGGGGAATCCGACGTGGCGGTTGAGGTGAAGACCGCCGCGGCGGTGGAGGAGGGACTGGCAGAGGGGCGGGAGTGATCGGTGCCGTCCGTTGCGGCACCGGAGGTGGTTGTATCTGTATGGGTGGTTGAATCTGCGGCGGTGGCTGCAACTGAAACAAAAAGAAATCAATTCATCTCTCTATAGTGAATATTTACCTGCATAGTCATCTCGTTCATTTCATGAAGATCATAAAAATGACTAACAGCATTAAAATAAAAAACTGTGCTATAGCTGAAACTTATTATTCACACCGAAACACGACGGCGCGACGCCGTAAAACGCACCGTGATGCTGGGATCCTTGCGTCGTAGAACGCAGTGTAAAGCTGCATTCACCACATTCGCGTACTCGCTCAAATGTGTTCCTGTTAAGTTATATATTGTATTTTCTGTTCCATTTTTAAGTTCTACCTTAAAAAATGCGCGTCGGGTCGCGTTTCGGTGTGTTCGTAGCTAGTTACAAAACTTAGTTACATATGCGGACGGAGGGGATTTGACCCTTATTTATTTTTTTCTTTTCACACAACTTTCGCAATAATGTAAAGTAGTGACCAAAGAGTATTTCAATTTTATAATTCATTTGCAAAACCCTTCGCGTGCCAACGTATTTATATTAGAAAACTCCTTATTGGAAAAAGTTCAATATTGAGCAATAATAATAATCTTCTCCCCGAGGGTACAAAAAATTGTTATCAGACAAACAAATTTTGCACAAAGTTACAGCGAGTAACGATACAAAAGTTTGAGAGTTACATTAGGCAAACATTCCTCGGGGCTCGGGGTAAGTTGGGTACTCCTCTCTTATGTTGAACTTCCAATAAGCAGCCCTGTTACTTCGTACAATTTAAAGTTTACTTCGCCATGTTATTACCTTCCACCGTAATGCTTCTGAAAGGGTCGTGTGCATCATTAGACAGAAAGTCTTGAATTAAATCCCTGCTTGTGGAAAATAATCTACAAAAATTTGCCACACACGTTGTCAGTGATACAGATAAGGAGATAGGGTGTTTAAATAAAGTATGTTTCGGAGGAATCATCTACAACAAATGCAAAAAATCAACACCTGCCAATAATTTATGAGCAATATACATATAACTATTGATAGTCATTGGAATTTGGTTTTGTTTTATATTTCTTAAAAGACTTCAACTATTAATTATACATAGTTACTGATAATTGGTGGGACCCGTCGCGAATTCAAACACCAATAACGTGCTCTGGTGATACGATAAACAGTGAGGTATAAGTTGTAGTATAACCGTGCAGTTTTCCACAGGTAGTATTCAGATTATGCCTATTTGGCTGTCTAAGTTTAAACTGTAGTATGCATAATGTCCTACTAACCAATAATTAAAACAATTTTGGCTTCGAATGGTTTGATTATATAAGTTTTTATACATACTTTGAGTATCGGTCTCGGTGGTGTAATCCTGGAGGGTGGACAGTAGGGCAGGGCATCTGATGGACAGTAGACGAAGCCGGTTGGTCTTTGCGGCGGTGCAGGGGCGCACGCTGCAGTAGAATGTCTTCTTGGAGTGCCCACGTTTGGCCTCAATAGTTCCATTAGCTTTTCACCTGGTGTCGCTGCCAGACTGCCGGCTCGGCCGCATCTGTTAAAGTAGAATAGATTATATATTTTTAATTTAATCATCCAGAAAACATACAGTTTTAATATTTTATGCGACATAGAGCACAAAATAGTAAATTAGGCAAAACAGTTTACAATGATAATTTTTACATATTATGTTACGTACCTAACGTATATTAATTAATATTCTTAAAAAAATAAGAAAAAAATCATTAGAAATTTGATATCAATTTTAACAGTTGTAGCAATAAGAGTCCTAAGATAATGTATTTTTTGCAGTAGATAGGTAATAAAAGCATGATCTGATTTTTGTATAGCAACAACCAAATAATAATTTGTACGAGAGCAGAATTTACCAATAAATCATGCCGTTTAGCTCATTCCAATTCCAACCACACCGCGCCGCGTTATATTGACGCATCAACCCCGGTAGATAATTATGGAATGTTTGATTGTATATTCAGAATAGAATTGTATTCTAATCTCTTATATATTCACTGTCTATATATGTATGTTTCGAATATGAAATATATTAAATTAATCATCTCTCCTTTATGTTAACAATTTTCACCCCCTCCCCCCTCCCTCTATCGCCTCGATGGCACTACTCCCCTAATTTCCTAACTGTCATCGCTGACACTTTATTAATCTTCCTGCTTGAACGGTGTTATATAACTAGGGAACAATGAATGAATTATATTAATCTAGTTTAAAATTGAAAATTTTAAATTTTTAGACGAGAAAGTAAAAATTATATTATTAATATAATAACTTGTAAATCATATTATGTTATTTTGAGTGACAAAGCTTTTGAAACTATTAAAATGTTACGCTTTACGTGATTGTATAATAACATAAGCGACAAGGTAAATACGAATGAAGCGTTCCTCAATAACACTTATTCTGTGACAATCGTTCTTCCGATTTCGATATGAGTCCAAAGGTCGTAAAGTTACCTGACACTAATGAAAATGGAAATAAGGTTGAAAATATGCCCGTAGAGTTAAACTTTAACCATTAATCACTTGCTTAAGCGTTAGACAAATTTGTGTTTACAAAATGACAGGTTGTCAGTTTGAGTGAATTAATTTGCAGAGCAGTAGAGACGTGTGGACACGTGTTTTACTTATTTGTTTTTTATCAATTTGATAATGTAGGTTAATGACGAAATAAAATTTTGTAATCCACTAGTGGGCCCAGTTATTTCGTTTGTCTTAGTTTTGGATATTCGGCGTGTTTTAAGTCAAGTATATAAAAATGTTTTATTTTTGAATTCACACTTATTATATTGTTTCTGAAAATTTCCGGGTAACTTTTTCTGTACAATCTTTATGGGAACTATTACAGACTTTCAATCTAATAAATAGTTCTAGCATTTCTCGAGTGTTACCACTCTTCTAGCCTCGCTTTGTCATGCAAAAACTGGAAAAGACAAAATCTTTTCCAGTTCATGACTGTCAAACGCAGTGTGTGCGGCAACTAATAAATTAGTCTTATTTAGTTATTATTAACTCACTAAAATATTTAATTTTTATTAGTCAATATAAACAATTACATACAGAAATGGATACCTACTTAGTCAGTCTATATTTCTGTCAAGATTTAATATAATCATGTCCTCCCTCTTTACCAGAATTAGCATTATAAAAGCAAAAAAGCATGTCTGCAGTAAATTTGATAACTTAAAACTCTAAAAGCTAAGTTCTACTGTGAACTTAAAATGAAATTGGAACATGACGTAGCTTGGTACCAACTAATGGATGTATTCATCGCGAACAATACACCATCCCATCCATTTAGATGTAGGTACTAAATTTAGTAGACCACCTGCTCCTCGCAACTGTTAGGTAAGTGTATATCACTCCGTCGTATATATCCTGTAAACTTGTTAGGGCTGCGTAATATCGAACTCTTCCTGCTTATAATTTCATTATTTCTAAGGTGAAATTGACAAGGGTCGTTCCTAACCCTTTTCATGTAACATTTAATTAAGACACGTAGTATTGTATATGTAGGCAGGAAAGAAATATAATTGCTCTTGCAAGCCTAATAATTCGGAGTTTAATATAATAATTAAATTAAATCTGTGTTTGAGTCTGTGTTGACTTTCTATTCAACCCAAATATTTGTCAGATTATAATATATTACATAATTTTATATATATTTACTTAAATTCTCAGAAGCAGTATTTTATTCCAGATGAAAGGTTTTTTCTGGATAAAAGAACTCACTTTAACACTTACAATATTATTACATTTTTACAATGACATGAGAATATCAGTCAGTGTATAATAAAGAAAATTCATAATTAAAAATTATCTTTTTTACGGCAATTTTGTAATTAACTTACTTGATAGATTAATTAATTAGCATTATTTTTCTAATACTAAATAAACCTATTTGAAAATTACAATTGAACTATTGAAACTTTGTAAACATAGAGAATACGCAATACGTTGAGTATTATCTCAAATCCCCGTTAATCTTGTGGAGTACCTGTTGTAATCTCCCACGTAACAATCGGCACACAGCAATTTTGCCAATGTATCTCTAGGTTTAGCGATCAATTAAACGCTATTTGTCTAGGAATTATCAGAGCACAGATAAAATACAAGAAGTTTTTGAGTTTACTCCTTAAGATTTTCATATATAAATAAAAAAATCAAATCAAATGAGTAAAATCAAATGAAAAATGGGCCTTGGTATTTCTTTCTCACTCACCGAACTACAACAGATTACATTTTGTTATTTAATAATCAAAGTTGGTTCGCCGGGAATCGAACCTGGGATCCCTGAGAAAGAATGTTATAGCATTCGACCTTCAAGGGTCTTCAATTTTGATAAACATTTGTTAGTTATTGGTTGAGTGTAGATCTGTATAAGATTTTAGTTTTGTTTTGACAAATATGTAAAAATATTAATACACGAAGCCCTTCGGATCTCTTTTCCTAAGTTTATAAAGTGTTTTTTTTTTGTTGTAGCTATTACAGTACTAATAATTCTAATCATAAATATATTTTATTCGGAATGGATTTCATGCTACCAGAAAAAAAAAGTAGAACGTTGCAGAAATCATCATGCGTAAGACACATAAATGTCTTTAGTAAACTTTATTTTAAGCCTATTTCATGTACTAACAGATTTTTAATTTAAGGTCTTCGGTATAGTCGTTATAAAATAGCGAGCCCAAACCTTTGCCAAAAATAAACCGCCCATCGGAAAAATGACACGACTTAGTTAAGCGTTCGGAGATGTTCGGTCAACCAGAAGCAGGCCAATGTGTCGTTCACAGACAACCACGAGACGGCCCACTGAACAACGTAGGTACACCAACCCAGTGTCAGATCTATGAAAATAGAAGCTGGATACTAATTATATTTGAAAGTTTACCCTTTTCCTTTTTGTTTAGACCCCACGTCTCATATGAGTAAATGAAATGGTATTGGATAATATAAGAATAAAAAATCCTTTGACTTTGAATACTGCTGGTACGCAATACTCCTGAAATATACGAAAAAATTCAATTTTGCATACAAGAGGTTAGTCTGTGTGTAGAAGCTAATCCGATTGTTAAAAAAAGCTATCACCAGTAGTAATAATAAAATTTCAAAATGGGAATAAACTAAATATTCCACGTGGGCGGTCGTGGGCATCAGCTGCCTAAAAATAAATATCCAACGCTTGGCAAACTTTGTTATAACTTTTATTCTTCAACGCGGACAATCTTGTAAATACTCGTAATGTATTGAATTTCAGCTTGTAAATGAATTTCAGCGCAAATTGGAGGTATATTCAACATTGACCATACGAGACTATGGTATACCTACATTTACTTAATTAAAATTGGTTATTTTTTTCTACTGAAAAAATGATTTTAACATTGATTTCTTTTCTAAAAAAGGTTGTGAACCCCTGAACACGCTTTATTTAGTTTGCTTTATTACATAAAGTTTACTTGAACTCAAATATTGAACGAATTCCGAATGTAATGGCATTAAACCCGGGGCGGTGGTGTGAGAGGCTGTTTTAAACTAATCTCTTAACTTAAAACAATATGTAGTTAATGGACATGTCTGCACAAATAACTACTTTTTTATTGCACAAAATAGATACTGTAATGCGATCAAGCAAAACTCGTAATTCTTAACTTTTTTAAAGCAGCCTCTTCTTATCTAGTCAACGACAATTTTCTAAATTTCGATACCGTTGTATGTTCCGTTGTTGTACGAGTATTATTGTTATTATTGTTAACGTAACCAATGTAAGTAAATTAAGGATATTAAACACGGTATTAAATTTTATTAATTATTAAGTTATCAAGCTTTTGCACGCGACTTTGTCCGCGAACCGACGGCGTGTAAACGAGGTGGAATTTCATTAACTTCCACAGGTTTATAAAAACCTAAGCATAATTGAAAATCGACGTCCTGTTACTTTTCCGTTGCCAAACACTTAACACTAAGTGGCAATCCACCGCATACACCTTTAAACTTCAATCAATTGCAATTTTACTTACTTTATAGTATAAAATCTGAATTTCATATACTATATTATTTAGTTGACAATTAGAGATGTCTCCTCAGTTGCTGGACTGTTTTGACAGTTCTAACAGCTTACTAGGCAAAGTTACAAAGTGAATACGGGTGAGGTGTTGATTTGGGTGTATTGCGATCTTCAACGGACATGAATTATAACGCCCAAAACATAAAAAGGACTAAAAAAAAATCGCTATATTTGGCCTGCGCCTGCGACTTCATGCACCTTGGAAAATGAAAAATATAACACCTGAGAACTACTTTAATAGCGAACGACATCTTTATCGCTCTAATGACGATAACGCCAAAAGGATACATACAGTGGCGCCCAATGTTTTATATTTTTATAACCCAAAACATTTTCGGGATAAAAAGTATCCTATATGTTAATGAAAAAGTAACAAATATCAATATATATCCATCCTCACAAACTTTCGCATTTATAACAGTAGGATACACGATGGACGTGCCGGTATCTATTGTTTAAAGTTTCAAACTAATCATTCGGATTTCGGCTACTCCAATGTGTTACCTTTGAATAGCGTTAGAGACCTCGGCGACCCGAGACCTTGATTAAACATTCGTGTTTCATTACATTCTGTAATTAAACTTAACTTGTATGTACGCTTTAATTAGTTTTTCAATTGCGTTAAGTAATTAAGTTTATCTTTCCTAGTGTCTGCAATTATTTTGAAAGAAAGGGACACACTTAATTTGCAATTTCATTTTCTTGTCATTGTCAAGTGAACGCTGCATCTGAATACTAAACAACTTATTCAATAAAAAAAATCCGCACACTCTTTTATTGAGAATAATTTTTCAATTGATCTGCTTTTTTTTAATTTACAATGATAAATGACTAAATGAGCTTGCCGGCTTAAAGATTAAGAAAATACCTAGGCATGCTGGTCACTACCCAAATTCGAATTTACATAACTACTCGTATAAAATAAATTAGAAATAAAAGGTAATGAAACCTTCAAGGGTAGTGCCATTTCAAACGATAATCTAGTAGCAATAATGATATCGAGTAATGGTAACTCACCGTCCCTTTACCGAGTCTATGTCGTCGTCCGCTGCGCCGTTTGGTTGCAACTGCATGCCGCCTTGCGCCCACGTCACCGTTAGCCAATCTGAAACAAAACACATTTAGGATATATTTAAGATGGCAGGAAACCTACGTTATGCAATCATTAAAACGGGTCGCCCATCTCGCGGTGGTAAGCACTCAATATAAGCTCCGCAAACTGCCAATGCACCTGGCCGCCATTTTGGTGACGTAATCTCTTGACACACTAAGTACCGTTAGCAACATTGGTCGCCGAGTTTTCAGTCGCAGTTGACGTCACGTAGATAATAACGTAGATAACGTATTAACAATTTGCGGGGATTATAATATACAATTATTTTAAATTGTAATTTAACACATTTGACAGATATATTAAGCAAAGATTATATTTTTACAAATCTTATTTATAAGCATTGGTAAATAAAAATAACAAATTGTGAATGTACAATCAGAAAAGTAAATTATGTATTTACATAAAGAAAAAGTTACTCGAGGTCTTTAATTGAGTTTGTTTGTGTGTGTGTCTGTTTAGTAAAAATGATAGATAGATTATTATTTACCATCTTTGAGTTTTTCAAATATATTACTAATCTAAACATACTATAAAAAACCAGCCTCAACGGATTTTAATTCTATTTTTACTAATTTAAAGAAGGATAAACGACAAACGTTTCTATATATTAAATCCGGAGGCGGGTCGCTACGCTAGATTAAAATCTTTCAGTGTTTATCCTTAACGTAGTATTTTCATATTATAAAATATAGAATTTTCTATAAATATCGAAATATATAGTGTAAAGGCAAAATATATAATTTTTATTTATTTTTCATTGTGCTTTAACTGTATCGTAGAGTAATGTACGTCGATGCGCGATATACGAATTCAATAGGCTGATAACAAAGCGGTTTCTGGCATCCCTTGTTAAGAAATTTGAGTTACAGCCGCAGTTCAGAGGAGCTTTCGACTTCTTTCAAAGCGAACTGTTCCGACCTAATCCGGGGCTCTTTTCAATTTGGTCGGGGATGCTATTTAACAATCGAACAATATAAGGCAGGGGCTGAGTGTTGTGTTAATTAGAGCTTTTATTTTCTAATTGTATGTATAATGTTTAGAATATATTAACCAGAATATCACATGTAAGGACGTTTGTTTAAAGAGAAAAATGTAAGCAGAATTTTTAAAATTAAAAATGTTATATTTTTATAACGACACGTTTGGTCTAGTGGCTAGTAACCCTAGCTGTTAACCAAACGGTCGCGGGTTCGAATCCCGCTAGGGGCAAATGTTTTATGTGTTAACATTTTACCTTTGTACCTGAGTCATGGATGTTTTTTATGTATAATATGTATGTATTTACAAAAAAAAAGTAATCTATGTATTATATCAACTGTCTGGTATCCATAATACAAGCATTACTTGCTTACTTTGGAACTAGATGGTGCTGTGTGGAATGTGTGAAGATATTTATTTATTTATTTATTTATTTTTATGAAAAAACACGCGAAAGCACCCCATATAGAAAACCACTGTAATAGAACGTAATAGTATACTGTTGTGTTACGGTGTGAGTAAGAAATTTCAGATAGTAAATTTTGGAAATTTTTTAGAATATTTTTAATTTTTTACTCACACCACAGTTTTTGTTTGGGTTTACAAAAATAACTTCTTCATGTTTTGTAAGTTGAAAAAAAAAAACAATTTATTACTTATTTTTAGGTTACATTTTGATTTAATGTTGTCATCAAAGTTGTTACGTATATGAATTTTTTCATGGGGAAGTCTTTTAGTCGTAGTGCACAGCTCACATTTTAAGTCTTCCTATATTAAAAAAAATCCATGACAAAATATGAAATGAAACAATGCGCAAAAAGTAATAATTACTGGTGTTATACGTTTCTCATCAGAAGCATCTCCCAAAAGCTTGTCAAGTACTTTTGTTGTCAACAAAGCGACGACGCCTACACGCGAATATACGAAAATGTATGGAGCATCAAATTATCACTAAAACGATGTAAAACTATCACTAAAATTAAAGTTATCATTAAAACAGCTTAAAGCTAGATCGATTTTAGTTGCTTTTATTTAAATGAAAAATAAATTGATTCGAAACCAAATACAGGAATAACATTTAGTATTGGTTTCAACCAACACTAAATGTTTACAAAAAAAAAAAACAGTTATTCCAATTAGATGTACCTGCCTATATGTTATACTAGCTGGTGCCCGCGTCTTCGTCCGCATTGAACGATGATAGGTAGACCCTATGTCCTTTCTGGTGTCCCAGACAACGTGTATGCAAAATTTTATGGTGATAGGTTCAGTAGTTTTTGCGTGAATGCGTAACATATAAGTAAGGACGTTTTATTTCTATACTCTTATATTAATTAATACAATAAGGCAAATCGTTAAAAGGTATTATCTTCAAAGTCATTCTTATTGCCATTATAATCTCATTTAATATTATGTGCCAGTATAAATTAATTTTCCAATAAAAACCGTTTTCTCTCTCGCCTTTCTTTTGCATCTTGCGTATAGAAATTCATATTTTCCATTGTATTTTTTTTCCTAAACGTCAGCAAGGAAGGTTGACGGTCCACTTGATGGTGTGCGGCTACCGTTAAGGGATAGGAGCAAGATTTGCCTACTCTGGTATATACACGTAAGTATAAAAGATACTGGCTGTGTTGGCTTTCGGTGAGTGAATAAGGGATGCAAAGCCAAGCCAATTAAATGATTTATGGTAATTCAAAAGGCCATATTTAATTTAAACCAATCCAGACTATTACTAATATTAATATATCATAGAGTAAATAGCACTTAACCAGTAACCAGTAGTACTCACCAGTACTATTTACTCTATGATATTATTAAGAAATAGTCAATTAATTTCTACAAATCGTCTTTGTACTGTTCTGAAATTTACTTATTTTACTCATAAACTAATTTATTTAACACAAATCAGTTTCTAAATTAATTACTAAATTACAATTCATAAGTCTATAAAAATTTCACCTTTTGTTAATTAAAGCTAAGTAGGTGTATCAAAATAAGCACATTATAAAAAAGTTAAAAAACTTTAATTACGAGTTTGCAAGTTAATTACATTTACTCAATTCAACTAACTCCGTATACTTATTAAGTGATTTTCTTGTGAGAAACCTATAACTTGTACAGTAACATCTCCTTTCATCCATTGCCAAAGTTTCAAGTTTTATACGAGTATGTATTTCTACCAAATGTATAAATAATCTGGATTTGTGAGGACACGATCCGAAGTGTGTGTGCCTCAATGTCTGACCCTACTCAAACGAAGACCACCTAACCGACTCCAAGCGAGTTTTACATAATGTAGTCATATCAAAAATGAATACGCAAAGAATTCCAGTGGCGCTTACGACAAGCAAGCAAATGAAAATCACTTCATATTTTATAGTAGATAGTTAAAAGTCAACAATGTCATGAGAATGTTAGTAAGGCGTATCTACGGGTTTACAGACCATGAATATTGATGGTAATTGGCTACATTCCATTATAGACACAAGCAGTTAGAAGGACCTAAATGCATTAGTTTTTCTATACCTTTGCTATAGTAACTAACATTTTAATGTTACATTTTAAATAACAAATTATACCATAACTAGCTAGTGGCCGCAACTTTTTGAAAATCCCACAGGAACCTAACATTTTTCTAGAATAAAAAGTACCATATAGTTTACTGATTAAATACCATACCATATTTAGGTAATCATTATACGTCAGTGAAAACCTCATTTAAATTGGCAAAGCCGTTTCTGAGATTAGCATGCACAAACCCACAGACAAACAAAACTTCTGACAACTATACAATGTGTATATATTTTTTTAAATATTTAATAAACAATTCGGCTGGTGTATGATTTTATTAGTGTATACTTTTGGCAGGGTTCCCACTGCTCTACCTCTTTGTTCATCACTGAAACACAACAGCATACGTGCTGTTATTTCGCATGTATGCAATGTATAGTGTATGATGGAATTCAGTGTATTCAACAACAATAAAAATTATTATGTCCAAACTAGTTTGTTACTTCTACCAAAAAGTTCCCTTGTCGGTAAAGTATATTTATTTTAACGTGTAAATTTCATTTCATCATTTAAATAACCTTTTAAATTTTATTTTAAGTTTTGTATTTTGAAAGAAGTGTTCAATACCGATCGAGAGATGCATCTTGTGAGAACTTTAAATTTTCACTCGAATTCATACCTCGGGGCGTTTCTGTCAACTGTGAATTTCAAATATATTTTTGCTGCTATATTTGTGCAGGTACGCGACATTTGCTTACTGAGCAACGCTTTTTTATTTGTTCTTATGTATTTGACACATTACGTATACATAAGTCTGAGGTGGGTCTGATCCACTGGTGGGCAAAAGCGAGTTATTAGCGTGTAATCGAGTTATCCCATTTGTATTTACTTATAATTTTGTTTAGCCTATTCTTCTGTTTGAGTAGGCACAGGCCATCACGATAATCCACTGCGGATTAACAGTTTTTCAGTCTTCTAGTATTCGTATTATTTTTTTACGATGTTCTTCTTAGTGAATGAAAAGACTAGATAATTAAAAGTTTCTAGCTAAATTATAGACAAAAATATCATGTCTATAATCGTAAAAATTAGATTTACAATCTCTGTACTTCAAAATGTCAAACTATATAATTTTGTTATACGAGTATGGAAAATAATCGTGGTTCAATTCATGGCTTTCTCTATACTTCTCCGATGAAGGAGAGTTAAATCATAGTTTGAAACATGTGCACATTTCTTCTTTATTAATTCAATTTAACAACTTTATATATCATATTAAAACTGATTACATAATAACTTATAAACATATTACTATTGCTTCTATAAAATCCATCTCTAAACCCCTCTTATCCACACAAACCCCTCTCTTTTATCTGTCTGTCGACCTTAACATAAAAAAAAAACTTATAATTTTTCACTGTCAACAAAATTCTGTTTCTTTCTTTTCACAATTTAAAATCAAGTTTATTTAAAAACAGCCAGTAATATACAATATAAAATTCAATTCCTTAACAAATTTCAATGCTTATTTATTATTGTATATATCGTTAATAATTCTCAATCAGATATGTCAAGTGGAGAGAACCAAAATGACCCAAATGTTTCCGAAAAGGCACCTGTCAAGTTAATTTAATGATTTAACTCCAATTATTCGAGTGTTTTGAACTCGTCCCCAACAGGTATAATATGTCCCTCGTAGCGATCCCGACGCATAAGATTAATAGATCCGCCTGTTATCCGACCTTATACTCGTATTCAACGATTGTTGCTTGGTACAAACTAACTTATTTTATGAGCGTTTTTTTCCTTATCCTTACTCTTTATCCCATAAATAATCTAGTGCAGCTAAACACAAATTTACATAAAATGGTCCAAATTTTGTTTAATTTTTACCAAACGAGTAATTAAGTAATTAAGGGCCTATTTCACCATCTCCAAGTGATGTGTCAAGTAAGCTAACCGCCATTTAAAGTCACCGGTCACTGGGAATGATAGTGCTGATATTCCTTTGTTTGTACGGTAAAAGTCCGAAACATTAAAAAGAAAATTATAATAAAAAAAATCGCCTATCGAAGGATGCAGTAAGCCATGTGCATAATTTAATAAAACATAAAATTATTTCTAAAAGTAACTAATCAACACTATACTTGTAGTTGGTATAAAACCTTTTGAACCCCTAAATAAAATAAAACCTTTTGATTAGGGAAAGAAGCATTGTTGTTAAATAATCCTATAAATTTCTATAGAATTTTTTTGCCTTTAAATTTCTGAACTATTTTTCAAATTGTTGATTGATATCTAAATATTAACCAATTTAATAAAATAAAAAAACATTAAAATTAAATTGGTAACGTACTAATGTATAAATTAAATATAGCACTTATCAGTGATTATTGCTTTTAGTTTCGTACACATCAACCTAGGCTTTAGCAGTTGCATGAATTTATAAAAAAAATCTAAATTCCTATAACTTTTTGGTATAATTTAGGCTTTATTTAGTCGTATTTGTTTTTGTTCATGAATGAAAGGCGCATATTACGGGAGAATGACACAACAATTCTATCGCTACCTCCAATAAATTGTACCACAAGCCCACACGTTGAAAGGTTTAAGCGTTACATTACATAACCGGCACTTTATACCCTGCTTGGACCGCCTATTTACAATTTAATCTGGCTCACAGATTTTTGTATAATAATGGTCTACGGACAGTTTGATGTCCATTACACGGTAGGAGAGGGTTGTTGCCTATAAACTCAACATCAACAAACCACGCAGGAATCTAATAATTTTTTACAAAAACGACTGCCAATACTGAAAATTATGTAAAAGGCTGTGGTATGTGTGTCAGTGATTTTTTTTTAAATATTAAAGTAATTGAAATCATATAAAAAGTGTGTAGGTATCCATTAAGGCAAACTATGGTGAAGAAAAGTATATTTGAAAAAAATACAGATTGCATTATTTATTTAGTATTTAATGAAAGATTTACTTATTTGAAAAAAAAAATATAGAATTGCTCATGAATTATCTCCTATATTAAATATTATGCATTTCTAGGTTATTAAATAAGCGCCTTAAAGACAGGACGTAGCGATATCTTTTATAAACTTGCAGTCAGCAAGTAAACAATTGTTATTATTATGTAACTACGTAGGTTTTTCCCCAAAAAAAGAGATTTTCCAACCAGTGGGTTATTTAACCAGTTTATTTTTATTACATTTAAGATAATATTATAAATCATCACAAGCATCTTTATATCTTATCTTATATAAATAATAATAATAATATTATAAGATTAAACATCAAATCGGCTGTTTGTATAACGTTCTCAAAATCTATTCCGCTTGGAATATAGCCGATTCAAACCCGATTAATAATGATCTATTGAGAGGTGAGACAAGACATCTCTCCCTGTACTTTGGCAATTAAATCGAGCTTCGAAAGCTCGCTTAGAATATAAATTACGGTGTGCATTGTTTGAATTATTCATTACATTGTACCCTTTGAGGTTATTCACTTGATCTTTTATTTTGTGAAAAGGGTGACTGACTGTCTATTTGACGGTAGGTGGCTACCGTCACCTAAAAATACAAGAAACTTCATAGGTGCTTAGAATGAGTTGGGAAATATACTCTGGCATAACTTACGCACTCACCGAAACACAACAACCCTTAATTTTTTAATACAAATATATATTTTTGATTGATTTGGGTGCCTTTCCTCCATTAAAAATATTCCCCCATAGATATCACTTTTATACGGTACTGTACTTTTGGTTCAAGTTTTTTTTAATGAAAATAATATTTGTGCGAAACAGCGACTAAAAACTTATTTAATTTTAAAGTCAATTCTTCCCACAATTCGTGCGAAACAAAATCGTGCGAAACCTCTGCTAAACCCCAACAGCAGACATGCTGTTATTTCACGGTGATCTTCTGTAAGGAATTGGTTATTGCCACTAGAAGGGTTGCCCAATTTATAACTGCTAAAAAGTATTAGTACTAGCTGGTGCCCGCGATTTCGTCCGCGTTAAAAGTAAGGGATGTGTAGCGCTCGACTAAATGTGTAAAGCAATATAACGTCTGACATCTTTGCTGTTATAAAATTTTCAGGGGTTGTATCTTTATTTTTAGTAGATAGCTGGTGCTCGCGACTTCGCCCGCGTTGCAAATTATATACTAAAACCTTCCTCTTGAATCACTCTATCTATTAAATAAAACCGCATCAAAATCCGCTGCGTAGTTTTAAAGATCTAAGCAAACATAGGGACAGGCAGACGGGAAGCGACTTTGTTTTATACTATTTAATGATTATACAATACTTATAACGTGTTCATTGGTGAAAAAGATTTAATTTCTAAAAAAATTCTCAGAAGTTATTATGGTATTTAATAAGAAATCTGTACCTATCTCCATAAACGTAAAACTCAATTTTACTTAATTTAATTAACGCAAAATATAGCTTTACAATATGCAATAATGTTGAGAGGCTTAAGTTATTACTCGATGGAGAAAGTTGTTACTTAAAAATTTGATAATATCATCTGCGTCTGTGCCTCTACTAGTAATATATATATACAAAAACATCTTCAGAGCATACAAAACAGAAAGTAATAGAGGCTTTTAAAGTAAATATTTCTTTATTTGTCAAGAAAGTTCTAAGTCCTACTTAAAAGCTTGATATGACCGCGTTGACCGCCTCACCGACCGGTCGCTTTACGTTGAAGTCTGATAAAAAGATTTTTTTTTTATATTAGATACTTGCCGATGAGAAAAGTTAAAAATCTCCATATCAAAGGAATACGTGACTGAATTACTGTAACATTTTGAAGCCCACTACGTTATATAGTTAAAAATCGGGTAGCCCTTCAGTAACCACCCTCTTACCGAAGTCCATTGTTAAATAACAGTATTGTTTTTCGGTGACTTACGTATACCAGAGCCCCCAATTCTCTATCCCCTCCTAATCCCTTAGGGCCTCTTTCACAAACTACATGTAAAGTGTTGATTAGTTACTTTTAGAAATCATTTTCTGTTATATTGAATTATGCACTCGGTTTACTGCATCATTCGATAGCCGAATTTTTTTTATTATTTTCTATTTAATGTTTGGGCCGTTTACCGTACAAACAAAGGTATATCAGCTCCATTATCCCCGGTTACCGGTGACTTTAAATGACAGTTTGGCCTAATTAACGTTGGTGAAAGAGGCGCTTATACTAATAATATTGTAGAAGCGACCGTAGCCTCCTTTTTTATAATATTATTATTATTAGAGATGGGTTTGCTCTTGGCCAACATCCACCTGTGAAGCGAAAATGAGGCCTATGATGGAGCGAGCTCACCCAGAAGATACATATTCACTCGAAATTTGAAAAGATTTGGGTTATGAGCCCAGGAGTTCCAAACCTTGGCAGCGCGCATTATAAAGAAAGTTTTAAAGCGCTTTGTCAAGCGATTTCGACAAGATGAGGATAGTAACCAGCTGTATGTCCGAAGGAAGAAAGTTGTATTGGACCTCTAATCTGCCAAACCTCTAATCGTTTCTAAATGAAATGAACCAAAAAAGAATCCCATTTTACATTCTTTTATAAGAGAAGACAAGTTTGCGACCATAGTTCCGACATCTCACCATCTCCTCTGAGAGTAGAAAAAGTTTGTTTCCCTCTAATGGCAAAATCGAAATCTGTTTGCGAAGATAAAACGCAATGGTGTAAGTAAAGGAAATTGTTATTTGTCGAACACTACAAAGTATTGTCCAAAGGGTGAGGCGAAAGGAATTGAAACTGTGTTTGTTCTAACAAAAAATAGCCTTTGTTTTCGTTGAATGGGAAAACAAACTCAGGAGAAACCTTGTAAGATCGTTTCGCCTTAACTTTATAATATTACTAGCAGATCCCTGAGACTTTGTCCGCGTTAAAAAACGAAAATATTACTCATGAGGAAATATAATGAGTAATTATAACTCTTTACATATTTATCGCTCTAACGTCCTTAACACTGTTAATTTTAATTTTAGCAAAAAAAAGTTGTATTTTTATGTTTTTTTAATTTTAGCAAAAAAAAAACTGCGTTCAGTGAACCCTGCCACTACTTTTCAGGTCTAGAGCAGAGCCAAATAACCACTCATCTAACAGACTATTCAAACAAATATAACCTAACTAAATACTTTTAGTCAAATAATAGTCACATTAATTAAATTTAGTATAATATTTCATTAAGCGCCTGTTTCTCAAACGTCAAGTAGGCTAACCTGTCATTTAAAGTCACCGGTAACCGGGGATAATGGAGCTGATATACCTTTGTTTGTACGGTAAACGTCACAAACATTAAATAGAAAATAATAATAAAAAATCGCCTATCGAATGATGCAGTAAACCGGGTGAATAATTCAATAAAACAGAAAATGATTTCTAAAAGTAACTAATCAACACGTTACTTGTAGTTGGAGAAAGAGGCCCTAAGTGTAACTTTAAAGTAACGTAATTGTTTCAATTTACTTACTAATTTATTGGCGTGATAAGTCGTAGACATCTCAACTTAGTTGTGCATAGTTTAAAAAGGTAATATGTGCTTGATATTGCGCCACTAATAACGTCTTAAGATAAGTATCACTTACCTTCACGAATGAAATTTATGATTCTAAGGTATAAGTTTTTTTATATGTTAAGTTCGACAGACAGGCTGACGGTCGACTTGATGGTAGGTGGCTAGGCTACCGTAGCATATAACACAAGCAACGCCACAGGTGCTACAGCAGCGCTGCCACAGCGCTGCCGATTATAGTATAAGGTAAAGCCCGGTTTCCACCGCGAACAGAGCGGACTCTGTTTAATTCGCCCGACTCTTTTTGCTATCTGAGTCCTTTCGCTCGCGGTGGAAACAACGGATTAGAACGAATAGGATAGAATTAGGATTGGATAGGATACAACTGGGCTCTATCTTCAGTAACAGAATTTATTAAATAATTGCATATATAGTACTATTAAATACTTATTTTTATCCCGAACGGTGACAAACAGACTGACACTTGACTTGAAAGTAGGCTGGTGATGTTTATAACTCTAAAAAATAATGATGTGGGATGTAAGTGCTGTTCAATACAAAAAGGATAAAAAATTGAATCACAACAGCATACGTGCTGTTATTTAACTATAGTCTTGTGGAGTGTGGTCACTGTAGCCAGACGGGCTGTCCAAATGACCCCGAAAAATAGTATCTACTGAAGGTTTTGTTATTAGATCTTACCATATCTTATATTTTTGCAATCATATTAATTAGAATATTTCAATGTAAAAGTACATGTTAATTTTCACATTATAAACATATATAAGACAATATATCGTAGGACCCTAAAGTTAGATCTAAAAGCTTGTCGAAACTAAATTTAGGCTTGTTGGCCAACTTTCACTAGATCTTTGACCACTTCAAGGGGCACGTCAAATATAAACAGAATATAACGTACAAAGTATGCGAGATGTATTTGTATCGTGCTGATGAAATAGCTACAAACATTTGGTGGCATTTATCCTCTTTAATGTTGTAAGTAACGCCGAGTACAATAACACAAAGGTTTCGGAATACGCCTGTGTAGGTACGTGTAGCGCGTTGGGATATTAACATTAATTAGTTAGCGAGATCTCTCTAGCTGCGAGACAAAAAGGTATTGTTATATCGTCTTAATTTATCATTATAATTTTCTGTCCAATTCCCGAACCAAAAGCCCGTACTTTGAAACAATCTCCCTCCAGGTGTTTCCGCCCAGCTACAATATGAGCTTTTTCAAGCTAGATGTCAAATTTAACTGCAACCCTGCTTTCCCTTTAGTGTTGGCAACCTGTCTTTCTACTATAACATTAAAAAAACAACGGAATTGTGGCAAACGTTAGCGATAAAGAATTAAGGAGAATTTTTGTCATTGCTGCTACAAGACTCCCGAAGACAGTAAGCCCTGCCACTAGGAACTCCTTAATTACAACAGTTTCCATCAGTGCACGGCCAAACTCAAACACGTAACTCAAGTGTGGTTGAATAAAGTAGTTTAAGGAGTCGGAACAAATGTTTGTGGAACTGAAATGGGTCCGTTATGCGGTCCCTACTTGGGCGTACATACATGTTTTAGGATTCCTCACTCAACTTTATACAGAGGTCAAATACTATAAATGGAATTGTTATCATCCATCACAGTCATGTTAGAAAACGTTGTGGTGTTTAGAAATACAGTTCATACGGTGCTGAAATAGTGAAAAGTTGTTTACCAGCCCTTAATCAGACTAAGGGCCTCTTTCACAAACTACATGTAAAGTGTTGATTAGTTACTTTTAGAAATCATTTTCTGTTATATTGAATTATGCACTCAGTTTATTGCATCATTCGATAGCCGAATTTTTTTTATTATTTTTTTTTCAATGTTTGGAACTTTTACCGTACAAACAAAGGTATATCAGCTTCATTATCCCCGGTTACCGGTGACTTTAAATGACAGTTGGGCCTACTTGACGTTTGAGAAAGAGGCGCTAAGGCGTATTATTGTAAAACAAAACTTTAAAAAACTTAAACTTAAAAATATATATCCATGCGACTTTAAGTCTAAAGTGGATTTAAAAATTTACTTTTTTTTTGTATATGTAAGTAGTGCCTCCTTTATTCAACTAAGGCTACGGTAGCCACCAACAACCGACCATCAAGTGGGCTGTTGAACTTTACAAAAGAAATCTCTGCAGTGATTGCCCATTTATGCATGAATGTACACACATGAATTATGTAAAAATGTATAGCCTATACAATTGCGAGTTTTATCGATAGGTCAAGAGAAATAAAAAATCCATCGAACAAATCCGCTAAAAGCCACCCCCGAAACAGATGTTCACGGTCCGTCGAACCCCAATATTTGACTAGTAAAATGCCGCTTAATGGCCTTTGAGAGCCTCATCGACGCCTATAATATGTGGGAAAAGTCGCTCACCATTTTATCCATGCAAATCTATTTCGAATATTATTGTTCAAAATGGATCAGACTCTTATAAGACCCAGTTAAACGTAAATTCCACGATGTATAGGACATAATACACTCGACTGTTTTCAAGGCAGGAGTTTTGAAGGTCAGAGATAGTTCTAAATATTATCAATTACGTACAAATTATTTTGTTAAAAAGAAGTTTAGCAATTTTCCTAAACATCCTACAAATTAAGTACTAGACGCAATTCACCCGCAATCCAATTGGGTATTAGAATTACTTAAGTACCTACTTATAAGAAACACCTTTTCTATATACAGACAGACAGCTACTTATTATTTATACAGATAAACATTTAGTAAAAAGCAGTTATTTTGGCATTACAAACAGACAATTCAATTTTATTTATTAACTAGCTGTTGCACGCGATTTCACCTGCGTAACTTTATAAAATACAGCCTATGTTGATAATGTAGGTTTCTATAGGTGAAAGAATTTTCAAAATCGGTCTAATAGTTTTCGAGTTTATTCATTACAATCATACAAATCCTCTCTTTATAATATTAGTATAGATAAGTATATTAGGTATAACTTCAAACACAATAAAAAAAATTGAATAAAAAACCATTAACCATTAACTTCAACAAGAATGTTTAAAAAAAGACGACAGTAACAAAAACTAATATTTCTATGCGTTTTTGTCAGTAACATATAGTTTACTGGCTGGTGTCCGCGACTTCGTCCGCGTTAAACGATGAAAGCTACCCTATGTCCTTTCTGGTGTCCCAGACAACGTGTATGCAAAAAATCATTTCAGTACTTTTGCGTGAAATAGTAACAAACATCCATACAAACTTTCGCATTTATAATATTAGTACGGATTACGCTACACTCGTAGGATAAGACTTGTTTCACGATTATCTTTTGATAAACTATACGTTTGTGAGACATATGAATGTCCATTCGTCTGAAACTAAAAAATGACATTTTATAACATTCTTGCTGTAAGGGTTCAAATGTTCACAGTTTTGTAACTGTTTGCATTTATATATTTTTTTATTTTTATTAGAAACGTTGCAACAACAAAGAACAATTTTACAGATAAAAGTTCTATAACAGTGAAGGTAAAAGTTATAAAAACTAACGCATATTTCAAAACAAATGAAAGAATAAAGTTCTTAATTCAAAAAGGAATCAAATGTAGCTACTTACTTAAACTAAGCTAATGAAATAAATATTTCATTAATGAATATTAATGAATTCATTAATAAACTAATGAAATTAAAACGTACCTAATTAAATTAAATGTGTAGTTGTGCTTATCATAAGATTTCATAACAGCAGCCGTATTTATGCAATAAAAAAAAATTAAAATAAAAGAAACTAAATTAATTTAAAGGGCCTAAAGCTAAAGTGGAAAGTTTGAACAAAAATATTTGATCTTTTTCGATCCGACGAGTAGAAAGGGTTGAAATATTTGATGAAAGCGCGAATCCATGTCGGGAAAAATTTAAATTTTAAAATTTTTATGAATGTTTTTTGAATACACTTAAAACTTGCGATGTGGACTGCGTTTTACAGTCATTTGGGCAACCCATCTGGACCACCGTGACATAACAGCATGTGTGCTGTTGTGATTCGGATAGTCGGTGAGTTCCATATCCTTAATCCATATAGGTGGCATCGCACTTGCAGTATTTGTGGCGTTGCTTATTCAATTAAGAACCAAACCCATCAAGAAATTCGTTAAAGAGTATTTTGAAAAACAATCAATACCCTCTTATAATGAAAAGGAAACTATTCAATACTTGTATCATGCCAATATTAACATATGGATGTGTAACTTGGGCAACCACACAAAGAGACAATAAAAAAATAGTAGCTTGCCAGAAAAGTATGGAGAGAAATGTTTTAGGGCATGGAAAAAGAGACAGGAACTTTAGCTGTAGATCTGAGAAAAATCACATAATGGAACGATGTGGAAACAAGGATCGGGGCAATAAAGTGGAGATGGACAGGACACACATTCAGAGACAAGAGAGTGAAGTGGGCCAAAACATCAACAGAGTGGACACCCCGCTACAATACAAAGAGAAAGAAAGGGCGACAATATAGGAGATGGTCAGATGACCTCATGAGAATAGCCGGCCCTTAGTGGCCCACAATAGCACGGAATAGATAGGCTTGGAAAGGACTGGAGGAGACCTTTGTGTCAAAAGGACAAGCTAAATAGAGGACTGCCGTGCACGAACGAACTTAGTTTTTAAGTTTTTCTTATATATAGATTGTACTTTTTTAGTAAAGGTTTTGAAATTGAAATTGTTTCATAAGCGACTGTGGCCACCTACCATCAAATGGACCGTCTGCCTGTCTGACGAACTTAACATAAAAAATCTTCAGCGGTTACAATACTAAAGTGTGTGAAATTGTCCATGGTGAACGTTTTTATATTGAGAATTTATGGAAACCAAAAAGAAATATAAATAAATATACTTCTGCAAAAAAATATCAAAGACCCCAAAATCGCCGCTCCGATGGAGGTCGTCCTAATAAACAAGATTGTTCAAACGCTATTTGTTCGGTGACAGAGCCGCGAAAAATTTTCCACAAACACAATAAGGAAAATGCGAAATCAAAACGAAACCAAGAGGCTACGTTTCGCTTTGATGTAATCATTTTCAAATACTTCTTTCTTAATTTATAATAAAATTAATAAAGGCGTATCAGTGAAATTATTTTAACTCTGAAAATGAAAATTTATTCGTCCATAGAAAAGTAATGAATATTCTACATAGAACAAAGACTATAGTTATTTTCATCTCGGGCTCTCGCTTCAAAGAGATCGCTTCTGCTTAACAAGATATTTCAATTAACTAATAGCTCTAGCATAATAGCGAAATTGATCTCCTTAAAATTTTCAGGCAATTTAATCTTTCCTATATCTTGCTATAATATATTTTCTATACATATTTATAAAATGAAGTCGCTGTCGACCACCAAGCTTTTCTCTTATGGAAAAAGCGATAAACCCGGAAGGTTTGTATTTGTAAAAAGAGGTGCATCACTGAGAAACTATTTTTAATAAAATACCTAAACCACTGACCTACCTATATAAGCACTGAACAGCCTATATTGCCTATATAGGCTGGTGTCAAATTATTTTTATTGAAACATGCCGTTTTGTCGCTGTAGGCTATGAAGCTAGTGATGTCCGCAGACACTATTATACTTAGCTATGGAATAAAAATACGCAAACGTCAAAATTAGTTCTCCGTACTTTCGTACGGCGGCGTTTCAAAATGGTACACGAAATTATCTGTAATTTGTATGGGACAACCAGTCCATATACTACACAGGTCAGTGACCTAAACGCACGCGTACAGCACTACCTTGAATAAAAATATTTCTCAAAAATCTCGTTAGTGATACAATAAATGTCAAAAGCTTTAAAAGCGTCAGACCGTCTTTGGAGACGAGCGATAAGCGGATTACACGGTCTTATCGCGTTACAACGTTCAAGCGACTTCTGTCTACTTTTGGTAAATTTAATTAGGCATTACTTGTTTAACGACGCGTTCTAAGGAAATGTGTAAATGAACGACAAAAAATACTTTTTGTGAGGTACCTTATTTGTAGAACCTATCAACAATTTTCTATAAATTCCGTGATATATCCGAGTCCCTACACTCCTTTATCGGGCATATCATTTCTAAAGTTACTTATTATTGTATAAACATAAATTTATTGATTCAATTTTTCAGTTATAAGTAAGTTAGTATTCAATATTTTAAGCTTACGTATCACAGACTTCGACACAATACTTAAGTGTTTCGGTGAATGATAAAGAGTCCATTTCCTTATTCTTTATGCAAAAATGGTCGGGCCCTACAACAACGGTATCGGTAATCGGCAATTGTATCCAAATGGTAAGTATCAATCAATACTAATAATAAATCTGTAAGGGTTGGTCATGGAGTAAGTTACTTTGTTTTCAGAGATATCGTGATTATAGGCTCTATACATGATACTGAAACTAAATAGACGATTTTTAGAATATTTTTCTGTATGTATGTACCTATGTATGTTCCTCCATAACTTTTAAACGAATTAACTGATTTTCATGAAATTTGGTAGATTAACATTTAGACGTACGGGACACAGGATAGGCTACTTTTTTCTTTTTCAACGCGGAGGAAGTCGCGGGCACCAGCTAGTATGTTAATACAAATACGTTCAATGTCTGCCTGACGATACCTAACAAAAAAAGTTCATATTACTCAGAGTGAACTCACCTTTGAAAGAGGCCATCTTTGCTTGCAGGCCCCAGTGTTTTCATTTAACAAACTGCACGAATTTCACACGCGATAATTAGAGAGCGCCGACGCCCGACACCTTGTTAGTGCAATCTGCAACAGAACATAATAAATGCATTATTGTTGTAGCTCATGTGTATTGGATTTCAGCATGGTTATCTTACAGGGACTAATATAATAATAACAGCCCTCTCCACAGACATAACGAGCGAACGTCTTCAGATCAACGATTATTAAGCGAGGTGTACACGATAGAAATGATATGTACATTATGACATTTCTCAAGAAATAAAATATAGGGTCGCAAACAATGATCAGTACGAAAGTTACAACTATGTCTAGTTACGAGTAATTGTTTGTTTTTAATTCATACAACAACAAGCATATTATACTAAATTCAAAAAAATAATTAATTTGAATTTGGAAAAAAACCTCAATTCTATCTTATCATTTCCTGGACATAAAAAATCATTTTATTTTAATTTCTAAAAATGTCTTTGGTGGTTCGAAAAACCATCAATAAAATTGTTCAAAAATTAATTTGGTTCAAAAATATCTGATCACAGATTTTGCGTCACAAACATTGCAATACACAATATTATAATGTGTGTGACACTCGTGTGAATCTTGTGTTGGAAATGTAAAAAGAATTAAAAATATATACGCGATATTAAATATCCTATTAAATGTATTAAGTTTCTACTATAACTGTACACTATATGTCTCGCCGTGTGCGCCAGCCTTTAAATTATGAGCGATAGCTTAGTTGGGGATCGAAACATAATCGCGTCTGCATCTTTGGGTACTTCAATAGGCTGCTTACAGGCCATACATAATTTAATCATAAACGTATGATAAGGTATAAGAAAGACATTTTTTATGCTTTCTAATGAAAGCCAAATTATTTAGGCGGGTTATGTAAATTTATTTTAAACTACGCCACAACCTTTAGGAGCCGAGAATAAATATAGGTATGACAGAATTCTAATTCAAAACGAAGTAATAGTGTGGGCGAATATTGCGATGGGTTGGTGACCGAGGGCAACCGCCCAACATGGACTCCAAAACCGCTGAACCGATTTTGATGTTTTCAGACAATCTTCAGATTAGTCCAGCGGGTGATCCTGTGAAGTTTGGAAGCAATTGGACACGGACGAAGTCGCGGGCAAAACCTAGTAATATTCTAAATGTAAAAGTAACTCTCTATTTCTGTCTATGAGCTTTTCACACCTTAACTAGTCAACCGATCATCATGAAAATTTTTATACACATTTTCAGGAATAAGAAAATAGAGTACCTTTCATCCAGAAAAAAGTAACTGCCGTTCCCAAGGGATCATAAAAAAATCCATAGCCTGGCAAAACTATAACAACACTAAAGATGAAATAAATTTATTGCCCAATATATTTTGATATTAGGCCACACACAAAAACTGTTTACATTTTAAGAATATAATTAATTAGCGCTACGCAAGACGTGCAAAATTACAGCTAATTAATTTAGAAGAAAATATGTGGCAATTAAAAATATTTTCCTCCGTGTCATAAAATATTCGTCGGAGCTAATTCCCGGACATTTCCCAGGAGTTCCGGAGTGGGTGGAAAAGCGCGGGAAACGTGACAGGTGTCAATCAGCTCCCCTTCCCAATTTGTGAGACCAACAAAATGAGTTTCTTCACCAATTTTACACAAATTTCTACCTTGCCGTTTTTATGTTCTATTTGATTTTTTATTTCTTATTGACAGATATTAATGATAGAATAATAATTAAGACAATAATGTAAAAGTGTGTTGCTAAGAGATTTTCGAACTAAATAAATCATAGAAAATAAATATGTTTATAAACTATTGAGGATATCGCGATTTTTGATTAGCGTTCTGCGATTAAGAAATGGGACTTGCCTATTCGAAGACCGCAACGAAAAAAAAAACTATTTTGTTTTCATATCTAAGGCATGCCAGAGGCAACTCCTCTATCACTGTTTTGTTCTATATTTGTCATTATTTTTCCTTCTTTAGTGTTGCACAATTCTAAATGTGAATATTTACATGAAATTAATTATCAAAACCTTTTTTCAAAACTGTCTTTATTTACTCGAATAGGTAGCTTATCTAATCAAAACTAATAAAAACAAAATAATAATAAATCAAGTCCCAATATACTTCCCATTTAAACTTAACACAGATCCATAGATCTATGCTCCATAGATTGTTTAGCGACTTTAAACTTGTGGGCCAGTTTGGCCGTCAGACGCCACGTTTCGCCACCATACGTCATTACTGGCAGGATGCACTAATTATAGACCTTGGTCTTCAGACATTGTGGCAATGGTTAGTAGAACAGATGACGCAACCTGAATCAGCCTCTGTTAAAGTTATTTCTGCCTAACTGTAATGACACAATTATGTTTCCTAACATTTGAATCATATATTAATTCGCTTTAATAGAAACCTTTGATACTCATTAGTTGCTAAGTTAGCTTTATTGAGAACTAATTGAATCCTAACTACAGACTAACTAACTTAAATGTTTGTCGACTATGTGAATTACACAAAATTAATTATGTAGTATGTTGTTTGGAAGAATATTTTGGAGAAACAAAGATAAAGGGTAGTACTAATTTAAATAACTATAATATTTAAATTTTGACCCACTTCTATTTACAATAGCTTATTCATTAGGTAATGCTTCTTTATTAATACTTTAAGTTATTCAGTTAACTTGTTGGAAAGAGAAAGAACTCAGAGGTGTAATCCTTTTAAATTAGTATTTTCATTTAAAAAATATTCATTCGTATAACGCAGGTACAATTTCAAATATTTTGTGAATATTAAAAAATGTATCTAAAAACGAATCTGTCCGAATCCGCTTCTGTCTGTTGGTTGACTGTTTTCATTTCCTGAACGTCGAAAATATCAAGCCAACCAAATTGTAATATAAGGCTAAACGTACACGAGAGAAAAGTGTTTGATCGTATTTATTATTTTAACTTAATGGGGCCCTGTCTAAATACAATGAACCACTATTTTACTAAACCATGCAAAATTTAGTTAAGATGTCATTCAACTGTACTGTTGTTTCGGAAATATTTCATTATCGCCTTGTACTAAGTTACATTTTCGGACTAGTCTATCTATGAATTGACTTATAGTGTGGTCTTTCTTATTGGCACAAATAATCCAATACTCCTTTTCAATAATTTTCTTAATCAAAAGTAGTTTTCGATCACCTAAACATTGGGTACTTTTTGATCACCTATACATAGGGTACTTTTCGATGACATAAACATGTTTCAACGCTTAAGAAATAGTCGTGGAAGAACTCACGGTAAAAGCTAGTATTTATAAAACCTGTTGTAATAATGTCACTGCTTAAAAACTAAAGGGCCATAAAACAAAAAATCCAAAAATGTTTTTATTGCAAAAAATCCTTCATATTGTATGTTGCAAAAAGACTTATAGTTGTTATATTTCATATTTAGTATATTTTGATCATTTTTTATATATTCAAAAGTAACTTATATGCTTATATCTCTTCTACTATTCAGTTTATTATAAAAGTATTTCAAACATTTAATGCTGCTTAAAAATACGCTTCTAACGATGTATAATATTACATATATTTGATACATATCTAATAAGAAAAAAATAGACAAAAAATAATTTAATTTTTTTCGATTAGCTCTCCTGTAAAAAGTGTAATTTTGACTTGTGGCCCTTTAGTTTTTAAGCAGCGATGTGTTTTCTTACAAAATGTCAGAGCAGATATACTCATACCTTGAAGTTTACATCGTAGTACTAAATTCGAGCACGTTGTCCTAGCAAAGAGAACGAACGATCTCGTCTTTTCACCTCTAATTAAATAAGAACACGGCGACTCTTACTTAATTAAAAATCAGGTATAATTAAAGAGACGGAGACATTTGGTTCTTAACCCTAAGGCATTTTATTGTTTACACGTGCTTAACTTTTTAACTCAAAATAGCAATATACACCATATTGGGTTCATTGAATTACCTATAAAGGCGTGCATACAAATTAAATAACAATATAATATTATAGAGAAAAAGATTTTTATTTTTGTTTCTAATGAATAAACTCAAAAATTTTTTTTTTTTTATCTATAGAAAGCTACATTATCAGCGTTAATATACATTAATAAAGTCACGCGTACGAAGTCGCATGCTACATGCTAATGTTATGTAACTTTGTTGTATAATACGACCACATTGTTTAACATTGCTATATATTGCAATATAACAATGTTATCTGTCGCATCATGAGTACACGTGATAGATAACGTGACTCACGCGCAAATATTATTATAACTTAGTAATATAACAATGTTATCTAACATATTTACAATTGTCTCGATCACGTATTAGTACACGTGACGAAGTGACTCATGCGCAAATGTTATATAACTTTTTTTTTATAACACATATCGTTCACACATACAGATAGCACACATAGCATATTTGTAATTTTGATATATCGCTGCTTAAAAACTAAAGGGCCATAAAACAAAAAATCCAAAAATGTTTTTATTGCAAAAATACAATCACAATCCTTCATATTGTATGTTGCAAAAAGACTTATGGTTGTTTTATTCCATATTTAGTATATTTTGATCATTTTTTATATATTCAAAAGTAACTTATATACTTATATCTCTTCCAGTATTCATTTATTATAAAAGTACTTAACACATTTAATGCTACTTAAAAATACGCTTCTAACGATGTATAACATGCATATAATATTTGATATATATCTAATAAGAAAAAAATAGACAAAAAATAATTTAATTTTTTTCGATTGGCTCTCCTGTAAAAAGTGTAATTTTGATTTGTGGCCCTTTAGTTTTTAAGGAGCGATATATTAGCTATATTACTGTGAAGCCTCATCAAAATCCGTTCAGTACTTTTTTATAAAAGAGTGATAAGAGCATAGGTACATATTAACAAATTTGTGCATTTTCAATAATAGTGGGATTCTTGTTTATTGTTCTTTGACTACGTGTATATCTAGCTCTTAAATCTTATAATTATCTAAAAATCGGTTTTGTATTCAAGAACGTAGGTATTGTTCATATTGATAATATAATTATTAAGATAAACAATACGTGCTCATGTTACATAATATTAATGCCTATTACAATATTAAAATAGCAATATAATATAATATTATGTCCTTCAAGAGAACGGCCCTGTGGAATTGGATGTTTGTTCGTACCTTTTGGATCCGAACACGAGTGGGACGAACTCTTTCAACGCAACGGCGTGTTTGCTTTGTTTTAAGAATCTCTAATTTGTACCAATTGTGGATAGATTACATACTAAGTACATAAATTACTTATTTTATTTATTTACTAGCTGGCGCCCGCGACTTCGTCCGCGTTGAAAAAATGTTTATCTACCAAGTTTCATGAAAATCAGTTAATTCGTTTAATAGTTATGGAGGAACATACATACTTACACTTACAGATTTATTATTTGTATTGATGATGCTTAGCCCTGTCAACTGTGTCTAGCACAAAACATTTTATATCTTTATTTATGTTAATATTTAATCAGTTAGTGTTAGGGCCTCTTTCACAAACTACATGTAAAGTGTTGATTAGTTACTTTTAGAAATCATTTTCTGATATATTGAATTATGCACTCGGTTTACTGCATCATTCGATAGCCGATTTTTTTTATTAATTTCTATTTAATGTTTGGGACGTTTACCGTACAAACAAATCCGCATTATCCCCGGTTACCGGTGACTTTAAATGACAGTTTGGCCTACTTGACGTTTGTGATATTATAAAGAGGAAAGATTTGTTTGTTTGTTTGAATTGAATAGGCTCCGAAACTACAGGACCGATTTGAAAAATTCTTTCACTGTTGGGGAGCTATATTATCAGCGAGTAACATAACAACAGCTATAAAAGCTATATAACAACAAGCTATATAAAAAGCTAACATTTATAAAAAAAGTGATTTGATAGAAAAACTAAAACTTGAATGATATTTAGCCATAAAACGCTTTTTAGATTATAATTTGTTTGATATTTATTTAGAAAATAAATATGCTTTGTTTAATTGTTTGGAAACCATTTATATTTCTAAAATAATAATAATAATGTAAGGAATACACTATTACTTGCACACCTGTTAAGATTAATCTATATTCAAAATTATCATAATTACTCGATAAGTTGGATTTGGAATCGTTATTGAGAGCATAATTTTCCTTTTTTTCTTTCAAAAAAAGCGCTTCTATTCCAATAACTATTATTGCTATAATCAATACCTATGAGGAGTGAAATTCTGCCAAAAAATAGGCCATAAGCCGTTCGTCCCTAATACATAGAAAAAATAAAGCCGATTACAGGGGACCGTGATAGGCAGTTTACATAAGGCTGTGTTCACATAGGCTAATAGTGTCTAGTCATTGTATTTTGCCAATACTTTTGCCCGCGTTTTCGCTTTCGTGAAAACTTAACAAGCTGTCATTAAATTAATATAATAATATTAACTCCTGATATTCTATTGAGCACATACGCGCTATATCTGCTGTAAGTTGTGCTGTAAGTTGTTGAGGAGTTGTTGGGTATCCCGCAGACTACTTGATGCTGCAGCAGCAAGTAAAAGTTATCTTATTGTGAAAATACCGCAGAGTAACAGTGCACCAAATTTTAAATCAATTATACCTGTGGAAGTTAGTGGGAATCCTTCGTCAACTAAAAAATGAGCTGATGATCTTCAAATGCCTGAACAGATCTTCATATATTGTAGTTAGGAACCATCAGGATCACGTCAGCTTTTAAACAAAAAAACCCGGATAAAAATTGATCCATCCGTTTGGCTATGATTGATGCCATAGACAGATACATACTCGTATACGACACACAGAGATTAAATTTATAACACCCCTCTTTTTGCGTCGGACGTCGGTCAGGGGTTAAAAAGTATTTCCTGTTACAAAAATACGTTTATCATTCGAGTTATTCATATTAACATCATTAAGAAGTTTGGTGGTTTATCTCTGAAACTCTAAAAATTAACTTGGTTACTGTCATATTAGTTATGTACCTATAGTTATTAATTTTAACATAATAATACCTTTAGTATTATTGTGAAGAAATTTATCACGGATTTGTATAATGTCTAATTTTGTAATGGTTATTAATATATAAGTTAAACCGCTGCAACTGGGACCCCACCTCTTACAAGTAGGCAAGAAGCCTCCGCTTGTAATAACTACCGAAATGCGTGGTTTTATCATACAAGTGCGTGCGAATTATATTTATGATATTAACTGGGAATCATATTTATTATTGTATGTTGTTTATCTATTAAATATTTAGTATATTCTAACTCCAACTTATCATCGCCCCATTTTAATATATATTAATTTTTCTGTTTTCCTTTTTAATATTAATATAGACATACCTGTCAAATTGATTATGACAACTATTATTGTATGTAACTGATATCACAGTGTAGTAATTGTGCTTATTGGCTTCTATCAGACATACATACTGTACCTATGTTTTAATATTTTTCATGTTCTTAGTTTTATCCATGTCTACTCAAAGTTAGTCCAGTTATTTTTTTAAGTAATTTGAAAATTTATAATGTATCTTACCTAAGTTAATCATTGCTATACGAGTAAGTTGAATAGGTTTAAATTGTTTATAAAGTAGCTTGTCCAGGTGAAAATATGACGTAAAAATTATCTGTGTTTTTTTCTTCACCTAATTTTTTGAGGTTTTTTAGAACGTTTGTCTAATGTTATTTTATAATATTTTTAGTGAGTTTTCTTTGCCGTAGAATTAAAATTTCGAAACTATGTTACATTATTTCATATATTTTTTAAATCTGTGAAGTATATTATATTATATTAAAATGAAGAAATATGTATAGTTTCGTCAGTGGCATGTCGATGTTTCGGTAACGAGTTACGTGCAGTTCGTCTAGTTTGGCCACTCAAATTAAAATCGATATCACGGAGTGAGTGAAGGTACTATAGTCACTCTCTTTGGGTATTACATAATAATGCAATGAAAAAAATATTTCATAAACAAATGACGACCCACTACAATAAAATATTTCACCTATGACTTATTAAAATTAAAGCTTAAGTGTACACAAGCAAAAATTTTTTTTACCCAAAAAAAATTAAAATTCATTAAGAATTTACATTAACTGAATTGTTTTTGGCTCATAAATTTTTGTGGTTTTGTGAATTTTGTGAAATTAGTTACAATTTTTCACAGAATGATACAAAAGAAAAGATAGTGGATTATATCGTTTTTGTAAAGATTTTTCAGGCATGCTGATGGTATGCTTGATGGTATGTTGCATATCACTAGTAACGTAATAGCAAGTGCGTTCGTTGCCTTGATAGATAAGGAACGAGCTCTAGCGACCCAATTCTCATTTACCGAAATAAAACATAACTGTTTTCATCTCAACGCTAATGTAACTGTATCTCTATTTAGATATTTGTTTACTAAATATGAATAATAATACGAAATATGAACATCCTATATTACTATTGCAGATCAGAGTCGCTGACATCAATTGAATTTTGTTCTCCAGAAGCGAGCTGCTCGCGCTATCTACGAGTATAAAATGGATCCAAGGAAGTCGCACAGAAATAATATTAAAGGAATCGATATGCTTACTTCATTTTCGCAATACACCCATGAAAACCTAATGTACATTTTAAGAATAACTGTATTGACGAATTTCAGAAGAATAGCGACTTCGTCAATTTAAACTTGAAAAATAATATCAATTCTAGTAAAAGTTTATAATTTTAACTAACATTATAAATGCTAAAGTGAGACGTTCCCCACGCGAAGAGAGAAGAAAATTTCTTCTCTTTCACGAATAAACTACTCAACCCGTCATCATGAAAGTATGCATTCACGTTATCAGGGATACAGAAAAAAAAAGTATTTTATCTAGAATATCTAGACTATCTAGAAATAAAAATAAAAAATCCTAGGCCGTCAAAAATATATAATCAACAAAAAAATTAAAAATGTTTTAACACATAAGGGGCGTGGACGAAGTCACGGGTAAAAGTTAGTACTTATACACCTAAATAAATAAACATGAAAGCTTGAAAAACGGTTGATTTTGCTAACACTTGTTATAATGAATTTTGAGGCGGTTTTGTGTAAGTACAATTAAAAAAAATACGTTAAGATTAAGTGCGGTTGTCTGTCCGAAGTAAATGGAGACTTGACAAATGGCGCTCTTGAACTTTGTTTTCTTTCTCGCTCGCTCATAACTCTAACTGCTACTTTAGACCGGCATCACACCGACACCAAATTTACTACAAATATTATGTAATATTTACACAATTATCGATGAAGCCTACCTCCTGTTCTCCCCATATTTCAAGGGAAAAACGACATAATTTATAGCTTCCAAACATCATCAATCAAATGGTATTTTTTTAAACATTTTTCTCGCAGATCGTGTAAGTTTACAATTTTTTATGCTGTTTATTCTCTTTTAATGTGAACCGCCAATCTCATCAGCTCACAAGCGCCCACAGTTGGACATAGGCCCTTTAAATGAGCGCCTCGCCATCCATACTGTGCAAGCCTCTCTATTGAGATCTTCGGTCCAGCAAGCAGGTGGTCGGCCCATGGTCTTTACTCCAACGCTTTGCGATACTTCAGTACTTGATGGACACTTTAAGTAAATACGCGAAATATAGCCATTTGTAATGCTAACTTTGCAATATTTTAGGACAAATTTGACCAAATTATAATAACTTTTTAATTGACATCACTCATACAATGCTCCTGAAAATGTGTCTGCAATAAAAGATGACAAAAGTTATGAATTTATCAATTATGAAAATGTTTCAATGTGAACATATGTAATGTTTCACACTTTTTTTAAACGTGTAATAAAATCGTAAACGAGTAATGTTACATTAAATATTTTTTTTTCAAAAACATCTTGTACACGTTATGTTACTGAGGTTACACATATTTTTTAGAAATTTTGTCTGTTTCTTTGTGCGTTTGTGCACGCTAATCTTAGCAACGGCATAACCGATTTGAATGTGGTTTTCACTGGCGTATTGATGATTACCTGGATAAGCTATAGAATACTTTTTATCCCGGAACATTTTAGATTTCTGCAGGATTTTCAAAAAACGAACTACAGCGCGTACGAAATTGCGGACACCAGAGAGTTTTAAAATATTATATCAATTAGTAACTAGCAGAATTATATGGAGCTTTCCATTACTTTAACCTTCTAGAAGATTTTAATCATTTTTGACCTATATTTCAAAGGAATTGCACTGAAATTAAAAATGTTATAGCTTTTTTTTATATACACTAGGCCTAATATTTGAATCTCTGGAAAATTATACAAGAGCATTACATTATAACGCCTGGCTAACTTTGAAAAACTATATTAGTATAACATCAGCCTTACCGGCATCGGCAGAAGCAATAAAAGTTAGTTGGAGCAGAAATCGCAATTTGCGTTGAGTTGACCCCCTCCGAAGGCCGCATCTTTCCTTTTTATGTAATTGCTTTACCATGATTTGTGAGTTTGAGATTCATTTTAGGATATTCATCATGGGGAGGGACTGCAAACAGGCTGACAGGCTGACAGTAGGTATACTTAATTGTAGGTGGCGACTATTACTTATCAACACGAGAAATACCAGCAGGTTTCAATTTAGTTTCCGATCCTGACAAGATACCTACATGTTTTTACTTCTCGTCTCCTTTCCACTAAATAGTGTACCTTGGCACCAATAAAAAAACTTTAGTGAATTTAGAATTGTACAAGACCAAAAGAACCGACAACAAACAAGACTTTGCTAACGTGTTCTCCCAGAAAAATTGTTAATTCTTCAATTTTAGGTATTTAATAATCGAAAAGTTTTTTTAAATAAAATTTTATTGATTCTTTCATCGATTGCTGCTATTTTTATTGCAAACCAGTGAAATGCCTCGGGCTACATACATGGTTGAAATCCGGGTTTTTTTTTTTTCAATTATTCTCGTCATAAGAACCTTCCCTGCAATTCAACAAATATTTGAAAAAAAAACCGAATCCTTCTAGCCAACTTAGCTGCACTTGCAACACTTGTGACATTGCTTGTCAAATGTTTTAGGCGTCTGTCAGCCTCTCTGATGACTATCATAAAATGATCCGTTCTCAGGTTTCGCGCTTAGCAAACACATTTAGTGATACATTTTTTTTAAATTTATACAGAGTAAGTTCTATATATGTAAAAGTTATTCCTAACCTATAATCCATATTGTTGCTATTTGTATTATCAGTCAACAATCATACTACACCCACGCATTGTGTCTACATCCAACCCTTTTATAGTGCTTACGTTCGAGCGAGACGGAACTACATCGTAAGACTCCTTGGCCTCAGATATAGGTCAAGTTCGGCAGCTGGCTTTGTGGAAATTAATGTTCTCACCAGCCAAGTTTGTTCATAAATATCGAGCTGGCAACATACTCGCGTACACTACGACGAAATGTTTGTTGTTTTCACTGTAGAATGGACAAACTTGTGCCTTTTAGTAGAACAGAGACAAGTTGAAGCCCTTTTAGACTCGCGACTTTTATGTGTTAGGCAGCCTACGGATTTCCTACATAACAAGTATACAGATTCCGTCTAACGGGGACAACGCGAATAAAGCACTATCGATCGTAATTGCTGTTTAATGAAATAAAAAAGTAATTTAATGGATTATTAATTAAATTAATTAATTAAATGAATTATTGCCGTATTGTTAAATGTAAAATATTGTTTATAGTCCAGGAAAATTAACTAACACAACAAAATTTCTTGAAGCAATATCGATGGGCGAAAGAAATTTTTGAAATTCCACCCTGTAGAAAGGTTGGAAAAAGAAAACCGGTGTTTTTTCTCAATTATTCAAATTGGTAAGAATTAATAAATATAAATTTAAAATCATATGTTAAAGAAGAATATCATTCTTTTTCATATAAAACGCGATCTCATTTTTGTTAGAAACACCTGTCCATCAATTCCTGTGAGTATAATTAAACAATTGTCAAACACTTGTCTAAATCGGTTCAGTTTCTTGAGCTATAAATTATTACTTCGGGGACGTCGAAAGTTTCCAAAAGGACTCCAGTTTTAACAGCAAACTATTTGAAAAAGCACAGAATTTACGTTTAAAAATATAATATATGGGCGCAGATGTTCGCGATCCACAATTTCCATAATTTAAAAGCTCTCGCGTGTCGTATTTTTTTTTTTCAACTTTCAAACAAAAAGTTTTGGGAATAATTTCCGTTATAATTCATTTTGGACTGCGTATTATTATTTTATTCTAGTCACCATAATATTATTGTGCTTACATAATTCTAATTCAAAATCATAATTACATAACCATAATTCTAGACATACATTAAAATAATCTGAATATGTTATTTGTATTGTCTGTATAATATGTTAACAGGTATATTATGTTAAGGTCAGCAGACATGCTGACCCTTCACTTGACGGTAGGTGGCTAATGTCTATAATACAAGCAACACCACAGGTACTGCAAGCACTGCCAACCTGAAAGGGATAGGGAAACGGGCTCAGGTATCCTTAGTCCCGGGGGGGAAGGTGGCGGAGATAGACCAGCCGCTTGCGCCTGAGCCTCCTTCCGGCGTATCGGCTGGGAGAAGGGTAATTTATTTTTAAATTTTATGCATATTGTTCAAAATTGTTTAACTGTATATTGTTTATTACTTAATAAATTTTAGCTACAAATTTAATGGTTACGTAACAGAGCATTATGACTTCAATTAAGCCTCTATTGCTGAGACAACCGTAAGGCAATGTCTTACGTCACAATATTAAATGGATTAGCAGGATAAGGA